>WOVY01003798.1:0-373845 GCA_013436015.1 Rhipicephalus annulatus
TTTTGCGGTAGAGAGCAGCTTATTTCACACGCAAAACGTCCATATTATAACACTGACCTGATCCGTGACCGGCGTTGCGCGTGTCTGTCAGGCCAAACCGCGCTCGAATGGAATTGGGGGCATCGTGAATAGCCCTGTAAGAATAAGACCATAGCAAACAAGTACAATTTTTCAGAGAAACTTCTATTTGAAATTTGTAGCACCGAGCACCGGCAATGTTTTGTTTGTATTCTCGCATTTACTTCCTGTTTTTCTTTGAAATGTCAGTGACAAAGGTGAAAGCTTTATCAGTGTGTGCACACTGAACAGGACGGTAGCACTGTAACGTATGAACACTTCACAACACAAGAATGTGGTCACATTGCAAGACTGTGCTTGCTTGAAGGTCCTCTAGAAAGTACAGCACATACAGTTGCTAGGGGTGGCACGATGTGTGTGGTCCAGTGAAGCCAACAAGAAATTAAGAGGCTGTCACTAAAAGGCAATGAGTAATGATGTTTATATTATTGGGTCAATATCTGGTGGAGTGTTTAAGATGAAATAAATACAAAGTGCCAAGGTTTACCTGTCCGAACATGCCATGCACCATTATATGGATGCTCACAGTGTGACAGTGGACATCCTGTTGTAGTTTCAGCCCAGATCTAGAGGTTAAAAGCTGAATGGCTGTCATAGCTTATCAAATCAAGTAACTGATTTCTCATTGATTAGTGAAAAAAACTATATATAACACTATGAAATAAAAGCAAGCATTACAAAGTAAGAAGTTACTGACTGATCACAAAACTGTCGAGACAGGTTACCGATTACACATCTCAAACAATCCCAAAAGCAACCCTCCCTTACCTAAACACTTGTGTTGGTCCCAGAAGCGCACGCCACTCCTTGATGCCATTCTCCTTTGCCAATATGTGGACCGACAATGGTCCGCTAATAAAATGAACGGGATGTGAAAAGTGACCAGTGAGTAAACATAATGACTGATACAATACAAAACAGTGAAACGAGCTGGATACATACCTGGACATAAAGCTTGCTAGTCTCTCGAAAAAGAATTTTCCTGAAGCAGAAACAAAACGATTGGAACAGATTACTCATTTCTGGTATGGTTGCTCGGTTCGGAGTTCGGACAAAGAAAATAATTTCCAAGTTAACAAAAGAGAAAAGGTAAAGCTAGCAGTAATCATTGAAAGGTTTGTCAAAAGCAAAGAATCTAAGTGCAGCACATTTGAAGTTTTCAAAAGCATGCTGAGCGTGAACAATGTAATGCAGACAGCAGTCGCACAGTCTTATATTACATGACATCACACTATATATAAAATTAGAGAATCGTTGGCATTGAACTTGTTTCTACAGCGTTTGATTCACTGTTTCATCTACTGCACTGGCTTAGCGTCGTCGTTTAAGCAAGAAGGCACACAGTCGCTTCCCTGCGACATCGACGCATTTTAATGAGGATGAAATGCAAAATAACACCGGCACGCTTCAGTTTAGATGCAGGTTAAAAAAAGCCCAGGTGGTTGAGATGAATTGATCCAGTCTTCCACTACGCTGTGCCTAGTAATCATGATGGTGTGTTTGTTGCATGTAAAATATGAAACTTGTTAACTCACGTCAATTATATATGGATCGGTTTCAGTGCCGTCATGTTGGGTTGTGGTGGATGCATACTTTAAAAAGTTCGAGTTGGCGCATTCGACATTTCGCGACTATTAATTCACGCTGCGATATACGAAAATGTGAAATCTTTTGTATACCAGCTCAAGGCGCCGGTGCCCACGAGTCTAAAGGTAAGTGGTCTGCAGATCCAAATTATTAAGGCATTCGATATGTGTATTCTTGCTAACTGCCACCAATCACTGACAGTTATGAGCTAAACTGTCGAAGTCATTGTTGTCAGGGGGGTAATCTTTTTTTATTGCGTCATCATGACTGACACTGCGTTGAGACCCGAGAACACTGCTTTTGCGTGCAAATTCTATGCCCGCCAAGTGCCCCTTCGAAGACGTGCGCAGCGGCACGGTTTTCGGACTGCGCAATGTGACAATCGTATCACTTCGCCACCGCAAAGTCTGAAGTCTACACGCGCACTTAGCCCGGTTCCATTTAGCCGCGCAAACGACACGCCACTCAAGGGAGGTGTTGACACTCCGCAAGTGTGTGCGAAAGGGGGAGCTGGGGGCGGTGACTCCAATGTTGCAGAAAAGCCCCGCGCGCGCCAGTAGTCCCGAAAGTGTAGCGCGTGGGTCATCTTCTTGGCACTGCGCGGTCTCTTATCTCCGCGGCAGCTCGGATTAGAAAGAGCGCGCTCCCATAATAGAGGTGTGCAAACATTTGGTCGAGCCGCGTGAGCACGTGCAACTACCGGTTTGGCCGAAACCTCGTCTCGCGTACTACGAAGAGACGCCGTGTGTCCGTAGAGATAACGCTAGCGGCCAGGGCCACGCACGGAGCCATCTTCGAGATAAGACATTTTAACTCTTTTTTTAGGTAAATAAAAAGTAGAGAAGCGTACTCCCAACGAAATGCGACGCAATTACACGATTTGCGCGTCAGCGATAGTCACCAGCGTGACAATCGTTTTCGGCGCCAAAGATGTTTTTACTTTTGAAATCGTGTATATCGAGCAGACGACACTTTTGCGTGGTCTTGGAAACTGACCGCAACAAGACGTCTTAAAGACGTGTTTTTCGTAAGCGTCTCGGCAGTCGGTCGAAATCTGGCAGAGTAAAAATCAGTGCGCCGTTCGAGAGAAATACACTATTTTGAAGGTTTTTCCCGCATTTCACGCGAGCCGCTATATGACGAGCGTCTTTGAATTATCTTCGTTCAACATGACGGGTCGATGAGGCGAAATTCGGAACAATGGGTGCAACAGCTGCTTCGCACGTGTCGACACGGTACGGCTGGCGATCGTGTGCTTGCAAACGGAAAAGTACGATTCGAACATTCAACGGCAAACGTGCGCGCAATCATGGGCGGGGCGGCGACATATCAACGTACCCTGGTGCTCGGCGTAGAACTTTTCCATCTGTTCCCTCGAGTAAGTTCCCATCTTGCTCTTGACGAATATGAAATCATTCTCCAAGATCACCTGCCGAACGGCCTGCGTGAAATTAGGCCAGATGAAAACATCACGCTTCGCAGAACTTCGCAAGAAGAAAATATCGCTTCTCCACTGAAATGAATGCTCGGAAAATTGTTTACAGCGGGCGGCAGTACAGTTTTGAGCAACGCGAAACAACCAAGACAACATTTGAAAATGGCAATACAAAAAATGGGGCGCGACCTTGCTAGTTTATCCATGCGTGACTTTCACGTTCTTACATTTTTCCATTGCGCCATTCTCGCCGAAAAGCGTTAGCGATCGACGGCGAGTCGGCCGTCAAATGCGCTAAATGCTCGCCTGAAGGGCATTTCCTTCTATAGGGTCTAGGCCGAACCGGTTAAAAAGCGGATCGCGAGAAAATTCGCTCGGGGTCTCACCTCGACTTTCACGGGGATCTTGCAAACGTCGGGCTTGAGGATCGCCAGAGTCAGCTGGAGCTTTCGCGTGATGCACATGTTTCTGTTGATGTGACAAGTGGCGACTCCCTCTCTCGACTTCGCCGGCAGCTCTTGCGGATGAGAGAGAGAGCGTGTGCACGTGGTCAAACGATCGTTGCACGTGCGCGACTGCGTGCGCGTAGCCACGCGAATGGCCACCCTGGCGACCCACTTGACGTGCAAGCTGTCACGAATGCAAATTCGTTCGCTTCCGTCCTTTCTAAGAACGCCATCCGGCTCCGCCGTATACGCGAGCGACAGTTTTTAATGCTGCACAAGTTCTTCTTGGGTTGTTAAGGCATTTCACGGAGCCCGTTGTCCGAGTTCCAAGCCTAAGCTAGGTAGCCCATCTTTGAGTACATTTGTTGAAGGTTTTAGTTGCTAATCTCAAAGGTTTCGCTTTTTTTTTTTGTAAATAAAAATTGCAGAGTTGTCATGACATTTTTTTCTCAAATAACTGTCAATTTAGTTAGCGTTAAGATGCCAAAGTTTGATTGTGTTAGTTTTTTAGCATGCTTTCTATTCTTTTTTGCTCTAAGCATTAAAAAAAAGTTGCGTCACTGCTGGCATCTAGCGGAAACTCTGCCGATTCGAGGTGACGAGCAGGGCTGTGGCTCGCAATAACGCGGAGAAATGGCGTCGTTCGAAAGCATCTTTACGAGCGACGGCGCCGGGCAATTGTGGAACACTTGCGCCTGGGACGTCGTGTCGGCCTCGGTGCTGGCACAATACAAGGGAGGCACGAGCAGTCCGCGAACGTTGTGTCTCTTGGGCTCGGACTACGTCATCAGCGCGCAGCAAGACAAGCCGCTGCTGCGGGCATGGTCGCTCCAGCGTCGGGATCAGATTCAGAAGCAAATCGTGTGCCCCGGCAGGGTATCGGCGTTGGCGGCGTCTCCTGACGGCCTGCACTGTGTGGCCGGCATCGAAGACAAGATATACCTGTGGCAGGTGAGGTCCCTCTGTCGCGCTGTTGCGTTCGCGCAACCAGGGGCGCGCTCGTGTTGGTTTGTCATTGATTTTTCCCACTGGCCGATGGCTTCACCGCTAGCGTTTTCGGTATTTAGTGCCGCGCACTGGCGGTATGCGAGAGAGTTGCCACTCGTAACATGGATATAAATGTGATGCCATTCATTTTTCTTGTCGGAGACTCTTACGACAAGTGAGGGAGAGACGCCCTGCGCGTCTTTCTCTGAAGACGAGAAGAGTATTCGCATTAAATAGAATGGGCGTGCAGACACAGACGCAAGAGCTTGGGTAAGACACGACAGACGCCGGTAGTACGGCGTTTGTGATGTCCTGGCTTCTCTCTTGTCCGTATTTGCACGGCCTATTTCTTCAACATGAACGTTTACCAACTAGCCCAGCTAACTGCTATTCTAAGCTTAAGAAGGGGAAGTGTTGGGTAGCTCGTTTCTTTCTTGGATGCAACCAATTGGCATCAACAGACAAGCCAAAGAAGGCACTGTGGACGTTGTCCGTTTTATTTAAGCGTACAGTAATTGTGACCCCGTAAAAAGGAATTAAAGTGCTCGGAAAAGCATCATTTGCCTCCTTGAGATCCGATACGAAGATTTTTGAACTTTTTGCGCACATTAACTTTTTTTCAGTTTGGGTCATAATCTATGCACGAAAGTTAAAAATAATATATGCCCCCTAAGCATAGGCGTATCAGATGGGGGGGGGGGCAAGTTGAAGAAAGGGCTGAGCCCTCCCCCCCATCCCACTTTTGACAGCGCTCACTGTCAGCTGCGCGATCGGAAAACAAACAACTAAGGCGAAGTTTTCCTTCACCACAGTAATGACTCAATTATGTTGTTACAAGGAAAGGAAAATGTTACCAAGGAACATTTTAATATAGTAAACATTTTCCTTAATTACTGCTGTGACGATTGTCCTTGAATGTTCCTTGTGGTGTGGGCCGCCTATGCGACTCTTTCGCACCTTGTACTGGAGCATTGCAGAGCGGGCTACAATACAAGGCGCGAAAGCGTCTTGTACTTGCTTTGTTATGAATGGGAACACACAATCGTTTATGGACTAGTCAGAGCATCTGCTGCTTCAAAGAAATCGTTATTTTTGACCAAAGATAAATAGCGTCACCGCTGCTTTATCGAAGCTGCTGTGAGCCAATGATTGTGACAAATATTTTTAAATTCTTTAGTTCTGCCATACAAAAAGCACCACAAAAAGGTTTGCACTTTTGTCTCTGATAAATCTGATCAGCCTTGCTTACGGTAACTATTTGCGATGGCAGCAGTTTGCAAAATGGCGAAGAATAAAGTAGTTCACTAGAGTACTAGTGCACTGCAAGCTCAGCCTCTAAGCTTATCCCGCAGCTTGTCCCACCGGACAAGGGAGAAGTGAAAGACTGTGGTTTTTTTGCATGATTAATGTCTAATTGGGAGTCAGGCTAGTTAGTTTTCATTCAACTTGACTTGTCTTTTGCAGCTCAAAATGCAATTCTGACATAAAAGAAGCACACACGTGCAGCGCTGCTTAGTTCTCTCTCAGCAAGGATGAGCTCACAGCAGTGTACACGCACACATTACCTATAGAAAGTTTTCCGGAGTAACTGTGCAGTTACCATAAAAAGGGCTCTTTGCTACTCCAAAAGACGAAATGTGCACAAAAGATTGCACACAGCACCACAAGGAGGTGCACTCTCTTTTTGTGGAGTAAAGCACCCGTTCTTTGGAGTAACTGCAGGAATGCTCGCGCCGTGTGCAAATGAGTTATCGGTGCCTACACAAGCCTGTTTCATTTCAGATGGTTCTGTAGTGTGGTGTGGTGTAATTGTTAGTGTATGTGCAAGCTGACTGAATGGCCGTGACTTCATTGATTGATATGTGGGCTTTAACGTCTCAAAACCACCATATGACTATGAGAGGCGTCAAATGGAGGTATATATTTTGTATATAATTGTATATAATTATATATGTATATAATTGTAAATATATATATATATATCACGTGACGACTGAAGTAGGTTTGTCGCTCCCCCCCACTCGCAAAAGAGTTGGTGCGCCACTGCCCCTACGCTCAATTGTCTGTTGGTTTCATGGAGGCAGAAAAGAATTATAGGTGGAGAAAATTAGGGGTGGATCATAGAAGCAGGCAGATTTACCTTAATTCGGTTAAGGCAGCATTATAAGATGCCCCTTTTTTTTCACATATGCAAATTAAGTGAAAGTGAGCATGCAAAGTACAATACATAGCTGTGTCTTCTAGCCAGAAAGTAGTTGCTGTAGAAGTACAGAACACTTTGAATGCTAGTGTGCACGAGGAATCTAGGAAAAGTGGGGACTTGTTTGCGTCACCCTGCTGCAAGCATACCCCGCAGTCCAGAAATCCCTCAGCAGTCACCACTTGCCATGTCTGCTTTAACGCCAACTCCGGTGATTTTTCGAGGTCAGTGGATCCCAATGAAGTTCACTGGGTACATTCATTTGCACATTTGCACCATTCATGCCAAATTGCAGGCTTAAGAGTTTCGCAGATTCTTTTTGAATGAATTTTACAACTTGCGTCGAAACACTCACATAGATTGCCAGAATTAATGGCAACATTGTGTGTGTGATGTTAAGTATTGCCTGGCGGAAACGACGAACCAATGTGCCACTACAGCGTCAGCTATGTATTGTGTGGGTTCTGCCGGCGCTGCTTGGGTTGAGCGTGCGATTTCCTTTTCCATGTTGGTGGGCACGCGATAGGTGCCAATAGGGGTTGCGTTGTGAGCCACACACAATTTGCCATATACTCTCCATAACAGAGTAAGCGTTTTAGCCGATCGCCGCGAACGGCGTGGACAGGTAGTGCCATCTGGCAGGCATTATGTATGTGCAATCGGGCAGGTTCCAGCTGCGTCAGGCAAATCTTTACATCACACGTAGAAGTGCACTCGGTTGGGTTTCGGTGTTGGGGCTTTTCGGTAATTAAAAATTGTTTTCGATTTTTTTTAGCATTTCAGTTATCTATCACGTGAGAAGAGTGTCTAACGAACATAAAAGCACCATTATCCTGACATGGTCAACAAATCGCCGGAGTTGGCCTTTAAGCTGGTCTTGCATGCTATAGCTGGACAGTAATGCAACAGTACAAGTGTAGTGTACACTTGTAGGCTGAAAGTTCTGTGGCATATCTAAACTATTCTTAACTGGGGAAAACCAGCATAAGAGGGGCGAGCAAGCAAAAACACAGTACACATAAGTGCGCTGAACTTACAACTGACATCTTAGTGGCATCGATCGCTCGTTTTTACAGCACACTGAACACCATTCCAAACG
This sequence comes from Rhipicephalus annulatus, assembly GCA_013436015.1. Classification (NCBI taxonomy): domain Eukaryota; kingdom Metazoa; phylum Arthropoda; class Arachnida; order Ixodida; family Ixodidae; genus Rhipicephalus; species Rhipicephalus annulatus. The sequence continues at coordinate 7,833 of WOVY01003798.1, forward strand.
AACCACCTAACCAAGGTATCAGGTAGGCCAACTACATGGTCATTACTTGGTTCAGCACTCATATGTGTACTTCGTTTCTGCGTCCTCTTCCTTCTCGTGCAATTTCCCCCTGCTTATGATGTACCAACTCATCCAAATCAAAAGTCTTGCTCGAGATACCTAAACTATATGGTCTGTGCCAGTCTATTCATTACGGTGTAGGAATTCATATGTGTAGAAAGTGGGCTGATCAGCAAAGGTGAAGATATGCTTCTTTCAAAGTAGTGTCCAACTTCCCCATCATCTTGAACTAGTTTTGGAACAAAATATCATGGACCATCTCCTTGAAGGGAACCGCAACGGGATGCAAAGCAGCAGCGGTGTGCACTGCGTTGACCCGGTTGAAATGGGCATCGACGCGAGTGTTGGAAGAACGGTTTGAAGTGAAACTCGGTGTAGCATTTACTCGAGTAAACATTTGTTTGAAATGCAGACAGGGGAGGCGGGTTGGGTTTCATGTAAGTTTCATCGCAGATAAACGAGCCAAAAGAGCCCACTCGATAGGTGTGGTCGAGTGCTGCGGGCGGTGGAGAGGGTGAAGCGAGAGGAAAGTGTGTTGCTGGCTGCTGCAGATGAAAGGGAGAGTGACGTCAGTGCTCACCTGCGAGGGAAGCGTGCAAGGGGTGCGTGACGGCACGCAGCTGGGACGTGACCTACTTGGCACCACTCCAACGCCTACGATGAGGGGAATGCATTGCGGCGTGTTTGTACGGGTGCGTGAAAGAGCTGCTTCGCATCTAAAAAGTGATAGGTGGACCAATGGTGCCGTCACTGCCGTGCGACGTATTTGGCACAGATGCAGCGGGTGAATATAGGTTAGCGGCCCTCTATGTGGAGGGCCACTGTATCGCACAACAGCAACCAGCTTGGGCACACCAGTGGTTACTGCTGACTTAGCTGCAGTTCGTAGGAGGGACATAGTTGGAGGGGGTGTTTTATGAACATTGAAGTTCAGGCAAATTAGCGTGCTACCCATAATTTCTATGCTGGCTTGACCGTTGTGCTTGCAGCTCCTACACAGTCTAGTGGTTAAATTGCTAGGCTGCTGACCCAAACATCTCAGGATCGAATCCCGACCACGAGGTCCGCATTGTTGACGGAGGCAAAAAGGCTTGAGGCCCATGTACTTAGATTTATGTGCATGTTAAATAGCTCAGGGTGGTCGAAATTTTTGGAATCTGTCTTAACCAAATTGTGGTTCTGAGACGTTGAACCCCAGCAATCATCATTATTAGCATCTCTTGGTGACAATAATGCCAGTGTTTTATCTGGTTATTATTGTAGACAAATGTATGCCATAAAGGCATGCCCTTTAGCTATACCTTTTTGGTGTGGGCTATTTTCCTGCTCTTCGGTATGTTAAAGGAGTACCTACAAGATTTTTGCCCACCCCGAAAGGGTCATTTATTGTTTCCATGATATGCACTGCCTTCGCTCTTCACATACTGCAACCTGACAACACGTAATAAATATTTTACTTTGATTTTAAAGTTTTTGTCACGCAATATCTGCAAGCAGGCTCCACCGCAATTGATATGATGGAGAGTCAACACACTTCATTGAGTTTGCGTAGTCGGCAGGCATCGTGCATGCAGCCTAAATTGCAGGAATCGCTGTTACAGCTTCTCGACAGCAACTTACTTGTTGTTTATGTGAACTATGTGTGGCTTACAACAAACTGACAGCTGTTGGTACTATGTCGCTATTTCAACTCTTCCATAACATCAAAGCAAAACTATTTTTAAGGTAAAAGTATTAAAATATATATTGAAAGCATTCTCAAGTGCTATGGCACTGTTTTTAGTGTTCTTGAGACCCTTGTTTTTATGTAGATCCAAAAGCCGAAAATATTAAAATAGTCAGTACTCCATTGAACAATTTTTAAGTTCTCATTTCTGTAGGTGTGCAAGAACACTGCAAGCCTCGAGCACAAGAATGACACTCATATATAGTCTAAACCACATTTGTATAGTGTGGCCAGTCAGCCTCTTCAACCACTGTGTTAGAAATACAGGCAGACAGCAACACCATAATGATAGCAAACAGTTATAATGCATGCTGGGCCACTATTCTATGGTTCAAACATGAACTATTGTGAGGTAGAAGCTGTGGACAGCGTCCCCAGTATAGTTCTCGACCACTCTCAATAAGTGACTCAGATTGTATTTATTACCTTGAGTCATGCTAACTGAATGGTATTAGTATCAGAGCTACTCCTAATTTAAGGTCTATGGCTGAGACTGGATAGGACGTTGACACCACGTGATGTTGGAGTGACTGTGAATTCACAGTTGCACTAAAACTTCTTTGCTGCTTTTCTCTGAAGGTCTCATCAGGCGACCTCCTTGCCGTGGTGAGCCGCCACTTCCAGGTGATTACGTGTCTGCGCTTCACTGACGATGGTGGCCGTTTCGTCTCGGCATCACGTGATGGCCAGGTGTTGGTCTGGGACCTGGCTGAGGTTGCATGCACCGGCACGCAGGGACCCGCCGAGCCCGTGCACGCATGGTCGCAGCACAGCTATGACGTCACCGACATCCACATCGGCGCTCTGGGTGGGACACGCTGCTACACTTGCTCGGCCGATCAGACGTGTCGGGTGTTTGACATTGACGGCGGTGACCTGCTGGCCACCGTAGTGCTGGAGGCCGCACTGACGGCAGTTGTTACGGATCCGGCTGAGGACCACATCTTTGCCGGTTCCAGCACTGGAAAGATATTTGAGGTGAGTTCTTGTTGATGTCCTGTTGACACCTGTGCCTAGAAAGAGTGGGTATTTTTGGTGGTGCGATACTCAACGGTAAAAAAAAAAAAACTTTTTTCATAACTGAGTTATGTTACAAGACTAACCGTTTTGTTGCATAGAACTTGCAAGGACAAGCCGACTGCGAAGTTGGAACAAGTATTCTTGTGTGTTCACATGCTTTTGTGAGTTTGCAGCACAATATACTTGACATTCCACACAACTTCAGGGAAACCGTTGCCTACAGATCATCAAAACAGCAGAAGGGAACTCTGAAGAGAAGACATGGCTTTGTCGGTCTCGCGCACAAAGAGCATTTGAGCATTGAACTGCATGTGTGTCCTCAAAACACCATGTATCACTTGGCTAAAGCACGTCCTCGCAACATTTTCGACCATTGTACGATTCCAGTGTTGTAGCTGTCGCACATTGTATCAATATTTGTCTTTTTACGGCGGAAGCTGTTATCACAACGAGGGTCGCATGCGCCGTAGTTCTCTGCTGCTGGCAGAATCCATAACCACTGTTGTGCAGAATAAGAACAGAACTAAATAAAGAACACCAACGACACAATAAGATTCGAACCCGGGTCCATTGCGTGCCAGCCCAGTATTCTACCACCGAGCCACGCCGGTACTTCAAAATCGTTTCCAAACTGACGTTAGGCAGGCTTAATGTCAGAAGATCAATCATGTTGATGTGAGCATTAAAGCGTCTAAGAGCAGCAAAGGAACAATCCGACATCATACAATGTGAATTTTGTAATGACTGGGTCATCGAATTCTCCATACCATTACAAAAGCTTCAGGCATACCGTAAATACTTGCGTATAATACGAGGTTTTCTTCCAAATATTAGCGTTCCAAATTTCCGCCTCGTACTATGTGCGGGTCCAAACGAAAACTTGCTCGAAAAACGAAATTGTGCTTGAAGTTTCGGTTTCGTAACTGCCGCTTGGCTACGGCTTCGTTTTGTTTACGAGTGGCTATGTCTTGGCTCTGTTATCTTCGCGCACTCGCGCTGCAAAAGTGAGCGCTAATGCCATTTCTTTCTTTGTTGTTGAGTATTTTGAGCGCTTGGACAGCGGACGGGCGGACGTGTGAACCTCGCTGTGTTTTGTGCCTCACTTCACATGCCAGGGCACCGAAACCAGTACTCGGCTGCATTCAAAAGAAAGGTCACTGCAGCTGCCGAGGAAATCGGTAACAGTGCGGCCGGAAGACATTTCGGAGTCACCGAGGGAAGTGTCCGTGGATGGTGACGACAGAAAAAAGCACTTTTCGCATGCAGCGGAAAACGAAAAAGCTTTCGCGGTCCAAAGAAAGGGGCCTTCCCAGAGATTCAACTCTCACTGACAGAGTTCCTTCGACAGCAACGGGCGGGGCACTTGCCAGTCAACATGGAGCTGATGCAGATGAAAGCGAGGTAGCTGGCGAGAGAAAAGGAGATGTAGAGCTCGGACTTCAAAGCCAGCAAGCACTGGATATACTGTTACATGTGCCGAGCCGGATTTTTCCAGGGCCGGCGAACCTCCATTTCTCAGAAGCTCCCTGTAGCCAGAGCTTCTTATCTCATTTCAATGACATGTGATTACGTTGCGCCGCTCGCAGAACTTCCAGCTGAGACATATCGGCAACGCCGATCAAACACCAGTTTACCTGGACATGCCATCGCCCTTTACAGTTCAGGAGAAGGGCTCGAAGCAGGTTACTGTCCGTACCACTGGCAATGAAAAAACGCGTGTCACAGTGATGTTATCGTGCACGGCGGACGAACACAAGATCCCACCCTATGTCATCTTCAAGTGCAAGACAATGCCTAAAGGGGAGGAGCTACCGAAGAATGTCATCGTGAGATGTCACAATAAAGGCTGGACGAATGAATACCTTGTCCTAGACTGGGCAAAGTCTGTGTGGTGCAGATGGCCTGGTGCCCTGCTCTCTTTTCCATCCATTCTGGTGCTGGACGCGTTTCGCTGCCATTTGGCCGACTCAGTGAAGAGGCTCCTGCGCGACTGCGGCACGAAACTGGTCGGGATCCCGCGTAGGATGACATCTCAATTGCAACTTCTCGACGTTTGTGTGAAGGATGCCGTTCAAGGATGCGGTTAAGCGTTGCTACGCCGAGTGGATGCACTCAGGTGAGCCTGCAGTGACGCCGACCGGGCGGCTGAAACAGGCGTCGCCGGCCACGCTATGCAAATGGATCCTGGACGCTTGGGCAAGCATCCCAGAGGACCTTGTGCGTCATTCCTTCAAGAAGTGCGGCATCTCTAGTGCCCTCGATGGCACAGAAAACTAGCACCTATTTGACGATTTGTCTGACAAGTAAATGTCCGAGGAAAGCGCAGTTGAAGACGACAGCGATTGACATGGCGGATGTGTGCTCAATAAATGTGTTTTCGGTGACCTTTCCTACTTCGTTTTATACGCGGGTACAATTTTTTTTTCATTTCGCGCCTCTAAAATTTAGCCTCGTATTATATTCGGGTTCGTTATATTCTTGGGTATTTACGGTGATTCTTCATTGTGATCAGCCACTTCCTTGCAATTGTGTAGTGGTAATTACACTTCTTCGAAGAGTGACGAAGGATGGCATAGTGAATATGTCTCTACTACACAAAAATTGTAATGAATTTTAGCATAGTAGGTACCCAGCAAGTGTTTTTCTAGCAGTTACTCAGAGTGTTTAAAAAAGGCTGTGAAAGGCCGCTTTTCTAGTTTTCAATGTGACAGTGCTGTGCGTTTTGCGCAGGTCTGGGGTTTTTTTTTTTTTCTGAGCTGCGATTTTAAATGGAGGCTTTTGGTACGTACCATGTTCGCAGCGTTTCGGTGACGTGTTGAAGCTGCAGGCTCAGTTTCTTGTGTGAAAAGCACCTTGCACTCTGTGTTAAACTCGTAGCGTGGTTGTTTCGAGCAGAAATCATTTTGAGATTTCCAAGCACGGATCTCTGGGTGTTGCTGTCCTGTTCTCGCCGGCAATGCCTTGGGTAGCCTGTGCAAAAGCAACCTCGGCCGTTGCCAAAGGCTTGCCTCCGAGGCATACGCCGTAGGAGGCAAGTGTGCGGACCGGCCTGAGATATAAATTATATGCATTATACCTATAATTTATGTTGAGTAACAATTCACCAGAGAGGTCTCTTGTATTCTTGTCTTTTGGCGTAAAGTATGGAAGCGACGTTACAGATAATGTGCCATTCTTTTCTCCTACAGTGGTTTAGGTGACACATATTGAGGCATGCTGTAGAAGCAAAGGAATTAAAGGAGCACTGACACAAAATTGCGAAGGTGAGGTAATGAGTGATATAGATTTATCAAGAGACTCACACAACATCTACGAAATATCAACAACAAATATAGTCTAGAACCCATTTAAAATTCTAAAATTTAAATTTAAAATATAAAAATTAAATTTAATTAAATATAAATTAAAATAATTTTAAAGTTTAAGTTAAAGCTAATTCTAATGTGCATGCCATGCAACTAAGCTAGTGCGAAGCCCCTTACAACGTCGACATAAATGCAGCCGAAGTGTAAACGAACTTCCGTTACGAGTTTGTGGGGGCTGTATGCTTGCATGTGCCTTGCGCTAATTGTCATTTCTCCCTCCGTGTTTGCGGCTTTGTGCATGTCCGAGCAGTGCCCGCTCGTGCATGCTCTTGCGCGTATGCCACCACTTCGCAGTTTTGCGTGGTCACGTGGCCACCGGTGTTTACCTTGCTACCGCAACTGATGTTGCCCAGCTCGGAGCTTTTTGAAACCGAAACGGCGACTGGGCACTCTACAAACATCTCTAAATAAATAACCGTCATGCACTTGTGCAAATGAGGTTTTCAGCTGTGATGAGTGGGTCATAAGCTACGTATCACAAAACAACAAACGAAAGCAAGGTGCAAGACTTTTGTGTCAGTGCTCCTTTAAATTTACTTGCAAATCTTTGCTACGCTCAAGCATTCAATAGAAAGCTGTTCATGTATTTGTCAGTATACTGTGAAGAAAAAAAAAGAGAAACTTGAGAGCTGGGGAACACAAGAGCCATAAAGTGGGACAGATAGAATAATTAGCGTGGTCTTGGAGTGCACATGTTGATTTCTATGTTCACTGTTGAATGAAAGTCTGCAGTGTTGCCTTGTCCACTTTCTCATGCCTGACGAGCACATCACATTTTTTAAGCACCTGCTGCGCCATGTGGTTCTTGCCACCACTCTTTGAGCGCACATGCATTCTTAGTTAATCTAGTATTGCTACAGCCAGCAACAGTGTTGGTTGCGGCACTTTGGACAGTACTCTCAAACTAACCCGTCCGATAATACTTTCATGAGTTTAGTGCGGGATACGGGATTATTCAGGGCTCAGGCGACAGTCATATGTGAGAACAGCAACAGGAAATGGCAGTATATTATGAATTACAGTATAACCTCGTTTGTCGAGATCTCATCAACTCAAACTCTGGCTTGCTGCGCCGTTTGGGAAAAAACTGTGTACACCGTATTCACTCGCATAATAGGCGCACCTCCAGTTTAGTCGCGAGAAATCAATTTTTTGTTTTTTGTCCTGAACTTGGCTGTGATCAGTACTTCTGCACCGTACTTGCACGGTTGCAATTTGACGCCTATTTACGTTAACTGATGCGAGGAAAAAGAAAAGAAGAAAGGCTGTGGTAGCACGGCACCAGCTCGCCAAGTGAGGAAGAATGGTGGTTGCTTGGGTGTCTGAGTCCTTTGCACCGAAGCCAGCGTGGCTCCGGCAGCTAGCCCAGCCACGTGCCCTCTGCATGGAAGCTGTGATCATGTCCCCGTCAAAGTGTGCATTGAGTTTCCTGTTGATAAAAGTGTCGACGTTATCGCGTTCGATACCTCGTCGGCAAATTTAAAAGCATTTCGGTTTACCGTCTCGAGCTTTCGCCTTTGCTGCAACTACGCGGACTTGCACAAGCTTGACGGACTTTAGTTTAGTCGCCACTGATTTTCTGACCGCGAACCTAAGCGTCATATTACATGCACTGCTTTTGGATCAGTGCATGAGTGTGATTTTTTCGATGCCCAACCTTCGTGTTGTCTTGCACTAACTTCCCTCGACAACATGCCGAATCGCAGGCTAGGCCTAATCATTGTTGGTACTTGTCAGTTATGGTTTTGTGCAGAATCAGCGTAACTCTTTTCCATGGCTATATTTGAAAGAAAGGGGCTTCAGTGGTGCTTCTAAGAATGGTGGTTCTGGATTTGATTGTAAAGTCTTCCAGCCCATGTCTTGTGTAAGCCAGTGAAATCGAACTATCCGTACCGTTCAGTGTGCAAAATTTCGGCTGTGGTAGCATTCTTTTCGTGTTTTTTTTTTCCTTTACAGCGAAAGCTGTTATGAGATCAGAACAAGGGTCGAGTTCGCCTAGTTTTCCGCCGCCGGTGTTCGTAAACCACTATCGTGCAAAATGAAAAAAAAAAGAATAAAAAAAAAACAAAGGACACAATGGGATTTGTTGAACTTTGGTCTCCTGCGTGCCAGCCCGGTATTCTACCACTGAGCTATGCCAGTGCTTGGAATTGCGTTGCAAAGTAACCCTAGACAGGCTTCGTCCTTCTCCGAAGAATGACGAAAGATGGCTTGGTGAATTCTTCTGTATTGCACAAAATTGATTTATGGCGTAGTGGGTACTCTGCAAGTGTGCTTCCAGCTTTCGCTGTGACTGTGCTGCACATCGCAGTGAAGCGGTGAATCATTTGCTGGCATCTGTGGCCGCTTCACCGCAGTGAAGCGGTGAATCATTTGCTGGCATCTGTGGCCGCTTCACCGCAGTGAAGCGGCCACAGATGCCAGCAAATGATTTAGAAAAGAAAGGTGATGTTCTTCAAAGACATAAACGCGGGTGTTTCTTGGCAGGAGATAATGAAAAAGTACGACATTGAAAGAAGCACCTTAAAGGGCCCGTAAACCACCTAGAGGTCGAGATTCTGTTGTTGTGGGGAAATTGTGCACAAGCGTACGACGAACACGGAGCCGTGAGAATCTTTCGAAACGGTGCAGTAATCCCTCTTTGCCCTCTCGCCGAGCGCCCCTCCCAATTTCGCGTGGCATACGTCATCGCTGACATGCTGCTTGAAATACCATCTACTTCTGGTTGCTGCGACTCCAACGGTCGAATCCGTCAGTTGCGTGCTTGTTGGCGAACCATGGCTGCCGTAATCATGCCGGTATGAAACCTGTGCTGCGGACATGTCTTCAAAGGATTTCCAACGCTATGGACCCGTATGGGGACACGCCGTGCCCCGCACGTGTTACACGCATGCAGGCAACACGAGGAACAACAAGTAGCACAAACAGCTGCTTGCAGAGTGACCGGAAGTCGTTGGCTCTTGCTTGACAGCATATTTGGCATATTTGGCTCGGCGCGCCAGAGATGTGGCACGACGAGTCACGTGGAGGCTCGAAGGCCCGGAAAGGAGGAGGGATTGTTTCTTGGAATTTGTGGCACGCTGACGGCTCGTAGCGCTGCCACGTGCAGAATCGTTGATCCCAACGGCATCCTGCATACAATGCGCGCATTTACTTGAAATGCTTGAAAAAATATTGGAGCTAGTTTATGGGCCCTTGAAGCGACTGCGTGAAGAACCAAGCAAAAAATTTTTAGGTCTTTGACAGCGGCAAGTTCACTGGAAACTCAGACGCACTGGAAACTGGAAGACGACAGCTCACCCAAAACTGGAAGATGCATTGCTATGGTGGATCATGGACTTGTGAAACGGCCAGCTTCCCTCGAGTGGATCTTTATAGCTGAAAGCTACGCAATGAAATGAACATTGACTCTCTTGGTGCGCCGACACTTTCAGAACATCCAACTATTTCGATGCAGGTTGAAGATGATTGTTCTGGTGCAAGTTTTGACGACGAGACTGACAAAAATAACACTTTTTTTTTTTTTCTGAAATCAGGCTTTGTCTGTGCCATGTACAGTTTTCTTTGGTTTGCATGGTCCATTCGATTAGTATCTGAAATTAGGTTAACTTTGGTATTTTCGCCAATCCCATGAGAGCCGAGTTAACAAGGTCTGAACGTATTTTGTCGTCTGCTACATAAATAAAGAGCACAAAACAGAGGGAGGCACCATTCGGTCCTATAGAATGTATACTGATATTTTTTACAGACAACTACAGAACACGCGACCTCTTGAGTTGGACAAGTGAATTAGCCTGCTTTGTCTCTGGCTTGATCCAATCCCACGTCAACAGTATGTAAAAATAGCTACCAGTGGCCTCGCCCAAAGTCTATCGCTCAGTCAAGGCTTTAACACACAAAAAAAAAATTGTTCAAGTCATCAGACTCTTCAATTTCGAACTTGGAAAAACGATGCCCCTAAGTACCGGTATTCAGTTATAATAATTCTTAGTTTTTTGATGTATTGAAAACATTTCTTAATTCTCTTGGCAGACATTCAAAATGTGGCACATTGTTCTGGGGCGTGTTCCCTTTGCCCATAAGTCATTGGTTGTTTGCTTTCTCTTATTCTCTCCTCTCTTGACATTGTGTTCTGTTCTATCGGAGAATGTGCACAAGATTGTGCCCCTGGCCTGCAATGTTAGCAAGATTTGCACAGCGCTTGATGAATATAGCTCTCACGCATGACTGAATGGCTCTTTAACATCATGTCCAAATGCCATTGTCCAAGAATACGACCCCTGCACCAATCTCCTCCTAAACAGTGTCATTGGTGTAAGTGTTCGCACATTCTACCGTGACCTTGTTGACGAATCATCAACACAAGGGCATCATTTACAGAAGCGTAACCTCTGTATGGCTTTCCACTGGCCCCAGCAGTAGGAGCTAAGCAGCACACACACACATGCAGTACACGAAAAAGCACATGCATCACACTCGCACGACCGCCACACTGACCTTTAAAAAGAGCCAGGACAGCGTGAATGATCGCATGAAGCTCGTCAGACAGCGATGGTGATTAGTTATGCTACCGAAGCTATTTGGGTAATTGCTGCAGATCTTAAAAGCCTCCCTTTTGCCAACTGCATGCAAAAACCCGATTTCAGTTGTGGATCTTGAAGGCCGTGCATTGCAGGTGAAAACGAAAACTTGTTTTCGGCAATGCTCCCACTGATCTTGTGCGGCTTGTCCTATCGTCAAGCCAGGCCAAGCTGTGTGAAAAGTCTGCATGACCACTCTGTGACCCCTCTGTTTCCACTGCTTCGTTTACTTCTGCTGTGTGGTGTCAGTCTTTTTGCAAGCAATGTAGGCACATTTTCGCAGCTCAACTTTGCCAAAAGCATGGCTTGTAATTGGTATATAACGTGTAATTTGGAAAGAAGTCATACCTAGACCTTGAAGGCATTTCAGTTAGGAGTGTCCTGGTTCCAAGCGCCAAGTTGGAGTCCAGGAAAATGGCACGAAACATACTAGGGCCAAAGCTCCTCGAATTTATGTGCTTGCAGTGACTCGGTGAGCCTACGCCTCTATGCTGCTGCATGTAACCCGCATGGCTTCGTCGCCTTCGTTTGCAACACACTCTGCTGGATAGCTTAGAAGCCCAGCAAGGCTACGTGCGGCACTGACTGCCCATTTTACTGTCACAGGTGGCCTTGTACAAGTGGAACACGGGTAACAAGCGCCCGGAAGCGACGTTTCTTGGCCACGAGGGCAAGGTGACCTGCTTGGCGACGTCGCTGGACGGCCAGCTGCTGGTGTCGGGCAGCGAGGACTGCACAGCTCGAGTGTGGGACGTCGCTTCCAAACAGTGCATTCACGTCCTGCACCACAAGGGAGCCGTCACCAATGTTCTGGTCGTGCCAACGCCCGTGACCCTTACGTCCATGAGGCCGTCACCGCCGACACTCCCACTGGGTGTCTTCAAGCGCACCACACAGGCGGCCAAGGATCCGAACGGAGTACCCGTGCAACTGGAATCTGGCCTGACGAGAATGAGCCGCGAGGAGGAGGCAAGGCGAAATGCATTGCCGCGCCTGGACTTGGCCGAGGCACTGCTGTCTACAGCCGCGTCGTTCACCGCGGGCGACGGAGAGGTAGACGGCGACGAAGATGAGGGCAGCACATTTGAGGACGCAGACTTGAGCAAGCAGGTGGCCATGCTCAAGGAGGTGAACAAGCAGCTGTACAGTTACGCTTGGAACTGCATTCTCAGGCAGCTGCCCACGACGGGCAGCGAGATGTCGTCACTGTGATTTGGGACTATTGCGACATTTGCGGGAAAGCGGAATAAACAGTGTGGCGTTTTAAAGTATTATCACTTGCCTGCGTTTACTATAAGGGAGAAATGTGTGCAGATTCAAGCGAAGAGGCATTGAACTGCACCTTTTGTCTTTAGTGGGACAGAAAGCTTACTGTCAGTATTGCAAATCAGCTTTGTGGAAAACTTGTGGAAGGGTAATTAAAGGGCAAATTGACAAGCACCCATTAATTGGCACATTGTTACAACAAAATTCATGTGGGAGTGTTCGTAGATTTTTTTTTGTAACATAACTAGTAGAACTGATTCCATTGTAGTAATTGGGAGCCTGCCAAAGAAATTTTATTCTTTTATTGCAGCAGGCACACCCATGTTTCCATTCCAAGGGGATGAACAGAAAAGAAAAAAAACTCAGCTTTGTTATTTGAGCGTGAATTGCCAGCATATCTGCTGTATTTCTGACGTCAATCTTCATGCAGGTCTTAATGCAATGTATTATATTATTATAATAAAAACAATAAATAAATCAATAATAACGCAAAGTAATGAATGCCTGATTAGGAGAAGTGAACTTAGTCTCCTAAGCTGACCTTCATGTGCTCAATTTGTGTAAGCACTGTTTCAAGACAGCCATATTAGATGCTACTCTTACATCATGAGGGTGCATAGTTGTGATCTGCATTCTCTGAAGTGCATTTCTTCATTTTATATCAAGCCAAAAATGTTCTGAAGCTTATCATTCTTTCTTTGTATACATCAGGAAATAAGTTTCATTGGGGCAAATCAAGAAAATAGTGATCGGAATGCAGTCATTGTTAAATATACTATAGTATAGTTACTCATAACCAGTCCTGCAGAGATCATCATAATCATCAAGATTCAAGTTCTTGAAGTTGGAGATTGTGGGGGGAAACTTTCAGTACTTTATGGTGGGCAGACACTTGCCACACTTTGAGGCTCTTCCTAAATCACATCGCATCCAGTGGTTGGATTTGGGATGGACCAATCATTTGGAAGTCTTACAGACATCCGAATGGCCAACTTATTCAACCACCCATGCATGCTAGGGCAAAATAACCTTCAGTGCTTCTCACACGGATGATTGCTGGGGATGGATGAACTGTAAATGCGAGTTTAAAAGCAAAAAGCAATTTATCAAATAATTTCACATTGAATAGCAGTCATGACATTGACTATCAGCGTGTGTGTCATGACTAAACTAATCTGTACAGCATTTTAATGACTGGAACTACATTTGCCGATGTCAATCTTTCGGTTTCAAGTGGAGTTGAGTAGTAGCAAAATTTGAATATCAGTAAGGTGCCAGTTAAGCAGCAAAACATGTCATGTTTTAAAATAACTGTACTTAGCCCATATAATCCTGTATAACATGAACAGATGCATGCATCTGTATGCACTGATAAATCTTTTCTAAATACTTAAGATGCGTAATGTGTCTACTATATAAGAACTCTGCACGATGCTAAATATACATTTAACCTTTAAGTGTGATTCAACAAAAATGTTAATTTTTTTTTTAGAGGTGGTTTGTGGTTTCACCACATAGCAGCTCCACACTGCAGTGAAACCATCTTTACATAAGATTGTGCGGGTTCATGTTCATTTCGAAAAATTGAAATCAGCTTTCAAGTGAATTTGAATACTCAAATAGTTATTTGAAGCCCTAAAATATTTGTCCAGCCTTAATGATTGCACTTAAGGTCGTTTTGTGCATGCATGACGTAGCATAGCGAACCGTTTCTCTTGTGGGTAGCCTGTAGTGTTAGCCCACCTTCCATCATGGCTTCTGGTGCTTTCCCGTTTAGGCTTTTTGCTTTGTGCACTACGTTGTAGTGCATAAAGCGCGCGGTTATGCATAGCCACGCGCCCACACTCTTTATTGGCAGAGGGCGCGGCGTCGCGTCGGAAAGCCTCGTGTTGACGCACTGCGATGGATATGTCGGGTCAGGCCTTTAGATGCCTCTTCAAACGAGTAAATTGACCGTCGCCGTCAACGTGAGTGACGCAAAAAAAAATCAACATCAAATGATGAAGTCGCCATATGATAGGACAGATCGACCAAAAATGACGTGACGCACATGGTCCTGTCGTCACATGACACCTTCGCCTAGTCAGTGGTGGGCCGATCTTGGAAGCAGTACAAAAGTAGGTGAGGTGCAAAATGCTTGCAGTGCTTCCAAAACTGGAGGCTGTGCAAAACCACATTCGGGACACAAAGGTTTTTGAGGTGGATGAGGGAGCATCATTCCATCGACTGAGGAGAAAAACGAGGGGGCCTTTGTCTTTGGTTCGTCTTATAGGTGAATGCATAAGAATACTTGCATGTCTCTCCCTCCCACTTGATCAAGTGCAAGACGATCTCGCTGTCCCAGGAGTGTAACTAGTTGACGGCCGTGTAGTCTGTGTACTCGTGCAACCCGAAAAAAGTGGCCGCGATGCCACACCTGTTCTTGTTTTTCCTGCGGGAACCCTCAAGCAGCTCGTGGTAGAAGACCATGTTGGTCTCGGTGATGGAATCGTCGAACGTCAGCATTACGAGCTGCAGCGTCTGGTCCGGTCGCAATCCGGCTGGTGGCTCGTCGGACGCGCATGCGCAGTGTGGACGCGTGCGCGCGGCTTTGTTGCAGGCCTCGTCCCAGTGGCGGTGCCACGATTTCGTTAGTGATCAGCGTGTAGTAGTTGCCTGGACCTCACTTTTGTGTCACGCTCGTTCACCAGGAGAGTGCACTGGTTTCCAGATTTGTAAACAAGCGGTAGTGACCACATCCCAACATACCTGAAGGTTGACGGCTTTCCAAGTCTCAAGTCCTCCAGAGCCATCCAGTGCACTGATTAACCAGTTAATAATGGAAGACTGTGTTGGTGGCTCGCCCTTCAACCTAGAAGACACAATAAAGAGTGCCCTACAGTCCACCACGCATTCGCTTTCAATGAGCTCATGATGTAGCGACATGGACATTGAACTCGAGAAACTTAGAGAAATTTGTCGTGCAAAATGACGTTATAGACCCACGGAGTCTTTTGATGATCCGAGAGTGGCCAAGCGCACACAAAAGAAAATACAGCGTCACATGAACAAGCTTGATAAGCGACGATGGCCATCTTTTTGCGAGTTCTTGGATTCAAGAAAGCCCCTGTCGCTATGTAATCTGGAGAACTGTCCGGGGTCTTCATACAACCACTGGTCAGCGCTATACCCATTTAAATCTCTGGGACTTCACCTACGTTACGAAGAGATTTGCAGAATCTTTCTGCCGAAGGATTGCCTGTGGGGCAAGCTCAACTGGGACGAGGACGCCCGACTGTTCTTTATCCTAACGTGATACCTAAATGGAGTGTCCGTTTTCAATGGAAGAGCTGAAAGCTGCGCTTGCTTTGTTTAGGCTTTCTTCAGCACCAGGACCTGACGGCATCACCTACCGTGCTCTGTGTCACCCAGGAGATCAAGCTCGAAAGGCATTCTTGCTGCTATACAACAACTTCTGGTGAAGTGGTATGATTCCGCAGGAATGGAAGTCGTTGCCTGATTCTACTCATCGAAGCCGGCAAGTCAATTTTGAACATTTCTAAATACTGCCCGATCACTCTCGCAAGCTGTGTTGAAAAAGTTACGGTGAAAATGATTTTAACACATCTGAAATGGTACTTGGAGTTCTACTAAACATATCCAGATGTCATGTCCGGCTTCAGACAAGGCCGCTCATGAATTGACAATATAGTTGACTTGGTGACATATGTAGAACATCAGAAGGCCCGTCAATGATTATTCACTGCTCTGTTTCTTGACGTTAAAGGGGCTTATGACAATGTCATCCACGAAGCCATCCTCAGCGCATATGTAGGACTCGGTGGCAAGATCTCTACGTGGGTTCACAGCTACTTACAGAATTTCACGTGCATACAGAGAATGGCCTAACACCCCAGTATTATGCTAGGCGAGGAGTCCCACAAGGCGGTGTGCTAAGCCCGACATTCAGCTTAATACTCATTAGACTAGTTGGCAAGCAGCGTACGATTTTCTATTTATGCTGATGACGTGTGTGTGGACATAGGTGTGACTTGACTTCAACTTGGGGCTCGACTTCAGAAGGCAGCATCAGTGACAGCGCACCATTCACGTAAACAAGGGCTCGAGATCGCAAGTGGAAAGTGTACAGTCGTGGCGTTCACCAGAAAGCCAATGTTCGCTTACAGCATGTCAATTAACGGTAAATTGGTGTCATGCAGCCGAAGTCGCAGGTTCTTGGGAGTCATAATCGACCGAGACCTATCTTGGACCACACACGCATGAAAAAGCAGCTGACTGCCATTTGTCACTTGTTCTGGTTCCTTGCTGGAAGATCTTGGGGAGTGTCCGTCGAGTCTGTTACAGCTGTACAAGGTATTATTTATAAGAATCTTGTGGTACAGCCTATCTGTAATATCTAACATGCGCAAAACTAGCCTGTGCACACTCCAGAACATTCAAGCCCATGCTCTTATAAGATATGCCTTGGTTTATGCCACTGTGCATCGACGGCTGAAACCATTGCCATTGCACAGGACTACTCGATCATGACGCACATCACCATTGAAACGATGCATACGTACGTACCTCAGGCAACATAACATTTCTCACCATTTGGTGAGCCTTGCTACTGATAGACCCTGCACGACATTTAGTGCAATTCTCTGTGCGTCGTGCATGTTTACGTCAGCTTATACGCGTACGAAGAAATCGGTATATCCTCCGCGGTGCCTGACCCTTCCACAAGTACGTCCTACAATTCCAGCAATGCAGAAGAAATCAAATTTGCCTTAGTCAGTCCTAAAAAATTCAGCCTGCACCTCTTGCACGAACTGTACAATAACCACGTGCACATATTCAACCACAGCGTCTAGTTTTGGTGGTTCGGTGGTAATACCAGCTAGAGAAATCACCCAGCGAATCAAGCTTTCGCACGTCACTATGTCTACGGCGGCAGAACTTGTGGCTCTGCGTGATGCCGTAGTGTACATCACATCCCAGAGACTGAGCAAGCGGGCTATGTTTTTCGACTCGAAACCGGCCTTGCAGAACATGCAGTCAGTCCTTCGACAAGGTTAGCATGAAGAGCTAACGTACGCGGTTGTCAAGCTTCTTCACCACGTCTCAGAAACAGGCCACTAGGTCAATTTTCAGTAGTTACCTGGCCATTCTGGGAACAGTGACAATGATTACACAGACAACGCGGCTCGCACATCCCACCAAGAAGATTCTCTCTCACCTTTCGATTCCTCTGTCAAGGACAAACTCTGCAAGGCAACTGCACCTCCTGGCACGTAGTATGTGTCTGCTGGAGTTCAACACCCCATCATAAGGCATACGAGACTCCACCAAATAAACCCTTCACTGGAACTTCGACCTCCATCCGGACTTCGTCGATGTGAAGCTTCGCTCCTTTGTCGGTTTTGGTTGGGGTTAGCCTTCACAAAAACATATACAACCCCGATTGGATCGACTGACAGTGCGAAATGCGACGTCCGCGGCACCGAAGAAGACATCGACCATCTGCTATATCATTGCCCTCAATTTGCCTCTGAGAGACAAAAACTTTCTGACGCACTGTGACAATCGGACGATCGGCCATTATCTGTGCAGATGCAGCTGGAACACCATACTTGTACTTCGTTGGCCAAAAAAGCAGTCAGAGCCCTCTTGCGCTTTTTGAGGACTACGGGCCTATGTGGATGCCTTTAACTTTTGTGTAGTGCCACTACTGCATACGTGTCAGCCCATTGATTTACAATTTGTTTTGTGTCTTTCTCTTCTTGTTCCTCTCTCTCTTTATACTCTCCTTTCCCATTCCCTAGGCATAAAGTAGCAAAGCCGCCATGCCTTCTCTCTTGTTCTTGTCCTTCCATAGAGTAGTAGAACGAGTCCTTGAGCTCATAGAGCGACGTCCTTCTCGTACTTTGGAAAAGGGCATCTATTGTGTATATTTAACGTGTAGAGTTCATCAAAATCTATATAGTGCATCCAGATGTAACTTAATAAACATTGTGTATGTAATGTATATATAACAACGTTGTCACATCTATATACGATGATGAGAGATGTTTGCGGGTTACTTGATCATCTCCGAGCAAGCTCCTCTAACATCTTTGTAAATATGGCAGCGTTTTTTTTTTTTTTTTTCATAGCAGCTATTCAATAAATCCTTTCCACCTCTCTGACTTCTCGCTTGGCCCCTTTTGTTGCCATCTCGCTTACACTGCCAGCCGTATACCTTCTGGTGAGTCTCGTAATTGTTTTTCTCAACTGTGAATCAACACCCTCCCTTTATAACTCCTATGTACTGCGGCCGTGCTATCGCTTGATTAAGGCTTTATTCTGGTATAACCCATTTATTTATGGAGATAGATCACTTCAAGTGTGTCACACAGTTCGCCCTCAGGAATTGCCTGCATTTAATACAAGAACTTAGTTTAGATATCCAATTACAGTATCACGCGCTTTTTGCACTCACTGTGTATATTATCTAAAGAGATTGTGCCTGTAAACATTTTCTCGCTTTCTTTTTGTTAAATATTACTACAAGTTTCGACCGCAATACTTCCCTCGTTTCGAAAGTATTCACAGAAATGTCCAGCAGAGCTTCCATGCGGTATTTGTAGGACATCGGCAGCCAATCATACGAGAAGCGCACACAGGGGTGCCTCCGATATAGCGGGATATAGCATAGTACGAAGCACCACTCCATAACAGTAGTGTTCCGTACTATGCTGAAGAGTTCCCATTCTGAGACATGCAAATTTCCAGGATTCACCGCTAGGTGATAGTTGTTGGTGGAATAAACCAATGCAGATGTTAGAAACAGATGCGAGATGGTGGTACTTGAGTGTTCACTAGATGGACAGACAGACAAGCAGACGGATGCACAGACGGAAGCTCGGACGGACTGACGGACGCTTCCTCCCACTCATAATTCAGTCAGTGGATATTCTGTGATTTTTTTCTGTCGCTGTGACTGTTTAGCGTGACTGTTGTGTTTCGGTCGTCACAATGCAGGGCGATTTCACCGTTCGTGAAATTTTAGCAAAATCGTAACGATTCCCTCTTTTAGGGGCGGAGCTCCTTAAGGCGTGGGTATGCGATGTTTGTAGTACGTAGCCACCTCGTTCCAGAAATCACCGCTAGGTGATAGTTGTTGGTGGAGTAAACCAGTGCAGATGTTATAAACAGATGCGAGATGGTGGTACTTGAGTATTCACTAGACGGACAGACAGACAAGCAGACGGATGCACAAACGGACGCACGGAAGCAAGAACGGACGGACGGAAGCGCGGACGGACTGACGGACGCTTCGCCCCACTCGTCATTCAGTCAGTGGATATAATGTGATTTTTATCTGTCGCCCAAAACGACAGCGGAATATTCCTAAAAAAGCGGGAATTCCCTGCACAAAACATCGCCGCTTTGTAAAACAGAGGAGTGCAGGAGAGGTGGCGACCAGTTTTTCACTCGTCAGGCAATGTGGCCCTCTTTTCCGCCCCGTTTTTTCACCCTGCCCCTCTTCACAACTATGCGCCGTGCTCTATTACTGTATGCAGATGACGAAATTTTTCCTAACGTCCAACAACTGGATGAATGATAAGGCCGTAAGCATTGTGCTGGTGCGGTGGCTTACGCATGTATCACCGCCACCGTGAGTGCGCATATCAACCAATCACGACCGCGATCACGTGCCTTTGCGAAAGCGCGCGTCTTGAGAATAGGCTACCGAGATCACGTGATGTGAATCTACCTTTAGATTTTAAACGCGCATGCTCAAACCCCATCAGTCGAAGCGAGATCACATGTTCCACCGGCTGCACTAATGGACCCGCTAGAATTATTATGTCTCCGTCTACTACTTCGGTACAAGTCAGACAAAAGCCTGGGGAAAAAATAGACACACACAAACAAGCATACACAACTTAACTCGACGGTTTATTAACACGAAAACACGATCCAGCTAGTGCACTCGGTTTGAATATCAAAGCGATAGGTTATACTCAGCAGTGTGATAATGTTGAATGACACCAATTTTGTGCTCTTTTTAGTACTCACGCAGACCACTTGTCTCGCATACACAGCTCTTCAATCAGCCGATGGAACTAGTAACGATACGAGTTTCCTTACTCAAACTCGACATTGACAAAGAGGGCACCCCTGTCGACGTACCCTTGAATTTCAATATCCTTCCAGTTCTTTCCGTCCGTGTAACAACCCCGGTTCCAAGCTCCGGCGCTAGGCTTCTTCACCGAATCGTGGTCTTCCATGGTTACCGGCAAGCGGATGTCTTTCGACTCATTCCTGGGGTGCATGACGATGAAGGTCACCTTCTTTTTGAAAGGCCACTCCACGTAACTGTCCCATTCGCCGTCGCGCAAGAAGAGACTAAAAGCAAGGTCAACGTCGTTCTCCTGCTTAGTGAACCTGCAGTTGAGCTTGAAAGTGTAACCACCTAGCATATACGTGTCCGTTGATTTGGTGAGTTCTTTTTTCTTGTTCAACGAGTCCAACCCTTCGTAAATGTTGGCGAACTTGCAAGTGGTGATCAAAACGCCAGCTTTTGACGCAGCGCGGTACGGCCCCTGGATTACCGCCGCCTTTGACGCAGTCGCGACCGACGAATTTTTCTGCACTTCGAGCAACTGACGTTCGAGGGTGGCCACCTTTTCGGCCAAAGCGTTGGTGAAGCAGCCGAAGACGGCTTTCAGGTCGACCTTGCTCAGCATCAGCCGCTGCGTGCTCCTCTCGGCGTCCACCATCTTGGCAACGTCTCCAGTTTCCTTAGCAGCGGCGACATTCACTGACGGTCCGGCGCATACACGGTAGTGATCCACCGCGATACTGCGGAAAATGGGTCGCTCGCACTTTCCGCACTTGGTCTCCCCGCTGCCGCACCGGGACAGGTGATCGGCGAGCTCGGACAGTCTGCCGGAGAAGTTGCACACACTCGAGCCGACCGCGCACACGATGCGGCATTGTTCGAGCTCGCGCCGCTCGAGGCTCAACGACTGAACGTTGGAGTCGGTGAACTTCTTCCCGTCGAACGGACAGCAGCGGTCCTTTCCTTGCGGCACTTGCGAGTAGCAGCTGTCGCAGAAAACGTGGCCGCACGGCAGCTGCGAAGTTCGGGAAGGCAGCAAGCGGCAGGCACCGCAGAGGCGAGTGGCCGGCATCGGCTCCACGAACAGCACCCGTCGCATCTCGAGGAAGTCGCCGAAGCCGGTCAGCGTGTACTCCCAGCCGCCCGACATGGTTGAGATAAGACGCCGAAGGACCGAGAACTGTTGACAGCAAAGAGTAAAACTCTGAGCGTGCGAAAATCTTGCGCAGCCTCGCCGATACAACGCAATGGCCGACCGTGCGACTGAAATTGGCGCGAAAGCAGCGGGCCGAGCGCGCGCTCCAATCGAACTTGCCGTATGCAGAGAATAGACTGGCGGCCTTCCTCCGTGCTGGCGGCAATTCAGTGTCCGCCTCACGCTCAATGTTTCTGGGAAGAGTACGAACGCCGACAGTTTCAGGTTCTGCCATGCTTTTGAATGCCGCCATGTTTTTTCTTCTTTTTAATGAGGGCCAATCAGAAGAAGAGATGTTTGTCTGTGAACCAATCAAAGCAAACATGTGGCAGAAACAAGATGGCAACGTTAGAAGAATTTGACAGTGTTGGACTGAAGCATGGAGCAACGCTTCCATTCGTTCTTTCATGGATGATTTCTTTAAATGCTAGTGCTAACGCGCGCTTGTAAGTGACTTTTGAAAGGGGAAAAGGAAGAAATGAGCGCAGTTCCGTTACTGGCTCTCACTCAATGGAGGGCACATCCACAGTTCTGCGCAGCAGATGGGGTAAGAAGGGATTAAAAAGGATAGGGAGGAGTTAAATGTTTAGATATATATAGAGAGGAACAGGAAGAGAGAGAGAGGCGCAAGGACCGTCACATATACGGAAGTAAGGAGAAGATAGGATAGAGGGGCTCGGTGGCAGAAGCCCGAGGACGGGGCACCACTCAGTGAGAGCTCTTGTCGGCGTCAGGAGATGGCGTAGGGCGAGCCAGTCGGCCAAAGCTGCGCTGTCGTCGGAGGTCGCGGGGTCTCAGCCGGTCGGCACGAAATCCAGCGAGCGAGTATGCAAACGCGCGCTTATCAACGGCAGCCGTCGGTTCGCCTTAGTTCAGGGAGTGGTCGCGCTAAACAAATGCCAGAAAGGGCAAGCGGGACAAGCGGCATTTGCGGGCGTGCGCTCAGAGATTGAGGGGATGACGTATACACGATGGAATGGCTCTACATAGACGGTAGATCTGTTACGTCGCTCCTCTATATGTAAATGTAGGCGACTGTGCTCTGACGTCGCCTACGCCAGCGCGTGACAGTGCGGTAATTATTTGACACAACCCATACTTTGAGTAATTTGTTACTTTAATAGACGAATAAAACTTGTGGGGAGCAGGTGCGCCCAGCCTCCCTTTCCCTTTTAGGGCAGCGCACGCGCCTGGTTGCGGGGACCCCTTCCCCCACGGCCGGCGCGTGCGATTCCCCCTTTCCCGGCGCCAGGAACAGGTTCCCCTCTCCCTCAGCGAGGAAAGGTACCATTCTCGTCAGGGAAAGGGAAATCGGGTCGGGGAATAAAACGAGCGGGCAAACGGTCGCTCGCTCGCTCTGACACCAGCGACCATCCCAGGAGGACGAACCCGCAACCCCTCCTGCGAGCCGAGGACGTCCACGACCGAGGTGTAAGCGTCAACACCTTTGTTATCTGTAGTATCTCCCCGCGACAGTGACGCGCGATTGCTAACGCTTAGCAATAAAGTGTTTGTTGTTGATCTGGCCAGTTGCCTTATTCGCCCGAACCCGTAGTAGTAGCCGCAATGAGGCAAGCTACGGTTGGGAGACGTTAATCGTGCACGGAACGACTGTGTGCGGCTGAAACATTAGCTATAGGCTTCTGCGTCAGCCGTACATAGGCCAGCCCCTACCTCTGGCGCTTTAGACCCCCCACATCTGGCGCCCAACGTAACGAATTTGGCAACGCGGCTAGTTCTGTGGACGCGAGCAAGTACCGGCGCTCTTCCACACGTAGGATAACAGGCATGTCGGAATTCCAAGATTTGTCAATGTTGTCGGATGTCGCGTCGCAGAGTGGCGATCCTTTGGCTAACGCGGGGGTACTGTTAGGACTTTCCGACAGCGTAGAGCTTGGTCGTTTCACGCGGGATGATCAGGAGGGTGCAGAGACCGCGTTAGCAGAGAGTAGGCCTACGACGGAGAGCGGCCCGCATGGCGCTCCGGCATCTCGCGACGCGAACAGAGAGGCGCCGCCACAAGTTACGACACGCGCCTCAACTATAGGCGAGTCTTCGGGCAACAGTTTGCCCTCGAGCGAGGTACTCTTACAGAATGCGCTGTCAGTTATGCAGAGCCTCGCGAGCGCCCTGCAGAACACAGCGCAGGCCCCCGTGCAAAATGTGCGACCACGTGTCAAGGTAGACGTTCCGACCTACACGGGTTACCACGACTGCAAGAGCGCCAACGAGTATCTCGACCGGTTGCTCCATTATCAGCAGGCGACGGGTCTTTCTGATGCCGAACTTCTCGAGCGCGTGGTCCCGGTGTCGCTCTCGGAGCAAGCGGCTCGGTGGTTCCGACTAACCGGACATCGCGCCCGCACGGTAGAAGAGTTCCGCGAAAGCTTTCGCGGCGAATTCCTACCGGCTAATTATGAGTGGCGTTTGCGGAGGGAGTTGGAGCTGCGCACCCAGCATCCGGACGAATCCTTGCTGGAATACGTACGGGCGATGGACGAATTGTATCGTCTCGCGAACCCTCACGCCACCAACGCGGAAAAAGTCGAGCGTGTTACCCGACAGGCGCACCCGACTTTCGCGGCGCACTTCAGGGGATGCAGGTTCGCAGACCTCGAAGAGCTCGCCACCGAGGCGAAGCGCATACAAGGGGACATCCTCGCAGCGCGTTCGTATCGCCCCCCTCCGCCCGCCGCGCAGTCAATCGAGCCTCGCTGTGCATGGAACGGCGGCGCAGTGACTTCAGAAGCGTTTAGGGGTAACGCATCAGCATCGTTCGCTGATGAGCACGTGCCACGCGGTTGGGAGCTGTCAAACCGCGCTTTAGACCCCTACGCTTACGCGCTCCGTACGGCCCACGCCGCCCCTGCGCGTGACATTCCAAGGCAGGAGCACGTGGTTGACGCGAGGCCTAACGAGCGGCGCAATCCAGAGCGAGGACCACCTGATCGAGGCGAGTCACGAGCGAACCGGCGTGGTGTCCGCGGTCCTTGCTATCGGTGCGGCGCGCCAGGGCACATCGCTCGCGAATGCGACCGCACGCCGGGTCAGGAGCAAACGCGCGGTTCGGGAAACGGACGGCGCCGCCGGTGATTCACATGGGACCCCGCGCGGCGATTAGTAATCCTACCGATGCGTTCGGATCACTTGCACCGTCGGTCTGTCGCGCAGGTGATGCCGTAGACTCGCCCGCGCCGCTAATCGAGTTAACGATAGCTCGGAAAAAGTTCGTAGCACTTTTGGATACTGGGGCAAGCGCTTCTTTATTCGGTGACGATGTGTTGCACCATCTCCGCGAGAACAACATCCGCTTGAGGCAAAGCAACACCATCTTCCGTCTAGCTACGGGCACAGCACAATCGAGCGGCGCGGCTAGGCTAGTGATCCGCTGGGACAGACGCGTGAGGCGACAACGGTTCGTGCATCTTCCAGGGCTGTCAATGTCTCTAATCCTGGGTCGAGACTTCCTCGCTAAGTCGGGTATTGTCATTGACATTGCAAACGGTGGTTACCGAGAGCGCGACGGAGACGCGCTGAAGCTTTTCTCGAAGGCCTCCGCATTGACAAAAGCATGCCAATCGCAGGGAGAGGCGCGAGTACGCGAGGAGGAAAGCGCGCCGAGAAAGCGAGTAAACGCCCCGCCGGAGCAATGTGCTGCGCTGCAGGAAAGGGCAGTGCACCCGCTTTTGGTACAGGCACAGAGCCTACTGGAAGGGGAACGAGCGCAGCTGTCGTCGCTGTTGTACGAATATGACGCGATGTTTACTGACTGTCCCGGCCGCACTACGCTGGTTAAGCATAGAATTGACACGGGTGATGCACGCCCTTGGAAATGCAATCCCCGACCAATCAGCTTAGCTAAGCGGAAAGCACTAGACGCCGCCTTGGACGAACTCATCGAAACAGGCGTAGTTGAGAGGTCAAACAGCCCATGGGGTTTCCCGGTAGTTCTAGTTCCAAAGAAAGATGATACGTATCGCCTTTGTGTAGACTACCGCAGGCTGAATGAAGTTACGAAGAAGGACGCGTATCCTCTTCCCTCCATTTCATCGTTAGTATCCAATCTAGGCGGGGCGAAGTACTTCACAACGCTCGATGCTAGCCGCGGATATTTTCAGGTTGAGATGGACGAGCGGGATAAAGAGAAGTCAGCTTTCACGTGCCACAGAGGACTTTTCCAATTCAGGAGAATGTCGTTTGGCCTGGTGGGCGCTCCCGCTACGTATCAGCGGCTAATGGACCGTGTTTTGGGAGATGCAAAGTGGCAGCACGCACTCGCATATCTAGACGACATAGTGGTTTACTCGAAAACGTTCGAAGAGCACTTGCGCCACTTGAGAGACGTTCTAGAACGGCTGAGGTCTGCGGGCATCACTTTGAACCCAAACAAAGCTCAGATAGCGGCGACCCGAATAACATTATTGGGATTTACGCTTGACGAGGGTCGCATTTTGCCGGATAAGGGTAAGCTTGAAGCGATAGTGAGCTATCCATCGCCGAACAATGTCGGTGAGCTGAGGCGCTTTTTGGGGATGGTGAATTTTTATCGCCAATTCATTCCAGATTGCGCGGCAGTGCAGGCGCCTTTAACGAAGCTCTTGAGGAATGGTGAGCGTTGGGCTTGGAGCCGAGAGCAAGAGGCCGCACTGCGTCGCCTCACGAAGTTGCTGGCCAACACGGCTCAGCTGCAGCTACCCGATTTGAACAGGGAGTTTGTTATTCACACCGATGCAAGCGACCTAGGCTTAGGAGCAATTTTGCTTCAGGAGCATGGAGGTTCCCTCCGACCGATTGCGTTCGCGAGCCGTACGTTGACACCGGCGGAGAGGAACTACTCAGTAACCGAGAAAGAGTGTCTGGCGATAGTTTTTGCTCTCCGTAAGTTTGACTTTTACATAGACGGAGTTGCGTTTGTGATTGAGACGGACCACATGGCGCTCACGTGGTTGAGGCGTTTGAACGAACCAAGTGGCCGATTGGCGCGTTGGGCATTGTTGCTGCAGCGTTATGACTTCACCGTCCGCTACCGCAAGGGTAAGAACAATGCCGCGGCCGACGCACTATCGCGTGCTCCAGTTCGACACGAGGCAAGTCACGCGACTAATTCGGAACGAACTGAGAGCGAGACACTCGCGCTAACGCAAACAGCGGAGCAAACGTTAGTTCGAGCTAAGAGCGTGAACCACGTAGAGGCTGTCGTTGGCGCAGGGATTGTTTTCAGCAGAAGGGAGCTGTTAGAAGCTCAGCAGAAAGATCCATTTTGTCGAAAGGTGTTCGACGGGCTCCGGGAGCCGGGTGGTAGTGAGGCCACCGCGCACAAGGGGGCAGCTGGTATTGCTGTCGGTGCGGAGCGCTCGGCAACAGCTGGTAGTGCTGTGAGCGCGCTGGATTCATATCTGCTAGATTCTGACGGCGTCCTGCTGAGGTACATTCCATCCGACGATGACACAAGTGAGTCATTTAAAGTCGTGATACCGCGCGCGTTGAGAGGAGCGCTTCTTCGCTACTTTCATGACTCGTGCATTGGTGGGCATGCGAGCGGCCCTAAGACTTACGCTAAGCTGTGTCGCCTCGCTACCTGGCCAGGTATGAAGCGGGATGTGATTCGCTACGCCCGTTCATGTCGTGTGTGCCAAAGCGTCAAGCCGCGAGGAGGACGTCCGCCCGGCCTCATGCAACCGATTAACAGTCAGACTCCCTGGCAAATCGCAGCGTGTGACGTAATGGGCCCGTACCCCTCAACTCCTAGCAGAAATAAGTTCTTGCTGGTGATCACGGATCACTTCACTAAATGGGTAGAACTGTTTCCCCTTAGGAAGCTGACGGCTCGAGTGATTTTAGAGAAGTTGATGGAGGTTTTTACCAGGTTCGGGTTCCCCGAGCAGTTGATTACAGACAACGCGTCTTATTTCACTGCGAAGGTGTTTGTTGACACGTGCGCCGCGTTGGGCATTAAGCACAAGAAAACAACCACCTACCATGCTCAGTCGAACCCCACGGAGCGAGTCAATCGCAACATCAAGCACATGCTTGTCGCGTTCTCTGAAAGACATAAGGACTGGGATACCTATCTTCCAGAGATCGGTTTTGCATTGCGATCGACCGTAAACCGATCGACTGGGTATGCGCCTTCTTCTCTAAACCTGGGGAGAGAACTGCCGAATCCGATGGAGACCGTACTCGCGGACCGCAGTGGAGTGCCAGTGGCGACATCAGCACGCGCTGAATACGCAACGCAGCTGCGCGAGAAGCTAGCGGAAGCTTTACATAAAGCTCGACATAATCTCAGCACTGCTAGGGCACAGCAGAAGGCGCAGTATGACCGCACGCGTAGGAACGTACACTACGAAGTGGGCGATCTGGTGATGCGGCGCCATCATGTTCTCAGTAATGCTAGCAAACAGTTTGCTGCCTCGCTGGCACCGAAATGGTCCGGGCCGTACCGAGTGCGAGAGAAAGTTTCTTCGCTCGTGTATCGACTCGCGAACATGAAAGGCAAACCGAGCGGCGGACCGGTGCATGTATGTGACTTGAAACGCTACATAGCACGGGAGGCGCATGAGGACTACGGTCAGTCCCCCTCCAAGCCGCACGCGGCGGGTGAGATGGCTCGACACCGGGTCAGGAGCCCAGAACCGCGCTACTTCCTGCGTAACAGGCGGAGGCAACTATGCACGGTAGGCCGCGTTTGATATGTTCGACGCGGGGTGCAAGGGTTAGCGCGCAACACATGTGCGATTGTTAACCTGTCGTTCTTTATCTGTATCACTCTCACCGAACAGATGGAGCGCCATTGGGAACAGCACCGCCGGAACAGCAGGGAGAGGAGACCACCTCCTTACGGCCAGCCCCCACCCCCACCAACGTCCACATGGCAGCCCTACCCCACTGCGGCCCGGCCGCGAACGCCGAGGCAGAGCCACTCGAGCCGCCGCCACCGAGGTGGTCCGCGCGCGCTGCCGCCTGGTCACCAACCCTCGGCTTCGCCGTCACCATCACGACCCGCCGGTTCACAGGGAACGAGACCAGGGTCCCAACGCGGTGAGCCGACCGCATCGCCTCACGGCCGCAACCACCGAGACGTGGCAACCTGGACCAGCCAGGATGGAGGCGACCCTCCGGTGTCTTACGTCTCCTCGAGGCCCTGGCGCCGGCAGGAAAGGGCCCGAGTTGGGGTCGCCCCAGCGCACCTGTATCGCCCTTTTCAGGGGCGCACGGTAGAGGACGCGGACCGGAGGGCTAACGGGGCTTGCCTTCCAGTGCCCGCAGGGACGCGGTTCTGCGAGTGCGGCGCCGTGGTGATCCATAACTCCCACGAATTGGGGAAATTACACCGGCACCGCACCCAGGCTACCCAACCATCCAGCCGCGAATCATCCCAGGAGCGCTCCGGCGCCGCGGTTCGGGCCATGCTGGCGCGGGCGGCCCAGGAGGCGGACTTCGCGCAGTGGCTGCTGAGAGTTGCCTCAGGCCACGCGTCCAGCGAGAGTCCGCCTGCGCCGCTATCAATAACGGCTACCGTAGAGCGGGAGGCGGCGGGGCCGGGAGAGACATTGGTGGCGGCTGCATTGACACCGGAGGTGGCGTCAATGACCTTAGAGGCGGGTGAGAGAGCGGTGGGGGCTCCGGCGGTGCCCGCGGCAGACACCGAACGGTCCGAGGGCATGGACGTAGACCAGGCCCTTCTGGCCTATCTAGAGGACGAATAAAACGAATTATTCCCTCTTTGCAGTCTCTGTCGTTCGGGGGCCTTCTTAAGGGGGGGGGGGGATGTGGGGAGCAGGTGCGCCCAGCCTCCCTTTCCCTTTTAGGGCAGCGCACGCGCCTGGTTGCGGGGACCCCTTCCCCCACGGCCGGCGCGTGCGATTCCCCCTTTCCCGGCGCCAGGAACAGGTTCCCCTCTCCCTCAGCGAGGAAAGGTACCATTCTCGTCAGGGAAAGGGAAATCGGGTCGGGGAATAAAACGAGCGGGCAAACGGTCGCTCGCTCGCTCTGACACCAGCGACCATCCCAGGAGGACGAACCCGCAACCCCTCCTGCGAGCCGAGGACGTCCACGACCGAGGTGTAAGCGTCAACACCTTTGTTATCTGTAGTATCTCCCCGCGACAGTGACGCGCGATTGCTAACGCTTAGCAATAAAGTGTTTGTTGTTGATCTGGCCAGTTGCCTTATTCGCCCGAACCCGTAGTAGTAGCCGCAATGAGGCAAGCTACGGTTGGGAGACGTTAATCGTGCACGGAACGACTGTGTGCGGCTGAAACATTAGCTATAGGCTTCTGCGTCAGCCGTACATAGGCCAGCCCCTACCTCTGGCGCTTTAGACCCCCCACAAACTTGAGAGCAGTAATAAAACACGCAAACACAATGTGTGCGTTTTCTTTTTTCAAATTTTTTTTCTGCGAATTGCAGCGAGAGGCGACTGCATGTAGGCCTCCCTTTTGCATGAGTCCGCGTTCTCGCGCTTTTCGCATCGTGCAGACGCCACCCTTTACAACAAAACTATTTTTTTACCGCGTCTCAACGCTCATTCGGCTCGTTTATCCTCCGGTACCCTATTGAAAATTCTGCGTTGGTGGATGAAGTGGAAAGAATAGTGGATATCGTGAAAACCGTAGTGGTCATAATGGCTGATTACAGTGAGACTGGAAAAAAATTATGGCAGATGGTGGTGGCGAGCAAATGGTGATTTCTGTGGAAAATGCCGGCTGATGGTGGCGATGTAGAACGTGTTTGGTGGAAGGCTTGGTGAGCAAGCTGGATGGCGGTGGCATGACGGAAGCTTGGTGGATGATGGTGACATGATGCAAAAGCACATGACAGTATGTGAAATCACTTATTTGTAGCGTTTCATCCTTGAATGCGCAGGGATACATGTTTACGGTCAAAAGAAAGCAACGCTGCTCATTACGCTTTCTAGCACTTTTTCTTGAAAGAGGGCGAGGAAAGGCAAATACGCAACTTCCGTTGGGAGCACGGCTCGGCGCCTGTAGGGGAATGGGGGACAGGGCATTTACTAAACATGTGGAGAAGACAGAATAAGAGAAATGGCGTTCATGACAGAGGACGCGGCTGGTGGCTGGTATAACCGCTTCTCCGGTCCAGTGTCCTCGTGGAGCGCAGATCCGCCTTGAAGACCTGGGTGTGGTGCCGTGCAGAGAAGAGGAGGTCCCTCTGTGCAGCCGCAAGCCGACCGTGACGACGTTAGAATAAAAAAAATAAATTGCTAATAAACGTTTTATTAAACTTGAAGCATGCACCAGTAGGTACACTCAGTTGAAAGCACATACACAGGTTATGCTCAAATGTTCAATGACACCAGTCTTGTGTCCGTATATGCACTCATGCTGACAACCTGCCTCGCACACAGAGCCCTTGAATCAGCCGACGCCATTAGTAAGGATGCGCCTTTGGTTCCTCAAACTCAACGTTGACGTAGAGGGCATTTCTGTCGACATACCCGTGCAGTTCAATGTAGTTCCAGTTAATCGTGACAGTGCTCATGCCCCAGTTCCAAGCATCGCCTCGGGGTTTCTTTACCACACTGTGATAGTCGATCTTCGAAGGCAGGCGGACGTCCCCCGATGCATCCTTGGGGTGCACGACGACCAAGGTGATCGCCTTTTCGAAAGGCCACTCCACGTAGCTGTCCCATTCACCGTCGCGTAAATAAAGAGCGAATGCCACGTTGACCTGGTTCTCGCTCTTCGTGAACTCGCACTCGAGGGCGAAGGTGTAACCTCCCAGCAAATACGTGTCGGTCAAAAGGCTCAGTTTGGTCTGCTTCCCGTTCAGCGAGTCGAGCCCCGCGTAAATGTTGGCGAACTTGCACGTGGTGATCAGAACGCCGGGTTTGGATGCGGCGCGGAGCGGTCCCTGGATTACGGTCTTCCGTTGTGCATCGGCGACCGAAGGCTGCCTCCTGTTTCGGTACGTCTTGAGCACTTCGAGCAACTGGCGTTCGAGACTGGCGACCCTGTCCGCCAGGGCGTTGCCGCAGCAGCCCGTCATCACGGCTTCGAAGTGGACGCCCTTGCTGGACACCAGATTTCGGCTGCCTGTCTCTACGTTCGCCACCTTGGGAGCGTCTTGATCGCAGGCGGCAGCTTCACCACTCGACGCACCCAGCGTGCCGCTGGAGCAGCTTCGATAGTGATCCAACGCCAGCTTGCGGGACACGGGTCGCTGGCACTTGCAACACCGCACCTCTCCGCCGCCGCATTGAGTCAGGTGACGCGCGAGCCCGGACAGTTTGCCGGAGAAGCCACACACTTGGGAGCCGGCCGAGCACACGACGCGGCTTTGGTCGAGTTCGCGACGCTGCACGCTCACCCTGCGAACTTCTTCGCCGGCGAACTTCTTCCCGTCGAAAGGACAGCGGCGGTCTTTCCGACGCGCTAGCTGAGCCTCGCAACTCTCGCACAAAACATGGCTGCACGGCAGCAGCAAAGTTCGGGGAGGCAGCAGGCCGCACAGGCCGCACACGCGAGTGACTGGCATCGGCTCGGCGAAGGCGACCTGGCGCATCTCGAGGAAGCCGCCGAAGCCGGTGAGCGTGTACTTCCATCCGTCTGCCATGTTTGAAACGAGACGCCGAATGTTGACACCGAACAGTCAGACGTTGACGCAGCGCAAACGGCGACTGTGCGACGAAAATTGGCGCGAGAACCACTAGCGAATTGGCGGGAGTCCGACCGAACTTGACAGTCGCAGAGAATGGTCAATTCGTCGGCGCATCAGTTCACGTTGCAAGAATACAAACATCACTAGCTAGAGTACGAACGCCTTCAAGTTCTGCCATGCTGTTGAGTGTCGCCATGTTTCTTTTGTTTAGAACCAATCAGAAAAAGAGAACCTCGTTTGTGAGCCAATCAAAGCATTGTAGAAGCAAAAACGAAACGGCAGCGTGGTGGAATTTGACAGTGTTTGTTTCGAGCGCAGCCCCCGGGATTAGACGCGAATGGCTTTTTACTCTGCGTAGCCCAATATCTGAAGTCTAAATAATTGTGATCAAATACTTATGAGAAATTAATTGTAAATAAAAATGTTAAGATTGTTGGAAGCTGTGGTGTGGCTCCTTTCGAAGCTGTGACGCCGGGAAACAACTGCACGGCTTCATGTTTTTGTGGTGGACTCCCCCTTTCTCAGATTGCGCAGCCAGCGGCCGATGTTGCCGGCCAACATGGCGGTTATGCATGGAGGATCGGCTGTGCTGGTGTCTAGAAATATTTCGATCTTTTTCTATCCTCTGTGGTGGCAACTGCATTCCACCGCAGACGCATGCGTACACGTAGTCGCGATTCGAAACCAATCGATCAATCAACCAATCAATAAACCAACCAATCAATCAATCAGGATTTATTTTCAGCTTCAAAGACAATCAATGGAGCTTCGGAGACAATCAAGGGATCCAGAACATATATTTTTGCAGTCGGTGTATACGGCGTGGCAAGGATGGCTATGTGGTTTCGTCCGAGTGCAATGCTGTGGCGCGTAAGTATACAACTTAGCTCTAGAATGCCGTCCTCCAGTTTATCATTGATGTCGTTGTTTTATGATGCACTTGAATGGGACTCAAAAAAAGAGTAGTGTACTTCCAATTGATCTCAAATACCGGTTGCCTGCTCCATGCGCTCTGTTATGCCACTTTGGTTATTTAGTTAATTGGAATAGCACTTTATTGGCTAGTCGAACGAATTCCGAATTAAGGTGACTATTGACTTTCCTGAACAACTTTGCGCGAACACGCGAGTACCGTCATTTGCGGGTACATCCGCCCTGAATAAACATAAATAAAAGATGCTGACAACGTTCTGGCCTAAGAATGAACCTGGTGTAGCCGAAACACCAGTTCGGTGATCTACGACTCTCGCCACTAGCCCATTTGAACACAATGCAACCGGATTGACGCCGTTTACATAATGATGTTGTTCTGAACCATGAAACTAATGCCAATTACAATAATCAATGTCTTACCGGCCATTTTTTTATGGGAGTGACTCGTTACCTTTGAAGACGGAAGCCTTGGACGCCCAAGCAATCGCGAAAATTTCCCCGTCGAAACGAGCGATGCGAAAGCTCATCACGCGGTGACGTGATCAGATATTGCGTCATCCTACGATGTCGTCATCACATGACGTCGTCGCTTCGTCAAAGGTGGACCGATCACGGAGGCAATGCAAAAACCTGGTAAGGTTAATGAAGCTTGCAATGTCTCGAACCCCGGATCACTGAAATACCGCGTGAGGTGCAAGAAACCCTCCGGAAGATAGCGTAGGATGATAAAAAAAAGTCGACATTGAAGGAAAAGAAAATAGTACAGTTTTTCTCCGATTCACTTCGGGCCGATGCACTAAGGGCCATGTGATTTTTTTTTTTAATCACAGTTGTGAGATGGAACTTTCGTAATGCTGTTTCTTCAGTATGAGTAATACAGTATGAGTAATACACGGGGACATCAGAAGATAGAGGGAGGGGTGACTCAACATTCCTTGATTCAGCTTGCAATTGGGTTCGTTGGGAGTCCGTTTAGTAAGTATAATGTGTCGCGTGGAGCGACACCAAAATATGGTTGATCCCTCCGTGAAGGGAAACGTGTAACACGAAAGCGAAATTTGTCTTTGCAGAAGTAGTTTAATGATTGCGGCCCACTGATATAAGAAAGTTTGCGCAATGTCTATTGGTGTTTGGCCGCTATAGCACCGTTTAGTGTGGGTCATTCTTACACTGTTGTGTGCATCCACCCATAGGCGTTAGCCTTGGTGGGGGGGGGGGGGAGGGCGTGGTCACCCCTAATCCTTTAGGGTAGAGGGTTTGGGGTGCGCACAAATTATGCTCTATGGTGACTTAATAGGGAGGGGAGGCGCTGCCGTGAACCTTCGCCCAAGTAAGGACGGAACCCAGAGAGACATATGCAGCGCGAGTGGCCAACATTTTTATTGCCAGTACGTGACCTTGACGATCAAGTCACAAACAGCGTTGCGCACGACGGCAAGCGCAAAACAAACAACGGCGATACACTAATCAACAGTCATGTGTCTGCCACGCTCACATGTCATTTTCTCAGAAATAGATAAATGTCAAACTAAAGCATTTCTCCCTTAGAGCTGTGATCTTTTGGCCCTCAGTAATCATAGGCGTACGTTCGGAGGGGAGGGGGGAGGGGGGTGCGTTGAGTGAGTGCCATAAGCATTAGAAGGAGGAGAGGCGCTCAGACGAACCGTTGCCCCCCCCCCCCCCTCTCCCAAGTGTAACTCTGCACACACGTATGACACAAGGGACCTTGCGCTTTATTGTTTGTTACACTAAACACAATTCTCATACTTAACCTAAGCAAGCAATCGCAACTACAGTAGAAGTGTTTCAGCCTCCGTCCCACCCCCGTTCTATCTTAATTTTTTTTCACGTTATTTTACGTAAGTCGACCACCCGACTTATAATCGAAACCTATACTAGCGCCACCAGTTGCGGTGGTACAAAAAGAAAAATAGACGACGTTCTGGCGTTGTTACGATACTAATCTTGCGTTTTGGCTCTACATTTAACATTGACCGTATTTTATGACGTATAACATTCACACTAATCAACAATGCGTCGAAATTTTCCAAATAGCAATCCCGGCCTATTGCCACGAAGCTAGCTTTTTTGGCATAGCTATTGCGCATTGCCGTGAAGCCACCTTTGCGCATCGAATTAAGCGTGTGTGTGTTTATATTTTTACATTACCAAGAACGTTTTGGGATTATTTGACGATTCATCTTTAAAATATGCCAGTGCGACATTTATGAGGCCAACATGACAAAGTGCGTGACATAACGGGCACGGATTCCGACTACGAAGCCACAGTCGAAGTCAGATTTTTTTTTTTTTTACCGTGCGTTTGGTTGGAGGTTGAACTGCGTTAGAGTCGACTTACAATTTCATAAATACGGCAGCTTTTGAGATAAATCATTAGCCTAATTAATGTAAAAAAAAGAATGAACCAGTATTGTTGAAATATAAGCTGAATTTAAGTAACCTTAACGTTCCATTTGTTTTGTCTCGCGAATTTGTTTTTTCTCAAGTTCAGCGGTGGAAATCAGCATCATACTGTGGCAATTAATATTCCAACTTTTCCAATGGAGCATGATTGATTTTTTCCCAAGGATAATTAAGATGAGGAAACTAAAGTGCTAATAGAGAAGACATAGCGAAGTTATCCGATGGGGTGAACTTTTCAAATATCACCGCAGAGACAAACACTAACATCGGCAATTATATACCCTGAGGCAACATCGTTTGATGCTACTGCGAGTGAATCCGCATATTCATTTGAGGGTTAAACATTTGTTACGGGGCACTCACAGCAAGCGAATGAGACGTAAGTGTCTTGGGGTAAAGTAGTAAGATCCTTCTAAAGTACTTGAAAAATTGTATGCGGCTGATAACACAAGTACAGACAGTCTGTCAGAATGTCGGCCTCTTATATTGATACGGGGGATTTGAGTAGAGCTAAAACAATTGCAAGCGATTCCGTGCGAATTAATAATCGTAAGGTCACGTAACCAAATTTTAAAAAATGCCATACAAGAGACAATGGCTCAATTCCCACCCATGCCTTTTCTTCACGCAGTCCTCATAAGCCCAGTTCTCGCACTCAACGCAACGAATCTACAGACAGACGCCGGTGCTCTGTTGCTCCAGAACTCCTTGCAGGCAAAACACCGTCCCTCTTTCCTTGTGATAACTTTGATTTTTCAGAACGCTTGCAGTTCATCGGATCATTTAACTATTGAAATCTAAATACGTTCTCACACGTCGCAGTCACCTGTTTCTGCCGTTTTGATGTTTTCATCTTCATCAGCCGAGCTTCGCGAGGCCGATGAATTTCGGATTTCCTATCGCTTGTTCTTTTCAAAATTTTGGTATGAAGAAAAGTACCATTAGAACTCGATTCTAAAACGTGTTTATGAAAGGCTTGGATTGCAGATTCTCCCATTTTCTAATGCGCCTTTTGAGTGCATTCCTTGGGCACGCGAACAACCTCGATGGAGGGCGATTGGAGTGAGTCCTGTTTTAAACACAAATTAGTGCTAAACATCATGTTTTTCTGCCAGGAAGCTGCATGTCATGTTCTAATGTACGCCCGAACCCTCCCGAACAAAAAGAATAAAAGATGTAGTGAGTGTATAAGCAAATGGCTCTAAGGCAACTCGATGCCCTTTTTTTTTACATTTTGCCCCTCTGACATGTCCGAATTAAAAAAAAAATCGCATTGGCTTCACTCACCAAACGAACTAAACTTTGTGAGGTCTGAAGGTGGCAAGCGCCACCACGCTCTCGGAGTGAACGGACACCGTAGACGCGGTCGGAACAAACCAAACAACACATATATTTATTTAACTGCTTTAGAACGATGATATCGTCAGCCGAGTTATTATGACATTAATCGTGATCAACACGCTATGACATCCTTACACAATAATGTTACGCTCCAAGAGCCGTGAAGACAAGACAGGAACAGCGGGGCAGAAAGACACGAGCGTGTATTTTTAAACGAAGCGCTAACACACACTTCTTTGTTCTCTTTCCCCTTTTCGGCTCGCTAGGGCTTGCCGGCTCATAACTCTAGGTGGCATTATTCCAACTCCCATTAGAGCATCGACTCGATGTTCATACACAAGGTGACAGCAGGGCTCATAAGGGAATAAAAAGAAAGGCAGAAACTATACTTATAGAGCACAGGGCATATGCAGGTGCAAAAAAAAAGAGAAAAATGTCTGTGGTTGGTCATAAGAAAAAAAAAACATGAATACAGTTCAAAGTTCATTCGAGACCCTATGTATAGCGAAAAAAAAAAAGAAAATGTTTGCTGCCCTGGCGCAAATAAGGCGAGTATTACCGCGTAAAATAATGTTTTAAGCGGACGACATGCACAATCTCTGTTCGTGGTGAGTGGCGCTGGGTCGTCGCCAAGCCTCCGTCTGGAATGACTTCGTAGTTGACCTCGTTAAACCGCCGTAATACTTTGCAGGGTCCGAAGTACTTGCTCAGGAGTTTCTCGCTGAGACCTCGCCGTCTAACCGGTGTCAAAACCCACACTTGGTCGCCAGGTTGATAGGTAACTGGTCGATTGTGGATGTTGTACGTTCGAGAGTCTTTACATTGCTGCGATCTTATGAGCACGCGAGCTAGTTGACGTACTTCCTCTGCACGCTGAATGTAATCCTCGACATCAGGAGTTAGCAGCTCGTGCTGGTCGATGTCACAAGGAATCATGGCGTCTAGCATGGTTTGCACATCTCGACCGTAAACGAGGTCGAAGGGTGCGAACATCGTCGTTTCCTGGGTTGCGGTGTTATACGCAAACGTTACGTATGGCAGGATCTCGTCCCACGTTTTATGCTGCACATCCACGTACATAGAAATCATGTCAGCCAGTGTTTTGTTTAGCCTATCTGTCAAGCCGTTACTCTGGGGGTGGTATGCGGTTGTCTTACGGTGGTTCGTGTAACTGAGCTTGAAAATGTCGTCCAACAGTTGCCGTAAACGCTGTCCCTCGGTCAGTGATGATGAAAGACGGGGAGCCGTGACGAAGCACTATGTGGTGCATGAAAAACTGGGCGACTTCAGATGCTGTACCACGTGGCAGTGGCTTCGTTTCAGCGTAACGCGTCAAATAATCAGTTGCGATGATGATCCACTTGTTTCCAGAGTGAGACAAAGGAAACGGTCCAAGAAGATCCATTCCAACTTGGTCAAACGGCGTACGTGGTGGGTCAATGGGTTGTAGGAGGCCTGCAGGCTTTACAGGTGGTGACTTGTGACGCTGACATTCGCGGCATCCTTTCACGTAGCGTTTGACACAAGCTGCGAGTTTTGACCAGAAATATAGCTGTCGTACCCGATCGAGCGTCCGTGAGTATCCCAGATGGCCGGATGTCGGCTCATCGTGGCAGGCTAATAGGACATCATCACGAAGGTCTTGAGGAACGACTAGAAGATAATATCTGCTGCCAGCACCGGTGTTTTTTTTTTGTATAATATGCCGTGTCGTAAGCAAAATGACGGCCACGTACGGGAAAGTGGTCGAGGAACAGATGTGGAGCTGCCTTCTAAATGGTCGATGATGGGCCTTAACTCGGGGTCCGCTCGTTGCTTACTGAGGAAGTCCGCCCCCCTGAGAGTCCCTAGGAAGGCACTGTCGTCTTCTACAACTATATGGTCGGATTCCAGAGGTGCTCGTGATAGCGTGTCGGTGTCTTCATGCTTTCTACCCGACTCGTATACGATGGTGATATCGAACTCCTGAAGTCGCAGACTCCATCGTGCTAATCGCCCAGAGGGGTCTCGGAGGTTAGCCAACCAACATAAAGCGTGGTGATCAGTCACAATTTTAAATGGGCGCCCATAGAGATAAGGCCTGAACTTTGTATTTGCCCATATTACCGCGAGACATTCCTTCTCTGACGTTGAATAGTTGGTTTCGGCAAGTGATAAAGTGCGGCTCACGTAGGCAATCACACGTTCAGTCCCATCTTGTGTTTGCACCAAGATAGCTCCGAGACCAATGTTGCTTGCGTCAGTGCGCGCCTCTGTGTCAGCGTCCTCATCAAAATGACCAAGCACAGGAGGGGAAGACAGTCGATGTTGAAGTTTCGCAAAGGCAGTCGCTTGTTCGCCAATCCACAGAAATGGGGCGTCGTGACGCGTAAGTCTGATGAGTGGCTCCGCAAGCTTAGAGAAATTTTTGATAAAGCGGCGATAGTATGCGCAGAGCCCCAGAAATCGTCGAAGACTTTTCTTGTCTCTCGGAGCTGGAAAAGCGGTCACAGCGACAGTCTTCTCGGGATCGGGCCGAACGCCTGCAGCGCTCACAAGGTGACCCAGGAACTTCAGTTCTTTGTAGCCGAACTGGCACTTCTCAGGCTTGAGGGTAAGGTCAGCGGATCGTATAGCTTCAAGAACACTCCGAATGCGATGAAGGTGCTCGTCAAACTTTCTTGAAAAGACAACGACATCATCTAGATAGACGAGGCAACTTTTCCACTTAAGGTCAGTGAGAACGCTATCTATCATTCGTTGGAATGTGGCCGGAGCGGAACAGAGACCGAATGGGAGCACTCGGAATTCATACAGATCGTCAGGAGTTACCAAAGCAGTTTTTTCGCGGTAACGTTCATCAACTTTAATTTGCCAGTAACCACTTTTGAGGTCGATTGAGGAAAAGTAGTTTGCTCGCCTCAGCCTGTCAAGAGAATCATCCACTCGAGGCAACGGGTACACGTCTTTCTTTGTGATGTTATTCAGCTTCCTATAATCGACACAAAAGCGAAGTTTACCACCCTTCTTCTTTACAAGGACCACTGGCGATGACCAAGGGCTGCTTGGTGGTTGTATTACACCGTCTTGAAGCATGTCCTTCACTTGCTTTTGAATCACGCGTCGTTCAGTTGGTGAAACTTGGAAAGGCTGTTGCCGTATGGGGTGCGCGTCGCCGTAGGTGATAATACGGTGTTGATAATCGATGTCTGACAGATTCTCGATGAACGTGCAAAACAGGCGTGGAATTTTATCAACAGGTCGTTAAGCCTTCGTTTTTTTTTTCGTTAGAAAGCGTTGGATTTACGTCGACACACTGGAGAGGTGCTTCGACATTATCGGTCGCCTCGGAAGCAAAACACTCAGTCACATTGGTTACAGGGTAGGCATAGGCGATGACAGTACCAGTGAAAAGGTGTCGGCGCTCGTAGCTGAAGTTTGTAACAAGAACCTCGCAGTGGCCAGCCTGGAGGTCTACTAGGCTTCGTGCTACGCAGACACCCTGGGAAAAGAGTAGGGATCGATTGCTCTCCGTCACCATTTCACCGTGTGCTGATTCGTTACACGCCACTTGAACCATAACACTTGAGAGCGGTGGTATCATCACATCATCGTCAATTACACGCAGACATACTCGATCGTGGCTGGGATTATGCTCTGGTGTGGCGCGTTTTTGTTGAAAACGTGACTAGGCGTTGTCGAATGTCGATGATAGCACCATGCTCCCTCAGGAAGTCCATGCCAATGATCAGGTCTCCAGGACACTGACGGAGAACGCTCAAGCTGACAACAAAGGTAGAACCACGAATCTGTATTCGTGCTGTGCGAACGCCGAGTGGCGTGACGATGTGCCCGCCAGCAGTACGAATCGGCCTGAGGTTCCAAGGCATCGTGACTTTCTTCAGGAGAGCAGCCTGCTTTTCACTTATTATAGAAAAATCCGCACCCGTGTCAACTAAAGCACTGACTTTGCGACCGTCGAGCAGCACTGGAATGTCTAATGAAATCTTTTCGGAACCAGCTGGTGTCGTCGTCATCGGGGTATCGTCAGTTTGCGGAAGCGCCGGTAGGAGGCGCCTTGAGCTTGTCCAGTATGAGCGGCCTCGCCCCCGAAGGTTGCTGTGGTTAGTTTACCCGGC
Organism: Rhipicephalus annulatus; assembly: GCA_013436015.1. Lineage (NCBI taxonomy): Eukaryota > Metazoa > Arthropoda > Arachnida > Ixodida > Ixodidae > Rhipicephalus > Rhipicephalus annulatus. The sequence continues at coordinate 48,572 of WOVY01003798.1, forward strand.
GTGGACTGCTGGGTGACCGATCCTGCGCCACGCTCGAATAGGTACGGCGATTAGGAGAAAAACGCCGCGGTGACGGGGAGCGTGATTGGTGCAAGAACGACGAAGTTCCGCGCTGCTGAGCCACATACTTTTCAATTTCAGGGGGCCGCTGACCGAACCTAGGTTTCCTGCACTTCGAGCCACTGATGTTCGAGACTGGCCACTTTCTCCGTCAATGCTCTCTCGAAGCAGCCGAACTCGGCCTTCCTCAGCGTCGGATCCCGCGTGCTTTCATCAACATCAGACGCCTCGGAGGCAGCTTCGCAATCAGCTGTATGGAGATGGCCGGTGCAGCCGCGATAGTGATTCACTGCATCGTCGCCGATCGTTGACACTTAGAACACTTTACCTTTCTGCCACAGCAGCGAGTCAGGTGATCGGAGAGCTCGTACAGAGTGCCCGAGAAGCCACACACTTTGGATCGTGCCGAGCAAAGGATGCGGCGTTTCTCGAGCTCGAAGGTAATCTGGTGAACGCCGGAGAACTTCTTCCCGTCGAACGGGCAGTGACAGTCGTCTCCCCGCGGTAGCTGATCCCTGCAGCTCACGCACAAGACGTGGCAACAAGGCAGCAGCCACGTGCGGCAAGGCAGCAGGCCGCAGAAGCCGCAGAGGCGAGTTGTCGGTATCGGTTCGGTGAAGGCAACGCGACGCATCTCGAGGTACTCGCCGAAGCTGATCAGCGTGTACTTCCAGCCTTTCGCGACCTCGCTTTGATGGGTCGTCATTGCTTCCGTACTGTATGCGAAATCAAGGGAAACCTTCACTCTGACTTGTAGATAGTTGGGCGAGTAAAAGGAAGGCTTGAACCGACATGAACGGCACAAAAGTTTACAGGGCTGACTGCGTGTTGTTCGCTGGTTCAGTCACTGCTGAATGGTGGTGGTGGTGGGCACTGGTTAGAAGAAGGCGCTTTATTTCTGCAGCCCTTGCGGGAGCGCAGCTCGGCGCCATGAGAAGAAGGTAGAGAAGGGAATTGGGACAAAAGAGTTCTCAGAAGAGCGAGAAGAGGACCTTGCAGGGAAAAGGCGACAAGAAAGGAGAACTGTAGCCAAATCTACTGCAGCGCTCCGACAGGATGGGTACGGTGTAGGGGGCGATTCTTAAATGAGTTAGAAGATAAAAGTGAGCCCCGTAACTGTCTGCATCATAGTGCGACACCTCAACAGTGGCTCACCAGGAATGGAGGTAAGGAAAGATTAAATGTATATAATAGGAAGGAATAAAAGGGATAGAGATAGAGCAGGGAGAGAGAGACCCACATACAGAAATAAGAACATAGGAAGAATGGACATGGTTGCAGGAGTCTGAGGACGGGGCACCATGGACATGGTTGCAGGAGTCTGAGGACGGGGCACCACTCAGCGATAGCTCTTGTCGGCGTCAGGAAATGGCGTAGGGCGAGCCAGTCGGCCAGAGCTGCGCTGTCGTCGAAAATCGTGGGGGCACGACCGGTCGGCTCGAAATCCAGTGAGTGACACACAGGATCGGCTTTTTTTTTGGGGAGGGGGAAGGGGGGCTTTGGTTTACGTGGTTGAGACTCGTGTAACTTGAATGCCAGCTGATGTGTTATTATTATTATTATTATTATTATTATTATTTTGTGTGTGGCAGATTGTCACGGGGCGGCCAGACAGTCCTGGCTACGCCATCGGCCTAGGGTTTTTAGACACCACCATCTACCCTGCCCCCACCCCAACAAGAAGAAAATTTTGCACGTGTTTACATACACCCACACAGAGAAATGCTTACGCAAGAAAGCAAAAAGAGTTGTTCGCGAGACGACATTGTGGTTACGCCCCACTATTACTGCCTAACCGCCAGCAGTACGCATTAGTGGACCAGTTCCGGATGACAACGTGAAAAACAGAGATGAAGCACACCGGAGAGAGTGATGTTTCCTCGCACTCACCTCTCGTGTGGCAGCTTGGGCTAGTTGGTATGACATGATAGTTATAGCACGAGAGCAGAACGACGACAAACAGACAAGAAGGGCACGACCGTGTCCTTCTTGTCTCTTTGTCGTCGTGATCGTCATGTCACCTCTCGTGCTTTGCACGACAATGCTTGCCACGAGACGCTGAGTCGCACACAAAAGACCACTGGCTTGCGACGGCGCGTGGATGAATCTGTCACGGTCCCGAAGTACCACGTTGTCCGACGCCCATTTCTTGGGGTCCCAAGGAAGACTCCAAATACTAATAAATAAATAAATAACAGGAAAAAAGGGATAAGGAGGGATACAGGTTATTCTGGTTTTGAAACAGGAAACAGGGCGCGAAGAGAGCTACACGTTGCCCTCTCCCCCGTGACCCGTCTCGCCGTTGTGCATGCACACGTGTCGTGAAGCCGAGGTGCGCCAGATTGAAATAATTAGATGCGCTTGGAATCCCGCCCTCCCCCGCCCTTTCTTTCAGTTTCCCTTTCTCGGTTATGACATTTTTTTCTTTATTTCGAGTCGCGACTTCGCTGTTCTTGGATTATCGGCAGGCGAAGCAGCAAAGAAGGCGCCTACCCTTTTTCGGACTCGCTTGCTGGATTTCGGGCCGATCGGTTGTGCGCTCGCGCGCTCCGCGCGCTTGCGATCTCCCGCGTCATCGTGGCTCTGGCCGACTGGACTCGCCCTACGTCATCTCCTGCCGCCGACGACCTTCCACCTCCGACGACAGTGCAGCTCTGACTTACTGGACTTGTTCTACGCCATCCACCGACGCCGAAAGGAGCTCTCGCAGGTGCGCCCCGTCCTCGGACTCCAGTGACCGTGCTCCATCTTTCCTATCTCTTCTATCCCCTCGGTTTGTCCTCGCTCGCTGTGGCTTACCACCACACCTCTCTTCTTCTCTTCTCCTTCTTCGGCTTTCCCACATCTTTACTCCTATCCTTTTTATCCCTCCTCACCCCCATCCCCTGTGAGCTACTGTGGCGGTGTCGCTCATGAAGCAGACAATAACGGGGCTCACTTTTCTCTTCTTTTCTCTTTCAAGAACCACTTCGCCGACCCTTTTTCGGCGCGTCTCACTGCAAGTACTTTCGGGAAAGAATGCGGCAGCACAGGTAAAACCTCCAGCCTCCACGAGTGCTGTAGCAGAACTTCGAAGTGTGTCAGCCTAAGCTAGTTGGTATGGCATGGCGATAGTTATGCACGAGAACAGAACGACGACACAGAGACAAGAAGGACAAGAAGCGCTCGTGTCCTTCTTGTTTCTGTGTCGTCGTTCTGTTCTCACGCTATAACTATCGTCGTAGCAGAACACTGCGAGTGGTTCGACCACCACAACCACCCAGACGACGCGGGGATTTTAGAAAGAAAAAAAAGGAAGACTAGCCGGCGACTCCTCTTTGAATCCTGGCACAATCATCAAACAGCGGGTAACATGTCAACCGCTCCACGAGGACATTGCCCTCCCTCTATCTACTGCCAGCGTTTGCGACGAGCCTCTCTGGCCTTTTCACCCCTGAGGAATAAGCCGGACCTCGTGTCCTTCGTGCCCTTCTTGTCTGTTTGTTGTCGTTCTGTTCTCGCGCTATAACTATAGTCACGGCTTCGGCGTCGGGTTTCCCTAATGCAATATTGGTTGGAATTTTATCATTTCATCCCAACCAGGCAAAATTCTGCCGAACGTTCGCCCTTGATTATGTGCCTTACAAACAAAAATGTCGTTAAGCGCCTGTTATTGTGCGGCTGGATGTAGTTTCCACGTGACTTCACATACAGGCTCTCATTTCTGGGTACGTCATGATGGTAGCCACCTGGTGGCTACGATCTTGTTAGTGCAGGGGAGGACACCACACGGCCATTTGGCTCCCGCCCTTATCTACGCTCACGCCGTTTTCTTCTGTTCGCCAGGCGAGAGTGAGCACGAAGAAACGCGAGGGTGCACCAGCCCTAATCAGTTATGCGTTATGCTGGCCAAATTCCTTGAACAGCAACTGACGTGTGAGGTCAAGGTACGCAGCTGCGGATGGTGGATGCTGGTTGTGGGAAACGTGACACTCTGCTCTTCGGAAGAACCGAGCGTATTGTAACGATCTGCACCCGCATAGCCCCCGTTTTCTTTACATTCGCTTTGCCTGTGAAGGGTGTGGTGGGTGACACGAGTCGCGGAAAAGTTCTCGATAATTTCTGCATACACTCAATGGAAAGGTCGCGGCAGGTCGGGTGGCTGGAGTCAGAGCGGAGGAAAGATTTTGTGCGCGTGTTCCGAAGAGCCTAAAATTGAAGATAGTAGCAGAGTCCTTCAAAGCATTGAAGGACTCTGATAGTAGTGAGAATGCGTGACACCCCCCCCCCCTTTTTTTTTCTTTCCTCTCTCCCCCAAAAATGCCGCCTGCCTGGGTCTGTACGAGTAAGTCTTTTTTTCCTTTCTTCGCCGAACCACCACCACCACTCATGTGAACGAGGCACACGCCGTGTTTGGCACTGCGCCGTACTCCCGACCGGGTTGCAGAAGTTAGGTGCCTTTTCTCATCGTCTATGCACTACCACCACCCACACGCGGCGACCAGTTCACACTCTGCATTGGCTCGGCCCCCCCGCTCGCTACTTTCGCGCCAAATTGCGTCGCTTGCTCAGCGTTTGACTCTTCGGTGCGCGGTCATCCGTCGTCTCGTGTCAACCATGTCGGGCGGCTGGGAGTACACGCTGACCGGCTTCGGCGACTTCCTCGAGATGCGACGGGTGCTGTTCGTGGAGCCGATGCCGGCCACTCGCCTCTGCGGTGCCTGCCGCTTGCTGCCTTCCCGAACTTCGCAGCTGCCGTGCGGCCACGTTTTCTGCGACAGCTGCTACTCGCAAGTGCCGCAAGGAAAGGACCGCTGCTGTCCGTTCGACGGGAAGAAGTTCACCGACTCCAACGTTCAGTCGTTGAGCCTCGAGCGGCGCGAGCTCGAACAATGCCGCATCGTGTGCGCGGTCGGCTCGAGTGTGTGCAACTTCTCCGGCAGACTGTCCGAGCTCGCCGATCACCTGTCCCGGTGCGGCAGCGGGGAGACCAAGTGCGGAAAGTGCGAGCGACCCATTTTCCGCAGTATCGCCGTGGATCACTACCGAAAATGCACCGGGCCGTTGCGTGCACCGAAAGCCGAAGTCGACGCCAAGGGAATCGGAGGTGCTCCCAATATGGTGGACGTCGAGAGAAGCCCGCGGGAGCTGATGCTGTGCAAGTGTGCCGACCTGAAAGCCGCGTTCAGCTGCTTCACCAACGCTTTGGCCGAGAAGGTGACCAATCTCGAACGTCAGTTGCTCGATGTGCAGAAAAAGTCCGACGATATGCAGTCGTTGGTCGCTGCTGCTGCTACGAAGGTAATCCAGGGGCCCCGCCGCGCTGCGTCCAGATCTGGGGTTTTGATCACCACCTGCAAATTCGCCGACATTTGCACAGGTCTCGACTCTCTCAACGAGGACCAAGAGGAAGTCACGAAATTGTCCGACACGCATTCGCTAGGTGGTTACACTTTCGAGATCGAATGCGAGTTCACTAAGGAGGAGAACAACGTGTATGTTGCTTTTATACTCTTCTTGTGCGACGGCGAATGGGACAGTTACGTGGAGTGGCCTTTCAAAAAGAGGGTGACCTTAATCGTCGTGCATCCCAGGAATGAGTCAAAAGACATCCGCTTGCCGTTATACATGGATCGCCACGATGCGGTGAAGAAGCCTAGTGCAGGTACTTGGAACATGGGCTGTTTTACGGACGACATAGACTGGAAGGATATTGAACTGCATGGGTACGTCGACAGAAACGCGCTCTATGTCAACGTCGAGTTTGAGTGAGAAAACGCGTATCGTTACTAGTTGCATAAGTTGATTCGAGAACTAAGTTGTCCGCAAGTACGTGTTTGCAGGACAAGAATGGCGTCGTCCAACTTATCACACGTTTGAGCGTAACCTATCACTTTGTGTTTTCAAACTTAGCGCGCTGTCTCTCGTTCTGGTATGAATAAAACGTTGATTTCGGTTTCATATACTTGTGTGTGTGTGTGTGTGTGTGTGTGTGTGTGTGTGTGTGTGTGTGTGTGTGTGTGCAGCGAATGCGGGTTACTCTAGCCTGAGGGTCAGCAACCTTTTCACGCAGAGGGCCAAAGTTGCGCAAAGCCCACACAGCGGGGGCCGAAAGGAAAATCGGGAGAATGGCGAAATCAGAAAAATCGATAATAATAATAAATAAACATATTATAGTTATATTTATTTTCAGAATGCTTTCACAAGGCTGTAATTTACAAGCGAAAACCCTACTTGAGTTCAGTATTGGAACTCTTTGGAACAACGCAACTGATCGGCAACTTTTACTTACTTGTTACTTATCTACTTACTTGATTTACTTACTTATGTGATAGGCTTTAAATATCTCACGCGTGGCCAGCGAGTGGTTGCAAAACCAGATAGCGTATCTGGGTGATTTTTAAGCTACATGTGTATTTGTTTCCGGCTCAATCAACAAGAGACAAGAGTTTTGCTGACACTGTATCGCAGTGGTTGTTAACTGCATCCTTTTACGCAGGCCTATATTCTCTTCTTTTTTCGCCTGTACACCACTCCGCTGTTACACCTCTCTGCTATTAAGTCATTGTCGAAAGACAGCGCTCTTTTCTGTCGTTGTTTTTTTTTTCGCTTCCTTAGTTACACTGTAAATACATCTAAGTTGCGCTGTTTGTATATTCAGTTATGTCCTACCAACTTGCCCCCAAGTTTCCACGCTTCATGGCCTCAGTGAGGCCAATGAACGAACCCTAAGGTGTGATACCACCCTTCGCGAATAACATTACTGGTTACGCTCAGGTGTAATTATTCCGTACGTTAACGTTTGATTTGCATATGGCTTAAGTCAGGAAGCTTTTTTTACATATTTAATGCACAAGTACACGATATTAAACGATGCACTTGTTACAATTCATCGCTGCTGCAAAGGGGGACGGGGGTGTCAAGGTTTTAAAATGGGAAGAGAAGATAAAAAGTGCACCCCGCAACTTTCCCCCGCAGGGCAATACACCTCAGCAGTGGTGTACCAGGGCAGTGATGGAGGAGTAAAAGAATAGAGTGGAGAAAAAGAAGCCAGCTTTCTTAATATAATACTCGGTGTAAACCGAGTATTATATTAAATGTAATTCTTAATGTAATTCGCACATTTGGGTTCGCGGAGGCAGTTGAAAGGATTCTCTCATTTTCCGTGCGGCACAGGGTTGCTTTGGCGTATTTGTCGCATCTCTAAATATTCACTGCTAACGCTGGGGCCAAATATTGTACCAAGGAGGCCTTACTTGGCAGTGGTCGTGACTTTTCAGGGGTGTAGAATCAAGCCAGGTGATGTTATTTCTTCGAGAGATTCGGAGGCTACTGGTCACGTCGCGTCGTGACAGTTACATGGAATACTGTTTGACGCATTCACATCCGCGTTGAATGTCCATGTGTGCGAACTTTGCCCTCTAGCGGAACGCTCTGCGCACTATCGGAGTGGCGATGAGTCTAGCTCCCACTACGCAGCAGCCCCACCAGTTAGGAGTTGGACCCCTAATCCGTGGTCCACGCTGAGTCGCGAGCGTGCATGGCGGGTTTCAGGTCATTGGAACAGAGCGAGTTCTGTGCCTGGCACCGTTTATTAGTGCCAAAGTGCCGCTGATACGCAACACAAAACACGGGTAATGACGAAGTTGCGGAGCAGTTCCGCGCGACAACGTGAAAGCAGCAATCAGCTATAAAGCACAAGAGAGAAAGAGCAGTGATGACTCACACTCAACTCTGAGTGCCTTACTAAACTGATGCCTTGAGGCGGTCAGTCGCACACAAAAGACCGGGGACTGGGTGGTTTCCGACAAGATTGAGCTCACGGTTACCCGAGTCGAAAGACAGCGTGGCCTCCAAAAAAAACGACGCGCGTTCCTCGGAGTCTGGAAAGGAGTCTGTCCAAACAAAACAAGTAGTGAAACGGGGCATCTCGTTTTGAACGCTTCAACCAGGGAGCATAGGCGTGGTGCCGTGCTCCCCACCGGGCTGCAGATTTGTTTGTTTGTTTGTTTGTATGCTTTAATCCATGGCTCGTACCCACTCTGGGGGATTGGCCAAGAGAACAAATAGTCTCATATGAACGATAACTGCATTATTGCTTACAACGAAAAAAAAGGGGGGGGGGGAGTTGTATAGTTAAGACAGTATGTTGGAAAAAAAAGAAATAAACCAAAGATTTAGATAGTCAGAAAAAAATCAATAACAAAGTAGACACTAATAGCTACAACTTGATTTTGGGAGCCGACCAGACAGCTGCAGAAACTAGGCGCCTTCTTCTTTTTCTAACCGCTACAGCCACCACCAGGTAGCAGGGCACAAAGGGCTCCGTCAAGGAAACGGAGACCAATATGTGGGCAATTGGCATGACTAAGAAATCTTGCACTGGGAGATCTATCGAACTTTTAAGCAGGAAATCGCCAAGAAAAAGATCTATGATAATACTCGGGGTAGTTCTCCACTGTTTGAGTCTGCAGGACGAGAGTATTGCGAACCAAGTCTTATCTGGCCAAATACGAAGGGGTAGACACGGTATGCAGTGCGTGTGGAGAGGAGGAGGAAACTGCCGAACACCTTATAATGTTCTGTAAAGGGCTTCACCCTATAATTCAGGATGATGGCGCAGAGGTCTTCAAAGCACTGGGGTTTATGAACAGGGAGGGCAAAATAGACTTTAAGGGGGTAGAATTAACCAGAAGGAGGTTATCTCACTGGTGGCTAAAGTCAAGGCACGAGTGAAAATTAAACCCTTCACTGCAAAGTACCAGTCTTCAACTTCACTATTTAAAGGGAAAAAAAGATAAATCTAGTTTTCGGTTCACTAAGTATTACGGCTAGGTGGCGTTAGCCGTCGCCAGATGTAAAGGGTGCAGCCATATCAATCCATCCATCCATCCAATCAAGACATATCGGGCCAAATACGAAGGGGACACAATATGCAGTGCGTGTGGAGAGGAGTAGTAAACGGCCGAACACTTGATAATGTTCTGTAAAGGGCATCACGCTATAGTTCAGGATGATGGCGCAGAGTTTTTCAAAGCACTGGGATTTAGGGACGGGGAGGGCAAAATAGACTTTTAAACGGGTGGAATTAACTAAAAGGAGGTTATCTGATTGTTGGCTAAAATCAAGGCACGAGTGAAAATTAAACCCTTTACTGCAAAATACTAATCCTCAACTTCAATATTTAAATGAAAAAAAAAGAGATGTTGTACGTCGAGAAAGGTTCAGACGTAGCTTGGCAAAATGTCCTTTATCAGGCAGGTCTGGCTAATGGCGAGCGGCGTGCGCGAGCTACTACTGCAGTCACCGATCATCATCGTCTTCTTCGTTGCCAGCAGAGCGTCCGTTACTCAGATTCATTAATTCATTACAATACATATAGGTTTTGGTTCACCAAGTGTTCGGCTAGGTAGCGTCGAGTGACGGGGGAGATTGATGACGAGGTGTATAGCTGACGGCACTGAAACTGCGTCCCTGCCCCAAAATTGCTTCCCGAAACATTTATTTTAACCGTAGATATTCCTTCTATCTCTGCGGCCACGATGAATCTTATTCATCGTTGCCGCAGAGATAGAAGGAAATAAATATAATTTTGCCTATTCTATAGCCTTCTACCGATGCACAAACCATGCAGGAGTTCGACGTATTTTTTTTCCGCGCGCACACAATTTTAGTTGTCTTGAGATGACATCTGCCTCACAATGCAGTTTTACCAGTGGTTTCCTCCCCTACATCAAATCTAGGTAGATGTTTCACCTGACAAAGGCTGGAATGATCAACGAGTAACTGCCAGACCAATAAAGCACCAACGAAAAAAAAAGTATGCTGCCGTTAGTACGTGAAGATGTGTTCTCGCGTAGTGCGCGAACCATGATTGATATAAAAGCACGCTTGAATTAATAATCGCAACATTGGGAGCTTTATCCTTGGTCGCTTTATGTATAGTAGGGAAGCTCCCGTCATATCAAGAAAGCGTAATGTTGAGTGTTAGGCAATAGCACCCTCCTGTTAATGCTGTTGCATTCGCGAGCGCATTCACGCAAATTCATCTACGTCATCGTTTGATACATCGATGATTTTTGACTCGAGACGTTTATATTAGAGTGTACTAGAAGCGTCTATGTAGTAAGCCCTACCTATATAAAGAAATCTGTGCCGTCAACACAGTCTCAGTAAGTTCCAACGATGTGACCCGGAGACGCATGGGTATTAGCAACACTTAACCGGTAGGCTGATATATGTAGCGCTTGTTCCAGCAAGCGTACTGCTAGATAAGCAGTATCCTCGCTGGAACGGCTAGATATGCAGAGCGCCTGGACACTTCGAGATAAGTGAGCGTCTCTGTATTGTGATTCACTACAATTGTTATCCCGGCGCCATATGGCTGTATGATAGGAGTGCGTATGTACTGCTTACAAGATAGAATAGCAGTGCCCCACGGCACCATTAATTTAGGGGGAACAGAGTACTTCATACTTCGCAGTAAGTGTAGCCCAGTTTTTTTTTCAAATCACGTTAGTGCAGAGCTTGTAACGTCTTTCAGACGTAGTTCAAATTTGATCCTGATTATTGCGTGAAGTTCATGTGGCTTAAGTAGCTTCTTGTAAGAGACACAACAGAAAACATTCGCTCCGCTTGTGCGTTAGAGAAAAAAAAAAGTTTCATTGCCCTGTCTGCAATATGGTGCATAGGATTAGCACCTGATGCATGCCGGTAGGTCTATATTTCGCTCCACGATTCCATTACTGGAATGCCGGCACTCACATACTCAACTTGACGAAGCTGCCGTACTTGCGCCTCAATACGGACTCGGGGCAACTAAATACGCCTCTTGGCATGGTTTTCACAGCGTTCATCGTATTGACTCCTCAACAGATGACGCGATGTGTAGTCTGCAGCTAGAATCACTGGACAGACAAGACTGGCTGGGCTTTTCGAATGCGAATGCTTTTTTTTTATGCGTCTGTGCCAACAGATTACGCAAACAACGTCTTAGGCGTATTCACGTAAGAAACGCATGCAGTGCACCGTGCGCGCACCCAGTGGTTAAAAAATGGGCCTGTCATTTCCGAACGGATAAAATGGAACAGTCGTCATAAGAAACGTTATGTCTGAAAAGTACAGCAGCGCCGGCAGTTAAATTACTTAAACAGAATGCAAAAAAATGACTGTATTTACGCAAAGCTTCCATGAGCAGCGCGCATCCACTTTTTTTTCAAACGTTCGCCACGGGTGACGCCACATATAAAGTTCAGAGCATTAGTACATGAGGTGGATAGCGGCTAGAAAGCCTAAACGAGTCACCCGCCAGCTGAGTACGTTACAGTGCACCAAAACTTATATGAGTTCCATTAGTAATGTAAAAATCATGAAGACCGAGACGCGTTTTGGGCGTGCCTAATTGCTTCAGGTATACTGAGTAAAAAAATGCGATTGCATCGAGGGTTACCGAGTGATAAGTTTTAGCGTATATTAGCTGTTGATTAGCTACATCGCTAATTCAAACTGGGTACATGCTAGCGGAAACTAGGAAACAAGAGTCCAGCAAGAACTAGGAGAAAGCAGAAAGGTCGGGCGCTATACTTCACCTCTTCGTTCGATAGGTTCAGCCTACAGGATCTACATGGTGGATTTTGAACTAAAAGCGAAATAAATGTTCTATAATGCGGCATGTATAACTAGTCAATTTGCCTCCACTACATTTATAGCCTAGAATCTGCTACCCAGTGACATTGGGCTGATCACTGCAATTTTAGGTGTGAAGCTCCCAAGGGTGTGGGCCTGTCCGTCCCCCGATGGTGCATGTAGCCACCGGTGGCACATACCCGAAAGAGTGGTCCTTATAATGTCCCCTGGATGGCGGCACTTGTATACGACGAATACACGATGAAAAGTTGTGCGATGGCTGTACTTGGAGTGTTCACTAGATAGACTGACGAATGGACAGACATACAGATAGACGGACGCACTGATGGACGCACAGACAGGCAGAGGGGCGGATGCAAGGATGGACGGACAGACAGGGGGACGGCCGCACGAACAGACGCAGGGGCGGATGGATGGACAGAAGGAAGAACGGATGGACGGGCGGACGCACTGAGGGACGCACGGAGAAACGGATGCACCGACGGTCACGGGGATGGACGGACACACGGATGGACGCATGGACGGACGGAAGCAAGAACGATGGACGAAAACACGGACGGACTGACGAACGCTTCGCCCCACCAATCATCGTTCACTCCGTGGATATGCTGTGATTTTGACCATGTGAAGATTTTTTTTGTGTTTCTCAGTAGCCGCGACGTGATGTAGTTGTATAAGTATGACCATTTGTGTTGTTTAGTCCATGTAACCTGTAGATTGTATTAAGGGCTTTATCAAAATCGGCCCTTTGTAACACTTAAGAAGACGTAATAACTCTTTGATGGCAAATAAAATGGCAAATAAAAATATGGATACCTCTCATGTAAACCAACTCTCCCAGTAAAAATTCTTACTTGAGGGGCTTATTATGAAACAATCGCAAAAATGTCACCTCCAGTGTGCGCTGATTGTAACGGAGACAGGTTTCGGGCCAGATTTCAATGTTTCGTGCTGTCAGCGCGTGCGTAGTTTGTGTGTGTGTGTGTGTGTGTGTGTGTGTGAGAGAGAGAGAGAGAGAGTGAGTGAGTGGGTGAGTGAGTGCGTGGGTTTTTTAGAGGCGCCACTCCGACGTAGCGGAACGAGAGCTGGGCGTTTTTCTTCCGCCTTCTCTCATGAAGTGACGGCATCGGCACGCAACGCGCATGAAAGAAGCTGAAATGTTGAATAATTTTCTACGTCAAGTGCTCGATGTCGTCAGACGGTACGTAAAACCTGGAAGCCCAGTCATTTATTTTAGTACCGTCTTTCTTTTCTTTTTTTTTCGCGTCCCCGGATTACCTTGTTCTCGAAGTGGTTATTGGCGTCAGACGTGGCCACCTCAGCGTGAGATGATGAGCTGCTCATGGCGAAATGTTGAGGTTGGATTGAGCCCTGATAGAATCTGCAGTCTATAGCTGAAAGGTCGCGAAAAGCACGTGGACAGGGATTCGCATTGGAACTACGGAGCAAAATTATAACGTGTTGGTATATAAGAAATAAACCATGTGCTCATTATAGATCCTCTTTTGAACAAATGGAGAATAGAGAATTTCGCTGTTCCCTATTTATTCTAGACCCTCTCGTGAGGATCTGGAACCTTCAGGAGAGGAGACAAAGCACTAAAAGCGTTCCGTGTGCTATTTCTGTTAGAAAGCACTGTAATACCGCATGAGGGGCAGTAAGCTTTAGTGTGTAGGGGGGGGGGGGCGAATGTGTGACGACACAGTGGAGTCGTGATGATGTCACAAATTTCTTTAATATCTGTTACGCCATCGCATGGTGATAATATTTTCGCACAACTTCGTGTTGCCGACGACGCCGTTGAAAATCACTTTTTTTTTGCATTTTAAGACGCACCTGAGGCTTCGCCCTAAAACATCATGTCCCGGTATGCTGATTCAATGTAGAGTGGTGGACAAATAGCCGTTAACTGTCACCGCTGTAAACTTAAGCTTTCGGGGTGGGGTATTCTTAACCACTTCACAAGCGACATACTTCTCAGTGTAGCTGCCACCATGATTCTTAGAGGTTCTGCTTTTTGCATACGGCGAGCATCTGGATTGGACGTCTAGATGTCGCATACAAGTCGTGGTGACCATGTTTTAGACACGCGGCTATTTCACTTTTCTCTTGCCCCGCCGTGGTGGTATAGTGGCCAAGGGGCTCGGCTGCTGACCCGTAGGTCGCGGGTTCAAATCCCGGCTGCGGCGTCTGCATTTCCGATGGAGGCGGAAATGTTGTAGGCCCATGTGCTCAGATTTGGGTGCACGTTAAAGAACCCCAGATGGTTAAAATTTCCGGAGTTCTCCAGTACAGCGTCTCTCATAATCATATGGTGGCGTTGAGATGTTAAATCACACATATCAATCAATCAATCAATCAATCAATCATACCCAAAGAGGAAAACAAAAGGATCGTAGGCGAATCAACGTAATATCGTGAGCAATATGAGCTCTAACACGTGAATGCGTGGCGAATGGCCTCAAAACCGAGATAACGCAATAATTGATTAATATGTGGGGTTTAACGTCCCGAAACCACCATATGATTATCAGAGACGCCGTAGTGGAGGGCTCCGGAAATTTCGACCACCTGGGGTTCTTTAACGTGCACCCAAATCCGAGCACACGGGCCTACAATGTTTCCGCCTCCATCGGAAATGCAGCCGCCGCAGCCGGGATTCGAACCCGCGCCCTGCGGGTCAGCAGCCGAGAACCTTAGCCACTAGACCACCACGGCGGAGATAACGCAATACGTGGATGGCACTGCCAAAACATAAAGGGGAAAGGAGAGCGCCCTTCCGCTGACTGTTGGCACTCACGCATGATGCTGTGAAACGGTAGCTGATTGCGTGCCATCGGTCGTTAGCATTAATAACACTGCGCTGAAATGCACCAAATACAAAAGTGAAAGTTGCACATCAAAATGCTCGGCGAACGCCATTTAGGTGCAATGAAAGCAGGGCCACTTCATCACGGCAGGCTACGTCACAGCCGATATCTTTGTATAGAGTCGTAGCCTGATTGGTTGTAGCTGTGTGCGTGGTCATGTCACCGCAAAGCAGCCAGAGACACGCTGTTAAGGCTGGTGCACACCGGCGACTAGCAGCGGTCGCGCGACCATTTGCAATTGGGGACCAAAAAGCGACTGATGTTCGCACCCGCAGGGGCTGCATGCGAGTGACCGGAAGTAGCAATAGCGGAGAGTCACGTCAACATCTCGTTATCAGTGAGAACTCTGGAGACCGGCGCCGATCAGCCGATTTCCGCCAGCTGAGTGAGCGTAGCAAACCGAGCGCGCCGCATTTCTTGTTTTGAACCGTTCTCCCCAGCGAAATAATAAAAAACAACAAAACTTGATTAATATGTGGGGTTTAAGGCCCCAAAACCACCGTGTGATTATGAGAGACGCCGTAGTGGAAGGCTCCAGAAATTTCGACCACCTGGGGCTCTTTAACGTGCACCCAAATCTGAGTACACGGGCCTACAACATTTCCGCCTCCATCGGAAATGCAGCCGCCGCAGCCGAGATTCGATCCCGCGACCTGCTGGTCAGCAGCCGAGTACTTTAGGCACTAGACCACCGCGGTGGGCAAACAAAAATTGAGCATCGCTGATTGGTTCCAGCAGCTTTGCGACCACAGTCGCGCGACTGAAAATTCGGTCAGGAAGCGACTGGTGAAAGCAGTCGCTTTGCGACCGTTTGCGACCGTTCGTGACTGGTGCGACCAGTCGCAAATGGTCGCGCGACCACTGCTAGCCGCCGGCGTGCACCAGCCTTTATCTGGATTTTGTAGCAACAATATTGAGGCGGGAGTGTCAACAGCAAGGTGAAGTGTACCGCCCTTTCCACTTTGTTTCTGAAAGCGGCCACTGCGAATCAGCTGATGTAGGATTCGAGGCTCATCGCTACGCGCTCGCGTGTTCGAGCTCGTATTGCTCACGACAGTACATGTGGCGTTGTTCTCTCTTTTTTTAATCCGAATGCATTTATTAGTCGGGCTATGTCAGGCGTCCGTCGGGATCCGCCCACCGCCCTCTGCCATAGCAACAGCTGCGGGCGCATGCGCTTATCCTGGCCCCAAGCAAACGGAACATGTGTTACGAGAGAGTGTAGGAGAGGGTAGCTAGTGCTTCGCCGCTCCTTCTCTCGCCGTTCACTCTCTCTCCTCCCAGCACCCCACTTTCCCGTTCGCTCGCGCCTAACTCTTGACCGTTCGCTGGCTGGGTGCCTCTTGTTATGCCTGCGGGTCCGCAGCGAACGTCCATGCCTCGGAAAAAGGAAATCTGTGTCAAGGCCAGCACGCGAGCCCGCCTGACGCGATCAACAACTTAACGGCGTCATCACGCGACGGCGCTTTTCTGCTGTGCACGTGCAGTGAGTCACCTAAGCCAGCGAGCCCGTCGAGCAAGCAACCGGCGCCTTCCTGTCTGGCGGGTCTGACGCAATGTCTGGCGACGTCACTCGTCCTTGGGTGCAGCCACCTGCAGCGCAGTCTCTCCAGATTCGATGAGAAAGAATGACGCGGCCCAGCGACGACCCTATTGGAGGAGTCTGACCTCACGACCAGCGGCGCTTCTGATTGGACATTTGGTTTCTCAAAGAATCCACCCGGTGCATATAAAAGAAGCCCTGCGGCGCGTCGAGAGTAGCAGACCTGTTGGAGAGTAGACATGTGTGTCAGAGAAGAGAGCTATGTGATAGAGAGTTGAGCTATGTGTTGGCAGACCTATTTGAGAGCAGACCTATGTGTTATAGAGGAGAGCTTGGCTCTTCGGGTCTCTAAGCTGTCGGCCCCAGTGCCGAATTTGTGACGCCTCTGTATATATGCTGTACATGAACCTTGTTTAACTCACCGTCGTCTCGTCCGCTCGTCTATCAGCTCTGCGCAGAAGCAGTCGCGAGCTGAGAAACATACGCTACCAAACGGCTGGTGACCTTCCCGGTGGAATTCGAAGCAGTGGCGCCTTCGGGACCGTGTTGGCGTCGCCGTCTTTCGTAAACAGTGGTTGCGGCGGTGAGATTTCGTGACGCCCTTCGTAACGTCGTCGGAGGTGCACGTCGCAACACTCTCAAGAAGATCCGGAAATGTGTGCTCGAGACGCCGCTGTGAAACGCCAACGCTGAGCCGAGAAAGCTGTTTGTTTAGGTTCATTTCATAGTATTTTTAATCGCGCACGCTAGCTACTAGAGCTGGAAACGCACACCGCGTTTCTCGCGGCAGAATAACACCTCGTGCGGCGAAGGGCGCTATTCGCTGCATGGTGTCAGGGCGGTAACATCTCGCGGGTCGGCGACCCATCTTGCTGGCTGAAGTGCCGAGCAAGAGGCGAAAAAAAAAAAGCTGGTGTCAGAAAAAAAAAACATTATTCTCCTAACGCTGGGTTTTCACAAGCGAAACGTTGTTATCGATTCCACGATATGCAGTCGCGTTTCTTCACGTTTCCCTTCGGGGAGGTGAGGACATTTTTTTTGTCCTTTAAAGCATTCAATAAAACATCAAATTGATGGTACCGCGATTGCCGCGATTGAGTAACATCATCGCCATTTAGATAGTAGTTCTGTCGTCGACTTTCAGCGGTCGTGTGCTGCGTACTTTCAGAGGTTCTCCGAGCCAAATTAGCGCCATTCGCTGCCATGGATACCGGGCCACCGTGATGGCTTGTCGGAATACTGTGCTTCACTGCAAACCTCAAGGTTGCGGCATCGAATGCCGGTCGTGGCGGCAGCCTTTCGACTCAGGCTAAATGGTAGATGTCTTTGTGCTTAGATTGCAGCGAATGTTAAAAAAAAGCCCAGGTGGTCAAAACTTCTGGATCGTTCCACTATAGGGCGTCACTCACAATCAAATATCGGGATTTTGGGACGTAAAATCCCAACAGCCATTACCGCAAGTAAGAACTAAACCTGCTTTGCTTTCAATAGATGACCACAGCGTGTGAGGCTAGTGCGATATATCACTTATTAAATGTTGATAACCGAGCAGATACAGTGTGTACGGTTCAGGCAAGCTGCCACAGGATGCAACTTTTCAAAAAAATTGCCTTATCGAGGCTTTTTTTTTTATAACACGCCACACAGTCATGCTCATACCGCTAACGAAGAAACGTATACCCTAGCAAACAAAAACAAGGGCTGAGACAGCAGAAACGTGAAACAGTGATATCGCTAATTATAGGAGCGTCCCCTATTGAAACGTGCGCTCAGTGATAAAGATTAATTGTCACGGGTGTATAAACATTCGTATTAACACTGTATATTGAGCGTACCTGTACAACCGCAAGGAAACAAAACTACAAAAAAAGCTGTACTCGGTTTTTAGTGTGGACTAAAGGGCGAGGAAAATTCGGTGAAATCAGTTTCACTGCTCCTGACGAAAGCCCAACTTCTTCATCGGCAGGTCAGGCACATGCAGATGCAGCATAAGGTTCACACAAGTGTTGTGAAGTGTTATACAATACATATGATGAAGTAATAAGGGCGTTATCTTATGCCCCCTTCCCCCTCCATCGCGGGGCCATGGCTCGGCGCTATTAGGGATGGGTAGGGTAATGTAAAGATAGTAGGAAGAAGAGTAGAAAGAAACATATAGTTTTAATCAGTCTCCTATTTACGTGATTAGGAGACATGAAAGTGCAAGTAGTAAACACACACACACAAACACACAACAAACACAAACACACGCACGCACACACACACGAACACACACGAACACACGCAACGCACGAGACATAGATATGGAGAGATGGAATATAGTGTTCATGGTCATTTTGCAGTGAAGCGGAAAATGTCTACAAAACTGCGTCCACTGACAATGGACGCGTAGAACAATTTTCGGTGAACCTTTTAAAAAACTCGACTATATTTTGTGTCGAAAAAAAAATGTACATGACGTAAAAATAAACACGACTATAGGTAGAAAATCGCTAATATGGCGCAATGACGCGAAATGTTCGCCTCAAAGACAAGATCGCTTGCGTAAGAAGCGAACGTCGTATATTATTTTCGGTACTGTCGACGCTACGGGGCTTCTGATGTACCACAGGACTTTATTCTGAGAGCGCCGTCGGTAAAAGAGCGTGATGCGCGAAAGAAATACCGATATATTTTAGCGTGTCTCTTTTATTCGCGCAGTGAAGTCAGTAATAATAATCTCTAAATCCTGTACAACGATGTTCAATATATAATAGACTGACCGCTGCCACAGCTTCGTTGTTTTTCATCTTCACCATATATACTGCCACACTCATTTCTCAAGTTTTCTTATCGCCCGATTGCGCGTAAGGGCCGTCTTAATTGCACGAAGCGCGAGATAATCTTGTAAAACCTTCCGATGCGATTACGTGCACAACCTGAACATTACAGATTCTTCTGGAACTTGTCCGCTAGCGATAACGTTAGCTAGCTGGAACGTTCAACGGCGCATGGATGTATAAATGCTGACGCGCATCACCGCTTGTTAGCTGATCGACGGGCGACGCTCTGTTTCTCGCTGTCATTACCAGTGTACATCGCTCTATGATGGCTGTGTTCCAATTCTTAGACAGCACGTAGACAGTCTACAAAGACTGCTTAGAAGACAGCCCATGCTGTCCGAGAAATGGAACACATTTAGACGCATTTAACGCGACGATGCGCCATCTGGAGTCGAGAAGAAAGAGCTAAAATAAACAAACGTATAGCAGTTGTAATTTCCAGCCTATTTCATGTTGAAATAAAAAAAAACAAATAAACGTTACTCTCATTGAGCGTCCGGGAAAGCGTCTGTTTGTGTGCAGACAACCATTCTGGCGAGATTTTATCTATCTGAGCGATTCGCTGAGCCGCCATCTTGCTTAGACAGCAAAGTATACCCTACATCGTATTTGTCTACGATGCGGTCTTATCGGAGCTGTCTATTTTGCCGGCCACGTGAAAATTGGAATGAGAATTAAGATGGCCGCCGTCCATTTAGCTGTCTATTTAGCCGTCTATACGGTGAGTATTGGAACACAGCCTGTATGGCTTTCCGTTCACCGGCCACAAGCTCGGCCAAATAAACAGTTTTATCCTGTAGCTACAATCTGCGGCCTTCGTCAACATCACGACCACGTGACAATATGCACTGGAAGTAATCCGTCATCTTTTTTTTTTTTTGAGCAATCCGCAAACAGAGTTCGCATATAGGCAGAGCCTGTTGAAATATTTTTCACGCTCCTTGGTGTCCGCCTTGGTGCAAGAGTGCGCTACTAATGGCGAATTCCACTCGTCGAGCGGGAGCAGGTTTTCTTGCTCCAAAGCTGACAGTCCGCGTTGCGCTGGTAGATTCGGAGCAAGTTCACATTTCCCGCTTGTGGATTCGGAGCAATCCACTCCGCGAAGGAGCGTTCCGCGTGCTCCGTCTAGCAGACACGGATTTCGCCGGAACTCCGAGAATGCGTTGCCGTCATTTCCGGTACAGTCGGGCAGCTGGGTTGCCCTCAGCGTTTTTTGACGTGGTCTAGTAACCCTGTGCTCTTGTTTGCATTCCTAAAATTTGGAAGTGGTAGCCCTGCTTTCCGCAAGACTGTGGGGTCGAAATTTGTGCTTTGCAGTGAAGACACAGGTGTCACTGAAACGTCGAGAGTAGAAAAGAAAATCGCCTTCCGGTACCGGTTTAGTGACGTATGCGTAAAAAAAAAAAAACTTCCGGAGAGACCTCACGCTGGGCGTTCACGCGTTCCACTCGCAGATCTCGTATGGCACACTCCGAGTGCTCACTCCAAGATTTCGGCGGCCTCTCCGGAATCTACCAGTGGAATTCGCCCCTAAAACAGTTTCCCAGTGGAATCGATTGCCTTCGGCGATCGTTGTCGCTGTTGGTAGTGATTCATTTTTTTTCCTTTGTTAGAGTCAAGTGAATTGTTCAGTTTACGACGGGTGTTTTGTTGCGCGGCATACATATTGTATTTGTTTTCGTCTTACTGTATGTTACCCGCAGGCATTTTTGGTAATTTTTGTCAATCTCCGTTATACGTTGTGTATTCAGTGTACTTCCTACTATCTGGATAGGCTGTACTGTACTTGCAGCAAATTGAGCTTGTGTTCTGTCTTGTAATCATGTTGCATTTCCCCCCCCCCCCCAACTGTGATGCCTTATGGCCCTGTGGGTATCAAATAAACAAATGAAAGCTGACCCGCCGAAGGTAGCGAGTTCGATCCCAATAGCGGCGGTGGCATGTCGGTGGATGCGAAACTGTTCAAGCCCGTGTGCCCGTGCGATGTCAGCCGCTTGTTAAAAAGGACCCGATGGTCGAATTCCCCGGAACCTTCGACAACTGCGTCTCTCGTAATTATATCCTGGTTTTTGGGACGTGAAATGCCAGATGCTATTATTTTCGCGTTCCTCACTTATCGCGGTGGTCTCAGCGGAGGCACGATCCAATAGGGCTAGATAAAGCTGGCGTGTAATGGTTCACGCTCGAATTATTGTAAAATACGTGCGCAGTCATATATAGTATAGGAGTTTCCTCAACATAAGCTCGACTCTCCCGCGTATACGTTCCACCGGTTCGATGACCTTTTAGCGATACAAATGTACAGTCGGCGTCAAGAGTTTGGAGACCGCTGGAGAAAAACATTGTATTTCTCAGCAATATTTGTGACTGTATTCCGGTGAAATGTGCAGTATACAACTTCGGTATTCGAACAGCGAGTTCGGAATTCAGTCGAGGGCGTTTTTACATGACTTTCACTTGACGCTGAAGGCAAAGATTCTCGAGTCATTCAATGAATAAGAATAATAAAGACGAAGAAACAATTAAGCTTTCCCAAACCATGTCCAATTACGCAGCATTCACGTGATACCACCACCACCACCCGGCGACGCATTTACCCGAGTTGCCCCCGTGAAAAGATGCGGGCGGCATTGTTTTCCTTATCGCTGCTTTGAATATACTGAGCACGCTGGGACAATCCACACAATGTAACGTGTTTTTCCCCTTCAAAAGCACATTTCACTGCACCCGACCTGGCTCGATGTTCGATTATTCGCCTTACCCTTTTTTCCCCCTTATCTCGATTGCATTCGATATGGCCTTCCTATCGCGCCCAGGTATAGAGAGGGCTGTATAGCTCAGATAAGCGTAGTCCTATCAGGAGTGGTCTGTACTTCCCTGTCAAGAAACAGAAGAGACTCTTGCCGCTGGCTCGCGTCAAAGTGCTCACGCGACATGTAGCCTTGCCGGCGAACCTCGCACAGACATCTCTGCATCGAGCGAGCGGTTCTTTCCCAGTGCGGAGTTCGATTCCGTAGAGTGCTTCATCTTCTTTTTTATTTGTGCGAGACGCGGGATTGCGGATAGACGGCAGCGCAAGTAACCCATTTCGTCAACTCAGGTAAGCGTCGTAGGAGATTAGCACTCTTGGCATCGAAATGCTGCTATGCGTGCACGCGTTATTCTGGCGTAGCTGTCGGCCGAACGCTGCAGCTATATAGACAGAACGAACCCGCGTAGAACTGAATGCGAGTCACTCGTATGTGCTTGTTGCCTATAGCTCATTCTTATGTTGAAACAGAACATCCGAGTCGGTTGGTTCGCGCTGAGGATGTGGTTTGTACATCGCTGAGGATGTGGTTTGGCTCACACACACAAAACGGAAAAACGATGGGTTAAGAAGTCTATGTGGCCGAAAATGAACAAGCGTACACGTGTTTCTCGTTTTCATGGTGAATCCATAAGGCATTGCGAAGTTAATGCATCGCGATGTTGCTCTCATCACGAGTGAGCCTGTGTATATGATCTCAGTGGTTATTGGCTTCGTTCTGCACCATACGCTAATAAGCCAATCAAAATTATGAAGCAAAGTCTGAGTGAGTGAGCCATAGGTCACTCTCCCAGACTATGCTTCATGTAGTCTGGGTTAGTGACCTATAGCTCACTCACTCAGACTACACTTTATAAGACTATACTACGTTCACTATAGTGAACGTGTAAGTCTACATATCTGAGCTCTCGTGCTGTTAACTTCGAGTTTGTACCCGAAACACGTGACCTTAATCATGTTCACATTTCATGTTAACAGTCACGGCCCACAGAAGCGAAAGGAACACAGAGATACCCGCCTTTGTACCCGCCTTGATCGCTCTAAGGCTGAGGCGTGTCGGTGCTGCTGTAAGCATGAGGTCGCGGGTTCGATTGTTGGTCGAAACGGTCGCATTTCGGTCGGTGTGACACTAATGAACACCAAGTGGTCAGATTAAACCACTGTCCCCAGCCCCATCTCCTCCTCTATGCGATGTACTCTATAATCGTGTGGTACTTGGGTACGCAATAAGCGAGGATTTTATTTATTGCGTCGTCTGTTGATTCGCGTAAAACTCTTGACTAAAATTAATGTAAGCTTTGTCAGTTTGCTCTCCCTACTTGTTCGAGTTGATATGAGAAAGAAAAATAGAGTCTGGTGTTACGCGTAACTGAGAGTGGAGCTGATAACCGGTGCTCTATTGGAGTTGGGCAACGGGTATAGCTACAAGAGAAGGAACTAAAGGTGCTCATTCAAGGACGGCAGTGGTGCATTGCAACATGATTTAACAGAGTATTACGGTGGGCGAGTTGGTGCGCAGCCTGACGAAAGAATTGAGGCGCAAAGATAAATAACGAGGAGAGATGTGTTTCAGGTGTGTGAATTTGCCGACGTATGAAGGGGTTTAATAATCGCTGGGATTTTACGTCCCAAAACCACGATATGATAACGAGGGACGCTGTATAAGGAGGAGGGCTCCGAGAGTTTCACCAGCTGGCGCTACTCAACCTTCTACGTACACTGGCATCCGGCCTTTTACTTCCATCTAAATGCTACCCCCGCGGCTGGAATCGAACCCGTGATCTTAATTCGGTTCGCCATTTTAGCGCCAACTATAGACTACCAGGACATGTGCCGTATTATGTGGTTAGCTAGCTCAACAGAGACAAGGGCACATGAAGACTGCACGGGAGTGTCTCATCGTCCTGCAGTGACCGAGGAGGAAACAAAAAAATTGAGTACCACGGTTCATCGACAGAACAAGACGAATGCCAATTAGAATTTCGTTGTGTGTTGCCTATTTGAATCACGTAACCATGTGTTTCACCTGCAGCACCTCTGATCCAAAGGTTGCGGGTTCAATTCCGGCCGTGGCGGTCACATTTTGATGGAGCCGAAATGGTATAGAAGCCCTTGTACTGTGCTATCTTATTACATGTCAAAGAACAACAGATGGGGAAAATTTGCGGAGCTCTCCACAACGGCGTCATTCGTAATCATATCGTAGTTTTGGGACGTTAAACCCCTGATATTATTATTCACCTGTAATGCATGCTCGTTTGCTCTCCTTTATACGATAACTGAAAATCCTTTATTCAACGAGCCTCATCGAAGCAAAGCAATTGATTTCATTTTGTTTTTTTTATTTACTTCTATACATTCCAAACAGAGTGTAGCCTGCGGGAAGGTGGTGGTGGTGGGGGATAAGGTCTGGTTCTCTTAACTTCCGCCACAAGTTTTCAATTTTTTGCGTATATATCTATCCACACACATGCAAATGCACGGGCGAGCATACATAAAGTAAGTTTGACCCTATCCCCAACCACTCCCACCCCCCCCCCCCCGAAAGAATTCCGGCCGCATGTTAATTTTTGTCAACGAATTTCGAGTAAACCACCCAATTCGTGGTTGGCCTTGCCATGCCCGTGGCCGCGGGCTCACTTGAGCAGTGGGAAAAACTGCCGTAGATAAAGATACTTTCCTTATAAAGTCACAACGGAGATAAACACGTGCATACGTGATAAGGTTCAAGGGCTACTTCTGATGTTGCGCGTAGCGGGTGGCGTGTGTTGTTCAAATGGAAGCGTCTCTTACTAAGCTGCATGGTATAACATGCGTGTATCGTGCTCCTAATCGGTGTGCTTGCCTTTGCATATCCAAGAATTAAGCCTTGAGTACAAACATTTCACAGTAAGTGTCGATTTTAAGCTGACGTTGTGGGCCCACCGTTCGGCATTAATAATGACCATGACCTGATGTTTTTCTGGACACAACCTTACAGAAACAGTCAGACAATGAATCCAAGTGACCATTCGCCAAATTCTGCGAAGCAAGTCGCAATTAACGTTTCGTTGTTATGGCTTCTTCGGTCGACCATTTCAGAAGAAAAAAAAATGCCCGCAGCTTCCCTCGGGGAAACACTGAGGAGGATGCGGAGCATATAATTGGTTAACGGGGTGTTAAAGTGCGACTTACTTGGGTCGATGGCTAAATTGGTTAACGTGGTTGTGAAATGGGGTGTTAAATTGCGACTTACTTGGGTCGATGGCTAAATTGGTTAACGTGGTTGTAGGAGGGGGTGTTAAATGAGTGAACACGTACACACGTATGCGAAAGGGCGGCGCTGGTTGAAGGGACGTCGATCATTGTGTTTGTGGATTCGTTGGCATTCATTTCACGGCGACTTCGGACGTCGACGCGCCGTACAAACCAACGGACGAGCGGCAACTGAGCGAGCGAGCGCAGACCTTGATTATATATACAGCGCGACGGCGCATGCGCTGTCAGCTGTCGAATGTTCTCGAAGGAGAAGCGCGCGCGCGGCACAGATGGCGACGGAGCGACGGCGCATGCGCTGTCAGCTGTCGAATGTTCTCGCAGGAGAAGCGCGCGCGGCACAGATGGTGGGCGACGGCGCGACGGCGCATGCGCGCGCGTCAGCTGTCGAATGTTCGAGAAGCGGTGCGGACGGCGCACTACAAGGCGCGAGTATAAGATGCTTCCGCATCTAAAAAACAACACGTTACGTTGTGATGATTGCTTACAATTGCGTAACTACTGTGCAGCTTTCACTGTTATTCCAACTGCATACTTTCATGAAATGCGAAAGAGTCAAACACTCGCCTAGCAATCACCGTACCACGTCGTATAGGTAGAGATAAGCGCGATATATCGGAATGCGTCAACCTACCCAGGGCTGTGTAACCTGTCCGGGTTTCCCCTGTACGGTTATTTATAGGCACGCTCTGGAACAAGTCAAAGGGAGATTAGTTGCATAGGTACACTGATAGCAGCGCGCTACCGAAACGCGCAAAAAGAATAAATAGCTGCTAGAGAAACGTGAGCATGAACAATATAAGGGCGAATCAGCAATTTGGTTATTCGGGTAAAGCTATGAAATTCGAACGGAGAAAAACAGAGAAAAAAAAAGTTCAGTCGCTTTTCAACGTGGAATAATATCCGTCGCTTTTTGCGCCTAAGTGAAGCTATTATTACGATGCACGCCTTAGGGGCGGGCTTCAGAAAAAAAAAATGGGTTCCAAATCCGCATGTTACACCGCAAATGTCGTCGAAAGGCGATAGACATGGCGTCTGGAGAGAGTGAACAAAACGCTTATTTGATGTTCTGCGCAAGAAAATCGGTGAATGGTATTCTGAAGGCACTGCGTAGAGTGTCTCGAGCGTGTAGCGGAGGCGAACGAACGCATCGAGGCACGTTAGACACAAGCGTCATCTTCAGTTATTTTCGAAAACGAAGGCGTGCAGCCCGCGGAGAAAGATGCGCGCCAGTCTCGGAGGGGATAAGGTGTAGAAAGCAAAGCGAGGGGAAGGTGCCACCACCGTGACGTCGTAGCTAAGCGTTGGAAACATCTTTTTGAGCATCGCGCTGCACTGTCAGCGCAGCGCGATAAACGCTACAGTCCTTAGAGTTACTTGTGTGTGCCTCTTCTAGTATAAAGGCAGACATACAAAACATAGACGTGTTGTTATGGCGCCTCAGATATGCGCAATATTTGTTTTTTTTTAATTGACAATCGCACAACTATGAACGCTAAACTTTGAGCAATATCGGAGGGCGCTGCGGATGGGCTTGGCCGCTTGGTGCCGTTTGAGGTATCGTTAGGGCTGACAAACAGACAAATGTACAGACAGACAGACAGACAGACAGACAGACAGACAGACAGACAGACAGACAGACAGACAGAGACCAAAACTTTTCCGTCGAAGGTCCCAAAGAAAGACTATCGTCTATCAAAATACTGCCATCTGGTGTTTTCTTTAACGCAGGAGCAGGGACTCGTTCCCCTTCGCAAGGATGAAACCCATGGGCCGCGAGTACCGGATGACCGGTTTCGGCGATTTCCTGGAGTGGCGGATCCTGCGATTCGCCGAACCTTTGCCCAAGATCAGGGTGTGCGGACTGTGCGGCGTCGTCGCGGCGGTGGTCAAGCTGCTGCCCTGCACGCACGTGCTCTGCGAGTGCTGCGAGGGCCAGGCCATCGACAATGGTCGCCTCTGTCCCATCGAGGGCGCCAGCTTCGCCGGAGAAGAACTGCAGACCTTGCCCTTCTCCCGACGCGACCTGGGCGAGCGGCAGGTCTTCTGCTTCAACAACACCGGTGACGACGAACAAGGCGGGTGCAATTTCACTGGGAAACTGGAAGAGCTCGAGCGACACTTCGTGGTCGAGTGCTTCCACGGTCTCGTGCGCTGCTCGAAGTGCTCGGGCGAGGTCGCGCGCAGGGACGCCTACGAGCACTACGTCGGCTGCGTCGCAGGCGATGACTGGAGGAATGATGGATTTAGCGTGTCGCAATCGTCACCGTATTCATAAAGAACGAGAAAATTGTCATTAGTATAAATCGTAAACGACCATCTCGAACGTGCATTGGTGCCGGGCACAATTCCCCGGAAGAGGATGAACTGCGAAGCGTACGAGAAATCCGGCGGATTTCGTCAGAAACGATAGAACACATACTGTGCTTCTGTGACAGCTTTTTTTATTACCAAACGCAACATTCCTCGCGTTGCTCTGCACAAACTAGATGACGGACCGTTTTCGAAAGAGTAGAGCAGAGCCTTCGGATCGTGGCCCTACGCGTTGCAGGCCAGCAAAGTGAAGTGGAGATTGACGCTGTTTTGAATATCAACCGAATCAAGAGATCGCTTGCAGTAATATAATGAACAGGCACACTTGTACTTTATCAGTACTTTATTCGCTCTTTTGATTCATTCATAAGTTTACCCCAGTGTTGTGTAGCAAACTGGAAGTTCATCTTGATTTCCTTCCTGCCTTTCCTACCTTCCATCCTCTCCCTCCTTCTATGACCTACGGTAGGGGTACCGAAAGGTCTGTAGAGGAGCACGAGATTCCTTTTACGGCCGTGGTGCACCCGTGGCTTGTGGCGCTGCCACGTTTGGCACTGTTGATGGTGACGACACTCTAAACTCTTTGCACCTGTTTACTTCGAAATGTTGAAAAAAATGACAGGGGTGTCTTAGGAGCCATTCAAGTATAATAATAGCCATCAACTCATACTCGTCCCTCTCCCACGATTCTACCCAGTGCCAGTGGTGTGTCCTCCGACGGCAGGGTGAACTTCGTCGCCGAAGACGTTGCGCGCCTGGCGGCGGCGCTCAGGGACATACGGGAAGGCCTGAAGAAGACCTCGTTAAACGACCCCGCGGGCGACTCCAAGCTCGCCGCGCTCCGACACAGGGCCGACTCGCTGGCGAACTTCCTCGACTTCCTCGACCCCGGGGCCGAGAGCGGAGACGAGGCCGACGGGCAATCTCAGCGCTTCAGTTGGTGCGACTCCGAGACAGGTTGGCGCATTTCGTGCTTCGTTAACGGCGGGGCTATAAAAGTTGCCATTTCTCTGCAAATTTGGCGCGAAGTAGAGCAGAATAGAACCGCGAACAGTGGCACACGGCCACGCTGGTGGATCGACAAACAAGAGGGTAGTTTAAAATTGTTTAAATAATAGATAAAATGTTGTCTGGTTAAAAATGAGAACTAATTATGCAACAAAGTTGAAGATACTATGAACAGATGAGTAAAAACCTGGATAGTAACTTGTTGTTGTTGTTGTTGTTGCTGTTGTTGTTGTTGTTGTTGTTGTTGTTGTTGTTGTTGTTTTCCTCTGCAAATGGCTCGTACCAAAAGGAAAGGGATTCGCCGATTATGAGGTGAATTTGCCCGATACTTTCAGCATTGCTTCATTCCCCCCCCAAAAAAAAACTTTTGTTATTTAATTATGATTTGAAGTGCCAATTGCAAATTCGCAGAAAAAGAAATTAAGGAAAAAAATTGTGAGACCATAATTTAGCAAGAAAATCGTTTGGTCGCAGTGATGTATTCCTGAACGGCGAACAAAACGTCCCTGTGGCTGAAATCCAGTGCTCCAAATGAAAGTGGATCAGGTTAACCGAGGAAAGAAGCATGGCGGGATTCGACTCTTTTCCTTCTTTTCGTCTTCGACTTGGCTTCCCGAGCACGCACTCCCTATTGATAAGTGGGCTTTAACGTCCCAAAACCACCATATGACTATGAGAGACGCCGTAGTGTAGGGCTCCGGAAATTTCGACCACCTGGGGTTCTTTAACGTGCACCCAAATCTCAGCACACGGGCCTACAACATTTGTGCCTCCATCGGAAATGCAGCCGCCACAGCCGGGATTCGATCCCGCGACCTGCGGGTCAGCAGCTGAGTATACCTTAGCCACTAGACCACCGCGGCGGGGCTATTGAAGCCCGTTTGTCTGGTGTGGTATGCAAAAACACGGATTGGCGAGACGTGGTGCGCACAGAGAGCGAGACAGCAAAACATATGAAAAAAAGATGTGGATATGCTGATAGTGACGGAAAGGAAGAGAAAGCGACAAATAAAGAGACGTAAATAGGAAAAGGAACAAAAAAGAAAAGCTGCGTATCCCCAGTATATAGGAAAAAAATTTTACAGAATCAGGGTATTTTAGATTTTGAGTATCTAAGTCAACATCATTAAATTATCATACCTATACTATAAATCATCACTCATACATTTCTTATGTGATCCCTTTTTTACGTACAAAGTATTTGCTTCTTAACCAATCTCCCAGAGTGAATGTGAGCCATACATAATGGCCATACATCATCATCTCCTTCTGTAGCACAGTACAGCAATTGGTGCGATGGTCAGTGAGCTTTAGGGGGAGTGGTGTGAGGGTAACGAAAATGAGGAGTGGCGCGAAGACTGAGAAACCGCTCCGCTGTGTTTCCTCACTTGTCCCACCACTAGTCCGTAGCTGCCGTAATTTTTTTATATGTTTTTCTACGAGGAAATGGAGACCCGCCTGGACTCTGGGAGGAGGGATAGTATACTACACTTCAAGAAAAACAACAACGCTACAACAACAAAAACCGATCCCTTCCAGTATCGGAAATAAGGAGTCACGTGAATGTTCGCGTATGCGAGCCAGGCCTGCTATTTTTTTTTCTAAAAACGAGTCTTTCTTTGGGACCTTCGACGCAAAAAGTTTGGTCTGTCCGTCCGTCCGTCCGTCCGTCCGTCTGTCTGTCTGTCTGTCTGTCTGTCTGTCTGTCTGCCTGTCTGTCTGCCTGCCTGTCTGTCTGTCTGTCTGTCTGTCTGTCTGTCCGTCCGTCCGTCCGTCTGTTTGTCTGTCCGTCCGTCCGTCCGTCCGTCCGTCCGTCTGTCTGTCTGTCTGTCTGTCTGTCTGTCTGTCTGTCTGTCTGTCTGTCTTGTCTGTCTGTCTGTCTGTCTGTCTGTACATTGGTTTGTTTGTCCACTATTAACGGCATCGGGTACTTGAAACGGCTGACCCCATCCGCAGCGCCCACCTATGTTGCTCAACGTTAAGAGTTCATGCTTTGCAATTGTCAATTAAAATACACTTATTGCGCATGTCTGTGGCACCATAGCAACACGTATATATTCTGCATGTGCGTCTCTGACTAGAAAAGGCATACATAAGTAATTTTGAGGACCGTAGTGCTTATCACGCTGCGCTGACCATGCAATGCTTGAACGGAAAGGTGAGTGTTTCCGACGCTTTGCTAAAACGAAACGGTGGTGGCACCTACCTGTTGCCTTGGGTTCTACACCTTATCACCTCTGAGATGGGCGCGCACACCCGTCTTAGAGCCACGAGTTTTGTTTTCTAAGACAACTGCCAGATGGTGCTTATGTCTCACGTGTGACGTGACTTGATGCGCTCGTTCGCCTCCGCTGCACGCTCGAGGCACTCTAAGGCCGCGTTCACACTGAGCAAGCATTCCGGTCACCGAAAGTGCTCCGAATCCGGTTCGGCGGTGGCAAAATTCGCCGAAAGGGCCCTCTTCGCGCCGATCGCTCTCGGACCGATTTTTGCGCCGTGTGCCGCCGAATCGGTCACTGTGGACCAATAGGAGCGCCAGTCAATGAATTTTGAAAAATGGCAGCCAAGACCTATTCACTTGTTATGCCGCAGTGCACGTAACTGAATGTTGAAACCAATGGGAGTTTAACCTACTCCGTGCCTACTTCGCGTCCGTATTTCATGGAAGAGGTGACCGAGCTTGCTGTTGGCGTGACCGAGCTTGTTGCGGTGTTGCAGAGCAAAACGAACCCGCCAACGCCGCTGGCGTCGGTGGTTTTTCTGCTCTTCGTGCATTAAAAGACAGCCACTTGCCAGCAAAGTAAGCAGTACTGTCTTTTCTTGGTTCCTGCGTACGAGAATCGTCGAAGTATACACCACCGGATAGCGTAGTAGCGTTTGCGAGCCGCGACAACAACCGGGTGACAGCGCATCCATCCCGCGTTCGCCCCGTAGTAGATGGCATATTCGGCGGCGCGGGCGCGTCCAGTGCGAACGACGCTGCGTTTCGGCGGCAGGGGAATTTCGGTCGCTGTAGAAAGCGGATGTTTCAGTGTGAACTAGGCATAACGCAGCGCCTCCAGAATACCATTCACCGATTTTCTTGCGCAGAACATCAAATAAATGTCTTGTTCACTCTCTCCACACGCAAGACTATCGTCTTTCTACGACATTTGCAGATTACACGCAGATACGGGGCCAATTTTTTTTCTATTGCACTATTCTTTTTTCTATTGCGCTGCGCAATGCTACTTTATAACTTTTTTCTTTTATCCACCACCACTATCGGACGTGCTTAAAGTGGCGTTCATGCAGGAAGCGGTGGGACGCAGTGGTTTATATAATAGTGATAATAATATCATCTAAGATTTTACGTCCCAAAACCAAGATAAGATTATGAGAGACGCCGTAGTAGAGGGCTCCGAAAATGTTGTCCACCTGGTGTTCTTTAACGTGCACTTGTATTACACAGTACACAGGTCTCTTGAATTTCGCCTACATTGAAATTCAACTGCTGCAGCTGGGATAGAATCCGCAACCATCGGGGCAGCAGAAAAGCACCAGAAACACTGCTCCACAGCGGCGGACGCAATGTTTTAAAAGCAACAATGAAAACATGGCAACGGAAAGTGCACAAGTGACCTCCATTAGAGATCAGGTTGCCTAAGTCGAAGCCCCAAGTTGAAGCCCACTAGCCCAACTTCCAGCTTTGTTTGTCAGTGAAGCTGATCCCTCAGCTGCGTTGTACTTACGGTTTTGCGGCGTTAAGTCAGCCGAAGCCACGAAGAATCTTGTTTTCGGAGCGAAGCTCCTTAGGACCTCACGATGCCCATTTGGCTTCAATCCGTCCGAGCGCCGTGCACACTTGAAGCACAGGCCTAAAAAAATTTGCGCGCAAAACCATCTGCAAAGCGCACATAGCACGCATATGGTTCAAATTAAAATAAAAGATCACAACGCCGTGAAAACACCAACATTCCACCACCCACCAATCAAAGCACATGGTGAAGCAAAATGTTAACGAACACAAAACAAAAGGCTCTTACCCAGGACCAAATAGAAAGCTACAGAAGCATAGACCGGCACAGTGGCAACGTGTAAATGTGAACAAGCCGAAACAACTGTAAACCGCAAGGCTGTGAATTGTATGGGCTGCTGTGTTCTACTCTATTCGACGTGGCTTTGGACATTGAGGCCCACGGGACGGCTATAAGCTTTTCCATAGCAGAGTACCCTGTACTCTAAATCGTTACCCACTTTTTCCTACCCCCCCCCCCCTTCTCGACCAGCAGCTAGAAACGCACGGCGAAGAGGCTTTCCTTCGACGATGACACTCACGTTTCTTCATAGTTAAGGAGGGACAGCTGACCTTTCCAGTCGTTCCGTACCAGTCATGCGCCCACTCTATAGCACGCATGCATATGTGGTATTCTGTCAAACGCGATTAACTTCATTCACATTAATTTTCATTAGACTTGTAACATTTGGATACCCAGTGATCACTTAGACTTTGGTGCTCATTTGTAAGATGTATACACTGTCATTACTTGTTTTCGATGTTTCGTTCGTGTATGTACAAGTTATGTGTACAATAAGCTCCCCTTTCTCAACCAGAACCAACAATTTTAAAATGCCGTAGCACCGTAAAAACAGCGGCATTTAACCACCCATAAATCAAAGAATATTACGGAGCAAAATGTTAACGGGAAGAAAATGAAAGGCTATTAACCACAACAAAATAAAAAGGCCACAATTCACAATGCGATGCGCACTGCTTCGCCCCATCATCGGCATTCACTTCGTAGATATGCCCCAATTTCTTTTTTCATTTTATTTTGTGTCATGCAACGAAGGTTTTGTTTCGTCAACTTCACAGGCACGGCGACGATCTGCAAGTTCTCGGGCGTCGCGTCCATGCGCAAGACGGTCGAGCCGGTACTCAGGCTCGGCAAGCCTCACGTCCTGGACGGCTACACCTTCAACTTGGCCTGCAAGTTCGACAGGTCGTGGGGCAAGCTCACGGGGGTCACGCTGCTGTTTGCCCTCTGCGCGGGACACAAGGACGACGTCCTGGATTGGCCGTTCGCCAGGCGCGTCACGCTGAGCATAGCGCACGCCAAGAGGGAAGGCAGCGACATCAGAGTCCCGCTGAGGACGTGTCCCGAGAAGGACGGCGCGGAGTGTCTGAAGAGACCTCGCGCCGACGACGCCCCCAAGTGGATCCACTCGGAGAAGGTCAGCTGGAAGCTGGTCGAGAAGAATGGCCTGGTCCACGACGACTGTCTGTTCGTCGCTGTTGCCTTTGAGTGAAAAGAAACCTTTCGTACGACTCGGGGCGTATTGGTACATGTTGTCGGCAAGGGTTGCAGTGTGGTCTTGCTGGTAAACAGCTTCTGATGCAGCGCGAAATTGACAGGCGGACACGAGAGGGCACGGAAGGACATGATACAGAGCTGCCAGCAACATGTTCATTTTTTAAATCCAGACCGCTTATAAATAACACGTAATCGCCAGGCAGACCAATGAACGAGTGGGATCACTGCGTTTTTCTGATTGATCAAACTGAACTCATTGCATTTGGTTGTTTGTGTATCGGCAAGGCACCAATAGCATTGTTACACAAGTATATGTAACAGTAATAATGTCAACATATAAAATACGAACTAATGGTACGCACGCGTGAATCATGGAACGTCTAAATTTGTAAATTTTTCAGCGACTGAGTTTTAGAAAAAAAAACATTAGCTGTCAGTGTCTTGCAAGCCGAAATGGCGATTTCATTATACGGTGGTTCTGTACTTGGTAACGCGGATGAATTGTTTATTATCCGGACTTTTGTGAAATGCACCTAAATTCAGGTACGTGGGTTCTTCCTCCCTCTCTCGCTCTCTGTGCGTGCATGTGTGGTTCACCTATTATCAAATTATAGAAGCCGCTGGCAGGAGTCGAACTGCCGTAATTGGACCTCGAAGTGCAGCGCCTTGTAGCCGCTAAAGCACACGCAAAAAAAAATACATAGCGCATTTTTATCCTGCATAACCCACCCCTGCATACAATCAGAACGCGTTAATTACTGCTCGCGAAAGGGTTCGTTGAAGATCAACGCGCTTTGCCCGCGAAATTTCAACCGTCGAAAATGGTGTTGCGTCACATTTTTACATAAATGACCCCACTAACTACGTTAAAAGATTGCAAAATATTATGCCAGCTTTGTCCTAGTGGTGTTAAAATTGAAGGAGAGCGCGGTTAGGTGGCCCATTATGTTTGTTGTTATTTTTTTGTATTTACTGCATCTGTTCATATATATTTCTCTCTCTATTCTTATCGGTCTATCCTTTTCCCTCTCTCTGCTTCTTTATCTTTCTTCCTTTAATTGTTTGTTTATATTTGTCTTTCCATCTTCCTTTTTTTTTCCTTTCTATTTTTCGGATGTTTGTATGCCTTTCTCTCTCCTCTTTTCTCTTTCACTCTTCATCTTTCTGTCTTGCTCTTAGTGCAACGTAAGTGCAAGCTTACACAAAGACCACAGCTCAGCCCACCTTGCCGTCTTTCTTTTTTATTGAACCAGCGGTCAGTGGGGGTATTTACCCACATTCTGTGGCCCAAACCCGTTGAGATGATTGTTTTCTACGATCGACTCGCAAGGAACGATTAGCTTAGATGCCAAAACGAAGTTTGTCACTCCGTCACCAGTTTCACCCCTCCACCCTGCCCTACTGCGAGCTTCGGCCGACGCTGTCGCTGCAACTTTCCTTGCATTACCTTGGTGCATGCAGCGAAACTAACTTGCGCACCGAAAGTGGTTTATAGCTTGTACCCAGTGGCGGGTCTAGATGGGGAGTAATGGCGATCGCTCACCCCCCGCCCCCCCCCCCAAAAAAAACACAAAAAAATAAAGAAGAAAACCTGTGTCGGCAACCCCATTCTCAACCCTTGGGTGCCTGTCGTCCTCATCCATCGTCAATTAGGAGAGATTAGAGCGACAAATGAGCAGCATTTATGCTCTGGTGGTGTTTTAATTGGGATGATAGTAACAACTGCAAACCGATAGTCAGTACCCTGTTCCACCATCTACTCTGGCTTTTTTTTTTTAATTTGAATGACTCCTCGGCTGCTGATCCGCAGGTCGCGGGTTCGATTCCCGGCTGCGGCGGCTGCATTTCCGATGGAGGCGGAAATGTTGTAGGTCCGTGTGCTCAGATTTGGGCGCACGTTAAAGAACCCCAGGTGGTATAAATTTCCGGAGCCCTCCACTACGGCGTCTCATATAATCATATGGTGGTTTTGGGACGTTAAACCCCACAAATGAATCAATTATTTTGAACGACTCTCCCCCCCCCCCCGTCATCCCTAATATGAGTGGCTTTAACCGCCCCTGCTTGTACCGCGACCTAATCTCGGCATTCCCTGCATATCTTGAGGGGGGGGGGGGTATACGCGATAAGTAACAGTTCATTGCCTGAGTCATCGAGCGTGCCATTCGTACGGTGGTTGTGTATCGCTAGCAGCATGCGTGCAATGCCCGTTTCGACCGGGTAAGTTCCGCATACAACTTCCTCATACGACGCGATAGTTCCACTGCTGCGGCAGTGTGACGTGCAAATCCGCTCTATTTCTTTAATCGTTTACGTTCCAATTAAGCTTTTTTTTTACAAAAGGTGTAGCTCGCTTGGTTTGAAATAAATTTAACTGCGGTTGAAATGAAAAAGAATGCAGTACTTGTTCTCACTTGTTATTTTTTTGTGTCCTTAAGATTTCTTTCTCGTTTTTGTAATTTCAAAACACTGTTTCGAAAGCACTATCCCACAAACTTTCGCGACTTTCAATCGCCGTTTTTTAAATGTTTCTTTCTATATAGTCCACTTAGTCGGATTAAATAGAACAGTCGCTACGGTGCTTTGCTGCTGGCCCGCAGGTCGCGGGATCAAATCCCGGCTGCGGCGGCTGCATTTATGATAGAGGCGCAAATTCTTCAGGCCTGTGGGCTTAGATTTAGGTGCACGTTGAATAACACCAGGTGGTCGAGGTCACCGAAGCCAAACACCACGGCGTCTCTCACAATCATATCATGCTTTTGGGACGTGTGAAACGACAGATATTATTATTCTCACTATCCGCTCTAGCAGTGCAATGTTGTACTTTGTCTCCTTCCATCTAGTGCTCTCTTTCTTCGAACGCGCAAGAAAGGTGCCGTTATATATGCCTTCAGTTGTAATCACTGTACAGCGCGCACTTTTTTCCCCGTAAGCTTTTGCACCACTCGTATGTTGGTGCCTGTTGTATAGCACAGCTCCAATAGCCACGCTAGGTACCAAGTACATTATCATCATCATCAGCCTGACTACGTCCACTGCAGGACAAAGGCCTCTCCCATGTTCCGCCAGTTTACTTGGTCCTGTGCTTGCTGCTGCCAACTTATACCCGCAAACTTCTTAATCTCATCTGCCCACCTAACATTCTGTCTCCCCCTAACTGGCTTGCCTTCTCTGGGAATCCAGTTAGTAACCCTTAATGACCAGCGGAGGCCTGTCTACGTGCTACATGCCCGATCCATGTCCATTTCCTCTTCTTGATTTCAACTATGATATCCTTAACCTCCGTTTGTTCCCTAATCCACTGTGCTCTCTTCTTTTCTCTTAAGGTTACACCTATCATATTTTTTTCCATTGCTTGCTGCGTCGTCCTCAATTTAAGCTGAACCCTCCAGTAATTCTCCGGGTTTCTGCTCCGTTGAATAGTACCAAGTACACATGGTACTATACAAGTGAAGCCGTACAGACCTCCGTTGAATAGAACCAAGTACACATGGTACTATACAAGTGAAGCTGTACAGACCTCCGTTGAATAGAACCAGGTACAACACATGGTACTATACAAGTGAAGCCGTACAGACCTCCGTTGAATAGAACCAAGTACACATGGTACTATACAAGTGAAGCTGTACAGACCTCCGTTGAATAGAACCAGGTACAACACATGGTACTATACAAGTGAAGCCGTACAGACCTCCGTTGAATAGAACCAAGTACACATGGTACTATACAAGTGAAGCCGTACAGACCTCCGTTGAATAGAACCAAGTACACATGGTACTATACAAGTGAAGCTGTACAGACCTCCGTTGAATAGAACCAGGTACAACACATGGTACTATACAAGTGAAGCCGTACAGACATCCATTGAATAGAACCAAGTACACATGGTACTATACAAGTGAAGCTTTACAGACCTCCGTTGAATAGAACCAGATACAACACATGGTACTATACAAGTGAAGCCGTACAGACCTCCGTTGAATAGAACCAAGTACACATGGTACTATACAAGTGAAGCTGTACAGACCTCCGTTGAATAGAACCAGGTACAACACATGGTACTATACAAGTGAAGCCGTACAGACCTCCGTTGAATAGAACCAAGTACACATGGTACCATACAAGTGAAGCTGTACAGACCTCCGTTGAATAGAACCAGGTACAACACATGGTACTATACAAGTGAAGCCGTACAGACCTCCGTTGAATAGAACCAAGTACACATGGTACTATACAAGTGAAGCTGTACAGACCTCCGTTGAATAGAACCAGGTACAACACATGGTACTATACAAGTGAAGCCGTACAGACCTTCGTTGAATAGAACCAAGTACACATGGTACTATACAAGTGAAGCTGTACAGACCTCCGTTGAATAGAACCAGGTACAACACATGGTACTATACAAGTGAAGCCGTACAGACCTCCGTTGAATAGAACCAAGTACACATGGTACCATACAAGTGAAGCTGTACAGACCTCCGTTGAATAGAACCAGGTACAACACATGGTACTATACAAGTGAAGCCGTACAGACCTCCGTTGAATAGAACCAAGTACACATGGTACTATACAAGTGAAGCTGTACAGACCTCCGTTGAATAGAACCAGGTACAACACATGGTACTATACAAGTGAAGCCGTACAGACCTTTTAAACAGAGAGGAGGATCCCCTCGTTTCTTGGCCATTGCACAGGAGCAGAAAAGGTGACATCACAGCTTCGGCCCTGCATTTTTGATATGGAGGGTCACGCATGTTAACAACAGCCAGAGGGAAGGGGGGGGGCGGGGGGGCTTATGACGTCGCCCAGAGAAATCTTCGTTGACGAGGTGATCAGTGCAGGTGTAGAGTGGCTCTTTAGTGTAAAAATTATTTCTACTTAGCCTTCTGAATAGATTTCGTATCGGTGAATAGCTTGAGCATCCACACTGAAATTGCTGAAACGGTAAAGAAATAACCGTGTATCGACGGATTGCGTTAGAAGTCGCCATATCACCTGACTTAGAGAGGCTTGCCACCAACAGCAAAACGCGTGTATCTGCTCATTGATCCGCGTTGAAAGGCAAAAAAAAAAAGGTATGCTTTACGAGCTAATTACATACAATACGAAGCGCTGTCGTAGCTACATAAATGATGTCAAATATTGGCGACCGCGCCGAGCAAAATAATAGGGTTTAGCTACACGGCGATTTGCCATTCGTGTGAAACATGAGATCACCTATAGGATCTCTCACTTGGCAGAGCCCCGCCGTGGTGGTCTAGTGGCTAAGATACTCGGCTGCTGACCCGCAGGTCGCGGGTTCGATTGCTGGCTGCGGCGGCTGCATTTCCGATGGAGGCGGAAATGTTGTAGGCCCGTGTGCTCAGATTTGGGTGCACGTTAAGGAACCCCAGGTTGTCAAAATTTCCGGAGCCCTCCACTACGGCGTCTCTCATAATTATATGGTGGTTTTGGGACGTTAAACCCCACAAATCAATCAATCAATCTCACTTGGCAGAAGGGGAAAAAAATGCCTGGATTTTACATGCCACGGCCGTATAGCCGTCGATTGTAGTCACCAATGTGAGTGAGATCCGTAGTTTCGCTATCCGCAGTTGCCATGTCGTCGTCGTTTCCTGGCTGTCACTTAAGAAACTATAGAACATGACACATCCCCGCTTCTTTCTTGCGTCGTGTCGAGTTGCACAATGTGACGGTCTCGTGAATTCGTTTGCTCCAACGTTCCTCGGATGGTGACGTAGATGCAGGGATGTCTCCAGCAGGAGGTTTATACGGAGGGGGGGGGCAGCCCCGGGAATTTTCGCCTGACCTACTGCTTTTAACCCCCCTCCCCCCCACACACACTAAGGTGAACCATGGTCAGAATAAAATGCTTAAGTCTCCTCCACAACCCACAAAGGCGCTCACTTGTGTCGCCCCCCCCCTTTCCCTGTAGAACCTCTTGCCTCCCATTTCTGTTGAAGAAAGAGGACCAAAACATATCGCACAAAAACCCCTGCCCCCCCCCCCCCTCAACGAAACCCTCCGCCACCTAACCCGAGAATAGACATAATGACATTATCAAAAGACAACACAAAAGTCTTTCAAAGTTACCTGCATTCTCGCACTTTCATCCCTCAACGAAGGGACTTAGGTGTGGGTTTCCCCGGTTAAAAAGTTCCTCTGCGTGGAAAAACTTGCGAAGCGACCGCTGTGCGCAGCCCACACCGTAGTTTCGATACTCACCCGCGTGCGTTTTCCGGAGAAAGCAACAACGCCCGTGTGGCAAAAAACGATACTGCCTTAGACTTGTTTGTTTCTTCTTTCTATTATTTTTTTGCCGATAGCGTGCAGTAAATCACATGTCTGCTCGCGACCAATATCCGCGCAGGATTTGGAGCCAGGCCTCGGGCGGGGACTCATTCTATTCGGGCAGTACACATCCCGGACGTGGCGCGCCCCGTTAAATCGCGGTATCGTGGATATCGAACTTCGCAGCGTGACCGCGGTGCGACGGCGACGTCGGGGTACACAGGTGCACCCAGTGGGAAGCGCTTTTCGCCACTTGAAAACTGTCTTCTACCTAAGAAGTGAGTAGAAACTTTACTGTACGACCAGTGGGTCTTCTTTTTTTCGTGGCACGTCTGAATGCGAGCCAGTTTGTACAGGTATATATATAATCGCACTTGTATTTAACTCCGATCCTGCCGCTGCCGTTTTCTGCAGAAATATGTCAAGACCGACGCCGTAACGATACCAAACATGGTCATATTACGTGCTATAGCCCATTGTACTTTAATTTAAGCTTGACCGGAAGCATGTAGCTATAACTTGAGGTTGAAACCGCGGGGGCAAAAACAGCGTCGACAGCTATAGCTGGCGCTGCTCTAGACAAGTGTGGTTCTATCTGTACGTATCCATAGGTAAAACAGCGCTAAAGGAAACACGGACAAGTAGACGCAGGAGTATCGTTATCGGCTGTCATGACGGGGGATTATACCGTGTTTGCATTCTGTAAATGTGAGTTCTGCTTGAAAAAAATATTTCTCTCTCTCTCTCTCTCAGTCGTGTGTTTTCGCCTCTCTTTTCTGACCGTTTTTTTTTCGCACATTTTCGAGCAGTGAATCCGAATTAACTCACCCAATTTTCGATCGGCCTATACTTTTCCGTGTTTGCGAACACGCTGATTCACCTTTGGTATACGCGGCATCTTGGTCAGGCGGCCCCTGAACCTGAGAGAGATCTTCAGCCCTCTCGGTAATCCCGGTCTGATGGTCGGGGATACGCAAGTGTCACGGACGGCCATTTTTGGCGACACCGCGTCATGGCAATTAACGGGCGCCGTACTCCCCGACTGACCGTGAGAGCGTCGGGCGCATGAAAGGGAGCCGAGAAGTGCAGAATGGGGTGTTCTTCTTAGAACGTCGCCGCCGACGGTTAATCCTTTTGTAACTGTGGCGGCGTCTGCAAGGTCGTAGAAGGCCGCGGTATACCCCCAACAAGGATTAGACTACGAGACGCACCGGCTGAGAGCCAAACGTTTGACCGTTCCCATGGGGAAAAGCGTGGGAAACGCTTTGGTGGCCAAGCCGTATGACAACAACCCGACAGGTTGTCACTCTCGCTAGTTGAGGGCCCTCTCCCAATTAAAAAGGGGTGGGGTCAAAATATTTTTGGGGCGGAGTTTACATCAATTAAACGCGCATGATTGGACCCATGTAGAGGTCTCTTGTCCCCAAGGAAGAGAGCGAGGAGACACGAGGGGGATTTAAGCGCAGGATTCGGCCCTGCTAGGCAGACTAGTCGCTGACCAAGATGGTGTAGAAACAGATCAACAAGCATCTCTTCTAGAAGTTTTTAGTGTGGCTCCGTATAGGCTCGCCACCTAAACTTAGCCGTTCGTCTAGTTGGACGCGATATTAACGTCTGCAACGTAGACATCGGGACTTCGCCTTGAGTTAGCTCAACCTGCTCGTAGTCACCTGCAAGCACTTGCCTCCCGGAGCCACCAGCGTTGCAACACCGCCGACATCGCAGTCGTGCCAGAACTCTCTTCGACTTCTCGCATCCGATCGTCGGGGACACAACGCTGCCGGTCATCACACGTATGCCTTCACCTGTTTATATCTTCGAACTTTCTCCTCCGTCGTTCTATTCTTGTTAGTTTGTGTAGTTTGTAATAGTTCTCTCTCGTAAGCTGATTTTTTGTTTGTTATATATTTCTTTAGTTGTATCAAGTGCCGATGTATTTTGTTAGTTGTATTGAAGTGTTGTATTAGATCCCGTGTTGCTGCAATATCACTAGAGTAAAGTTTGTTTTGTTTTCCCACGTCTCCGATCTCTTCAGTGTCTCTGCTTGCGTACGGAACGGACCAACCTGCTGTCATTCCCGTCGCCGACTTCGCGCTGGCGACGCTAGAGTGGCAGCTTGTAACAAAACTGGCGTCCGCGAGACAGGACGTTCCGTACAAGAGTAAGACGGTGAGGGGTGAACGAGAACCGTGTGGACAGCGTGGTGATAGAGCCGCACAGTTGAAGCGGTTGCAGCCTGCATAAGATTGCGCTGGTTTTATAGTGGCATTATAGTGACAGTTTGCAGTATGGAGTGTATGAATTTGGATAACTGGATTGCGCACGGTAAACAGTTAGGCCTCGAGGGCGCCGAACTGAGACAATGGGTTAAGGAGCAGCAGGAACAGGCGTTAGCCAGAGAAGAGCGGGCACTGGCCCGGGAGGAAAAAGAAAGGGAGAGAGAACGCGAAGAAAAGAAGAGAGAACGCGAAGAAAAGGAGAGAGAACGCGTTGAAAAGGAGAAAGAACGAGAAGCGGCAAGGGAAGCGGCTAGGGAAGCCGAAGAACGGGAAGTGCAGTTACTGCAATTAAAGATTCGCCTCAATGAGAGTAGCAGTGTGAGCAGATTCAGCAGTGAGCACGGCGATGCCGGGGAGGAGCCGAGTTTGAGAATACACGCAGGTAGACTGCTCGTCACCTTTGACGAAGGAAGGGACGACTTAGATGCGTTTATACGCCGGTTTGAGAGCATCGCCAGAGGGCAAAAGTGGCCTGAAAGCCAATGGGTGACGGCGCTTTCGACATGTCTTACAGGAGAGGCGCTAAGTGTTTATGGCAGGCTACCGCCTGCAGATGCAGCGGACTACACCAAGGTTAAAACCGCCCTCCTGAAGCGCTTTCGCTTCACGGCGGATGGGTTCCGAGACAAGTTTAATAAGGAGAGGCCAGTAGGGGGTGAAACAGCAACACAGTACGCGGCCCGCTTAAGACATTACTTCGATAGATGGGTTGAGCTGTCCAAAACTGAGACAGAATTCGAGTCCCTCCGAGCATTGTTGATTAGAGAGAGGTTTTTGCATGAATGTGGTTCGAGCCTGGCATTATATTTGAAAGAAAGGAGGGCGGAATCCCTGGAAGACATGCTTGAGCTGGCAGACCAGTTTTTGGAAGCTCAGGGTGGAGCAAGCCTAGCGAAAACAAAGAAAGATGGTCCCATAACGGACGAAAAGGGGAAATACGAAAAAAGAGGCAACAGCCACTCACCACTACCAAGGTGCTATATTTGCAATCGTGGGAATCACCCACCGCACTTGTGTCGCAACAGACCTGCCGCTAATGTAGCCATCGTCTGCTTCAAGTGTGGGAAAAAAGGACATAGGGCAAACGACTGCCGGTCAGGAGCAAATAACTCCCTCCAGGCATCCTGCCTCTACGCACC
Organism: Rhipicephalus annulatus; assembly: GCA_013436015.1. Lineage (NCBI taxonomy): Eukaryota > Metazoa > Arthropoda > Arachnida > Ixodida > Ixodidae > Rhipicephalus > Rhipicephalus annulatus. The sequence goes on from WOVY01003798.1 coordinate 91,883, forward strand.
GAGGGAAACGCGTGAGGATCCCATATGCGACGGGTATGTCGAGCTTAGGAATGGCGAAAAAGTCCCCGTCGTCAACGCCGTAAGGGCGACACCGCCGAAAAATCTGGCCGAGAACCTACCAGTGGCCACAGGGACCCTCCGAGGCACAGACATATCAGTTCTGCGGGATACGGGGTGCAACACAGTAATCGTGCGGAGGAAGTTGGTGAAGGAAGACGAGCTGACAGGTACAAGCAGACTCGTCTACTTGGTTGATGGAACAGCGAGGATACTGCCCGAAGCACGGATTGAGGTTGACACCCCCTACTTTACTGGCAATCTGACAGCATTATGTCTGCAAGATCCACTGTATGACCTCATTCTGGGCAATATCGAGGGCGTAAGACCTCTTAATGATCCCAGAAAGCAGACTGAAAAACCAGTCGCGACAAAGGAGTTAATAGAAGAGCCTGTGGCAGCAGCTATAACCCGTTCCCAAGCGCACGCACAGCCGGGAAAATTTGCCAAGCTTCGTACGCCTGGGACCACAGCGGGATTGCCGGGAGATAACTATGGCTGCGAGCAGAAGGGAGATGCGACACTCAAACAGTGTTTTGAGAAGATCGGCAGGAAGCAAACATGCCGAAATGAGAAGGGAATCATCGAGTACAAACAAGAACAGGGACTGCTGTACCGACAGTACACAGAGGCCAACGGACGGCTTGTACGCCAATTAGTCGTCCCGCGCTGCCACCGAGAAGCTGTGCTTAAAACGGCACACGATGGTATAATGGCAGGACACTTGGGCACGCAGAAAACGAAGGACCGGATCTCGGAGGAGTTCTTTTGGCCAGGCATCACAGCTGACGTAAAAAGGTTCGTCGCCTCATGTGACATTTGTCAGCGCACCGTACCAAAGGGCCGTGTACCACATGTTCCACTGGGGAGGGCACCTATAATCGACACCCCGTTCAAGCGAGTGGCGATCGATATAGTGGGACCGATTCACCCGCCCTCAAAGCATGGGAACCGATACATTTTGACTTTAATGGATTATGCCACCCGGTATCCAGACGCAGTGGCGCTCCCGAGTATCGAAACTGAGCGAGTGGCCGAAGCCCTGGTCGAGATGTTCTCCCGATTTAGCGTCCCCCGCGAGGTACTGAGCGACCGTGGCACGAACTTCACATCGGACCTGATGAAGGAAGTAGCACGGCTCCTTTCCGTACGCCAGCTCCACACCACCCCATATCACCCCATGGTGAATGGCTTGGTGGAAAAATTCAACGGCACCTTGAAATTAATGTTGAAGCGCATGTGCGCCGAAAAACCGAGAGATTGGGACCGCTACCTGGCACCTCTCCTCTTTGCCTATAGAGAGGTTCCGCAGGCCAGTATGGGGTTTTCACCCTTCGAGCTTCTCTACGGCCGCCATGTGAGGGGACCCTTGGCGATACTGAAGGAGCTGTGGACGAACGCCGACTTGACTGAAGAAGCTAAGACGACGTACCAGCATGTCTTCGACCTTCGGAACCGTTTGGAAGAAACGTGTCGCCTGGTACACGAGGAGTTGGAAAAAGCCGGAGCATGGTACACGAAGCTGTACAATCGAAAGGCGAAGGAGCGGAGTTTCATTCCTGGAGACAAGGTACTGATTTTACTTCCCACCGACACGAACAAGCTGCTGCTGCAATGGAAGGGCCCTTTTGAAGTCCGGGAAAAGAAAGGTGAAGCTGACTACGTCGTAGACACGGCTGGCGGCAGAAAAATCTTCCACGCCAACTTACTAAAAAGATACGAGGAGAGGGACAGCCCCTCCACCAAGGTGTGCAACGTGACATTTGGTGTGGTGGAATCGAGCGAGGACGAGAATATTCCAACCCCTGACTGGCTGAAAGTAGAAGGGGAAGAAGACGTGAAGCTCTCCGACCAACTGGATGCTCAGCAGATCGGACAGCTGCAAAGAATTGTCAGGGAACACGCTCGTATTTTCTCGGATGTCCCGGGCAAAACTGACTGGGTCCACTGCAACCTCGAACTGACCACGAGTAACCCCGTCCACGTGAAACAATGCCCTCTTCCCTTTGAAACGCGGGAAGGTGTAGAGAAAGAGGTACGGGAGATGGAGAAGCTCGGCATCATTGAGAAATCAGAGTCACCTTATAATTCGCCAGTCATTTTGGTAAAGAAACCCGACGGGACAAATCGACTGTGTATCGATTTTCGACGCCTGAACAACGTTCTGGTGGCCGACTCCGAACCTATGACAAGAACTGACATGGTGTTTGCTACAGTGGGAAAGAAGAAGTATTTCTCGAATCTTGACTTCGTGAAGGGCTATTGGCAGATCCCGCTGACCGAAGAGTCCAAAGCGAAGACGGCCTTCTCGACGACATCGGGACTATATCAGTTCCGCTTCATGCCATTCAGCATCAAGACAGCGCCTGCTGTATTTGCCAAGTTGATGCGGAAGGTTGCAGAAGGTATACCCGGTGTGGACCACTACTACGATGATGTACTGGTAGCCACCGAGACATGGAAAGAGCACCTGAGGTCTCTGGAACTGCTTTTTGAGCGCATACAGAGGGCCGGGCTTACAGTGCGCCCCAGTAAATGCGAACTTGGTGTAGAAGAAATCGACTTCTTGGGACACCGAGTTGGCATGGGCAGATTGCAACCACTGGGGACTCGACAAGATCGACAACACTCGACAAGATCGAAGCTGCACCACGTCCTTCAACCAAGCGACAAGTGCGCGCCTTCCTCGGTTTGACCGGGTACTATCGGGAATTTATCCCGAATTACGCAGAAGTCAGCGCTCCCCTTACAGATTTAACACGGAAAGGCGAAGCTAACTCGGTGAAATGGACAGCAGCCCACGAGGAGGCTTTTCGAAGTCTCAAACAACATGTCTCGACGGAACCGATACTACGGCTACCAAATTTGCACCAACCATTCGTACTTCGAACGGACGCATCGGACACAAGTCTCGGAGCCGTGCTCATGCAGGCCCACGAACCCAAGCTCCACCCCACAGCTTATGCCAGCCGAAAGCTGCTTCCACGGGAGGCTTCCTATAGTACCATCGAACGCGAATGACTCGCGTTGGTATGGGGAATTCAGAAATTCTCCATGTACTTATATGGGGTACATTTTTGTGTCCAGACAGACCACCAGCCTCTGAGTTATATCCAACAGGCAAAACAGCTGAACGCTCGAGTACTTCGATGGACTTTACTACTCCAAGAGTACCAGTTCACCATTACACATATTAAGGGTAGCGAAAACGTGGGAGCCGATTACTCGAGCCGGATATAGTTCTTGAGGTCTATGAGCATGTTATTTTTTTTTCCTTCCGTCGGTTGTTTTCTGTTTGTATGTACGTATTTCATTGTATAAGAAGTGTATTTTGTGTTATTTTCTTGTTGCTTGGTGCATTGGTTGTTTTTACTTGCTGTAATGCACATTGAAGGATTGCACTACAGTAGAGGAGCGCACCTGTTCTGTTTTGTTTCGTAGTATACCTTCGTGCAGTGTATTCTGTATTGATGGCTGCCGTACACGGCTATTTCCCCTTCTTGTTTGTATGGCGCATTGATATTGTTGCGTGTAACTGAAGCTGGTACTCTAACAATTTGTTTTTTTTTCTTTTGTTGTTACTTTGATGCACTCTGCCTAGTTATGTTGTGTATGAGAGGGACAGCCCTCATGTCTCCCTTGTTGGTGGTGTTTTGTTCCTTGTTGTCGAAAAAATTCCCCTCCGTGTGAACAAATGTTATGAATAACATTCTGAAAGTGGGGGGCAATGTCACGGACGGCCATTTTTGGCGACACCGCGTCACGGCAATTAACGGGTGCCGTACTCCCCGACTGACAGTGAGAGCGTCGGGCGCATGAAAGGGAGCCGAGAAGTGCAGAATGGGGTGCTCTTCTTAGAACGTCGCCGCCGACGGTTAATCCTTTTGTAACTGTGGCGGCGTCTGCAAGGTCGTAGAAGGCCGCGGTATACCCCGAACAAGGATTAGACTACGAGACGCACCGGCTGAGAGCCAAACGTTTGACCGTTCCCATGGGGAAAAGCGTGGGAAACGCTCTGGTGGCCAAGCCGTGTGACAACAACCCGACAGGTTGTCACTCTCGCTAGTTGAGGGCCCTTTCCCAATTAAAAAGGGGTGGGGTCAAAATATTTTTGGGGCGGAGTTTACATCAATTAAACGCGCATGATTGGACCCATGTAGAGGTCTCTTGTCCCCAAGGAAGAGAGCGAGGAGACACGAGGGGGATTTAAGCGCAGGATTTGGCCCTGCTAGGCAGACTAGTCGCTGACCAAGATGGTCTAGAAACAGAACAACAAGCATCTCTTCTAGAAGTTTTTAGTGTGGCTCCGTATAGGCTGGCCACCTAAACTTAGCCGTTCGTCTAGTTGTGACGCGATATTAACGTCTGCAACGTAGACATCGGGACTTCGCCTCGAGTTAGCTCAACCTGCTCGAAGTCACCTGCAAGCATTAGCCTCCCGGAGCCACCAGCGTTGCAACACCGCCGACATCGCAGTCGTGCCAGAACTCTCTTCGACTTCTCGCATCCGATCGTCGGGGACACAACGCTCCCGGTCATCACACGTATGCCTTCACCTGTTTATATCTTCGAACTTTCTCCTCCGTCGTTCTATTCTTGTTAGTTTGTGTACTTTGTAATAGTTCTCTCTCGTAAGCTGATTTTTTGTTTCTGTTATATATTTCTTTAGTTGTATCAAGTGCCGATGTATTTTGTTAGTTGTATTGAAGTGTTGTATTAGATCCCGTGTTGCTGCAATATCACTAGAGTAAAGTTTGTTTTGTTTTCCCACGTCTCTGATCTCTTCACTGTCTCTGCTTGCGTACGGAACGAACCAACCTGCTGTCATTCCCGTCTCCGACTTCGCGCTGGCGACGCTAGAGTGGCAGCTTGTAACAGCAAGACAGCCTCCTCCCACTGGGCAGTATACTATTCATATAGAATACCGTTTGCAAGCATTGTGGGCATTGCGGGCGCCATACGAGCTTTAGAATAGCGTTTGTCCTGCTGCAAACCGCGACGCACGATCGCAGCGACACCGTAGCCTCGTCGAAACCAGCCCTTGCGGGCCACACGCGAGGCCGCAATCCGCCGCACGCAATTTCGGATTTCTTGCGTGCGGTCCGCGAATGCCGACTCGCGTTACGACGCATTTTCAGTGGCAGCCACCACACCGCAAGGGCTCGCGGTGCGCCATTCTAAAGCTCCCTATTATCTTCTTGATTCTCATGGCCTGCTACCAGCAGCGACCAGTTGGTGTCAAGTAGATCCGATTTTTTTATTATTTTTTTCTTACTGTGATTGCATGCATTTTGGTACTGGTACGGGTAGTGATATATAGGCGACAGAGTATAGGGGTGTAAGTATTTTTTGTGCGCCTCGGTGGAACAGTGGCTTCGGTACGCGGCTGCGGACGAGAAGGTCGTGGATTTGAATCCGGCTACGGCGGTCGCGTTTCGGTGTAAAGGAAATGGTATAGGCCCGTATACCGTCAGTGAACTTTAAGGAACACCAGAAGGTGGAAATTTCCGGAGCCCTCCACTACGGCGTCTCCATATCTTATCGTAGTTTTGGGACGTAAAACCACAGATATTATTATTATTATTATTATTGTTGTTGTTGTTGTTGTTGTTGTTTGTCTGCGGTCGCCTCCAAGGTACTTCATGGATCTTATTGAGGCGATGTGAGCGCTGATGGTTACACTGGCATAGGGAAACGATTCAGCATCAATGTTATCATGGAAGTAACTTAGCACTACATCTTAGCCTAAGGAAGAATACAAAAAAAGTGCCAGAACAAATGATCGCGACCGGTGCCTGCTGCGGAATAAGACAGGATTTCAGCAGCTGCTGAAAGTATTTTAAATTGAACGCCAGGTTATTTATCCCAACAAGACGCGTGGACTGCGGGAATTTTTCAGGGGCTCCGGATTTCAAAGCGGACGCAGGTGTCACGTGGCGAGTTGTCGATGTCCAAGTATTGCGCGCGAGAGAGGCATTTAGACTATCGGTGGGAGAAATGCATCTATCAGACAAATAGTAGAGGAGTCGTTACGGGTGTGCGAGGCCATACAGTATATGAAAAAAATATGACTGTAGCATCACGAAAGAGATTTGATTGATTTGATTGATTTGTCGAGTTTAACGTCCCGAAACCACGATTTGATTACGAGAGACACCGTAGTGGAGGGCTCCGGAAATTTCGACCGCATGAGGTTCTTTAACGTCCACCCGAATCTGAGCACACGGGCCTACAGCATTTCCGCCTCCATCGGAAATGCAGCCGCCGCAGCCGGGAGTCGATCCCGCGAACTGCGGGTCAGCAGCCGAGTAGCTTAGCCACTTGACCACTGCGGCGGGGTTCACGAATGAGAGACGTGTATAGCTACAGGTTGTTGGACTCTAATCGATAAATTATTACGAAGTAGTTGATAAGCGCGCTAGTTGGTATAGATTCATTGTGACAGCTTGGCAGCGCCTTCTCACTTTGTTCCGTGTGTTCGCGCTATAGTTGTCATAATGAGATATGAATAATGATAAAGTGGATGCCAATAATATAATATTGATTGACCGACCGACTGACTGACTGGTTGATTGATTGATTGATTGATTGACTGACTGATTGATTGATTGATTGATTGATTGATTGATTGATCGATTGATTTGCTGTCTGGCTGGCTGTCTGTCTGTGTGCAGATTACTACACGATTATCATGCGTAATAGAGTTGTTGCAATATGAATATTCACTACTCAGGTCTCCGACTTGTCGATCAACGCGCCCTGGCGCTCGATCGTTCGGAATTCCCGGTTTACTCAGGTGATAGAACGACGCGCGACTCGGAAAGGCGGCAGTTTCGGGTTCGAGTCCCGGAACAACTATTTTTTTTTCTCGTCAACTCTAGGCAGGATGCTGTCTTCCCGTGTTATCTGCATCGACGCACACCATTAAATGTGCGCCTCATAAAAGGAAAAAGAAGAATATCAAACTTCCGTCCGCCAAGCGTCTGCGTTACCACGTCACAGCGAGAAAAACTCCTGTACCCAAGTGAGGACGTCAGGCGTAGAGGGAAATCCCCGCCGCGGTGGCCTAGGGGATTAGTACTCTCGGCTGCTGACCCGCGGGTCGCAGGATCGAATCCTGGCGGTGGGGGTTGCATTTTAGATGGAGGCGATAATAATGTAGTCCCATGTGCTCAGATATGGGCGCACGTTAAAGAACCCCAGGTGGTCGAAATTTCCGGAGCCCTCCATTATACGGCGTCTCTCCTAATCGTACGGTGGTTTTGGGACGTTAAACCCCTCATAGCAAACTCCGACTTTTAATGTCTGAAAACTGGTCTTTTCCTTTATTTTCCTATTGCGCTCGAGGCAACAAGTAGGATTCAAATAGCTCTGAGACTGTATCCACGGATCCACGGAGGCTGTATCCACGGCAACTTAGTAGGTGAAAATTTATGATTGACGAGATCAAGTTCTTTGGAAAGGTTAATACACATTCCCGTTAATAAATGTTATATCATTAGAAGCTCGTAGTATTGTTTCTTCTTGAACTAGAAAAGCAGTCTCGGCGGAACCTTGCTTTCTAAAGCCACGCTGGTTATCAGCTAATAAATTATTTTCGTCACGGTATGATAATATGGTAGCATGCAGCTGTATAGGAAGCGTCGTCTGTGACGTCACGCTCAGTCGTATCAATAACTGACCCTGCTATTCTGATCCCGAGGCAATACCTTCTTTCTGTGAAGAACGTCATGCAGCAATGGTCCGTGAACACGCACCCTCTGGAAAAACGCCGTACGTCTATTGTTACTTCAAAAATGTTTCCAAATAAGGCTCGCTTGCTTTTCGATATTTTACGCACCCGAGCAGCAAACGCCGGGCAACCACATGCAAGCACAAACCGGAAGCCGAGAATTGGTGGACAGAAACACGGAATGAGCGTTCACTTCCGCAGTGGCAGACCACGCGACGACCACGCTGTGCTGACCACGATTTCGATCTCGTTGCACAGCTAAGCGCCAACAACCGTACGAGCCCCGACGTAGAGCGAACCTGAAAGGGAATCGACTACGCCATAAGGTATCCCGTACGTAACTCTTAATTCCCTGCTCCACCCGACGCACCGGGCGGGTTACGTAAGTGGCGAAATGCGCGCGCAATTGTGGAACCACGCGCGCCACGACTAGCATCGTCGTGTAGTGTCTAAAAACGACCCGAGTTTCGTACGGGAAAAGCAACCATCAAACCGCCCCCTCTCTCTTCAGGGGCGCGAGTCGAAATTGTCCATCCGCCTAGACCACAGTGGACGCTCATACGAGCGTGCTTTTCTCTCCCTCTCTTTCGCAGATTGCAGGCGAGACTACCGTCAATTAGCGAAGGTTATTTCGGGATACGTTTGTGAGAGAGGGAGAAGAGAAACTATATGCTGCTCGCCAGGCGGAGGCCTCTCCCTCAAATCGCGTACACGTTTACGTACGACCCCGCTATCCTTGCCCGCTAGTTTCACTGTGTGTACACGATTGGCTCTACGTGCGTAAACGGCGATGTATTTTTAGCTCGCGCCGTGCCCATGTATTATGTATGCGACCGACGAAGCGGCATTGCTGCAGGTCGTTGTGTACGAGAGGCGCGCGAGAATTCGGTTGTATACGTGCGTGGGAAAGTTCTTGTTCCGTTCGTGCGCCGGCCGTTTGAGTTGACCGCTGAAGCAGCAAGCGCGTGCTCCTGTCTTTAATTTTCTTGCCGGCAGATGTGACGGCAGCTATCGCGTGGTCTTCAGTGACGTTAAGAACGTCAAGTTGAGACGTCACTAAAGGCACGTACGTGATCCGCGTGTAGGCAAGACTTGTTGCGACTTCCTCAATCCGTTCCCGGGCTGGAGGAGTTTGTAGTAAAACGGCAGTGGATACACGTACTACGAGAAGCAAAAGTCCATTCATGCTATGGTTCGTTCATTCATTCACAAGGGCTGGGCTATGATTAACGCGGTCGTGTGCGTAGTGCGGAAGATACCGGCAATTCTTCATCTACGATACCACGACTACAGGCAATTCATTCATCTGGCAATTAATTAACAAAATAATTCATAAATGCAGCTGTGTACGTACTGCTATAGATCGGATACTCAAGCATAGGTCCTTCATTCATTCGTTCACTCATGGAGTGTGCTCGGTTATAGTAAACGTCATCATCCACCTGTATGAGAGAAATATAAACAGTTACAATAGGTCATTCTTTAAGTCATTCTTCAATACATTCGCAGGAGCTAGGCCGTTGTGTAAGCGTGGTCATATGTGGAGCGCGAAAAAAAAAAAGATTTAGCATTTGGGCATTTAATTTGTTCAGTCATTCTTTTAGAGAGAAACGCTTTTTTTTAAATCCTCATTACCTATACCCATTACCTAAAGCGACCACACACGCCAGACAGAACCTCAGTGCACACATGTACTGTGTACATGTGCACACTCAGGTTCTATGTTTGTATAATATTTGCGCACCCTACATGGTGCTGGGCAGACACTACAGTCTTATCTATCTTCAGTTCTCTCTACATCTACGATTCGACACATCTATCTATCCGATCTGTCCACACAAATATGCAGATTTAAATTCCACGCTCGAAGTGTGCATCGACTTTCGTAAGACAACAGTATCTTTGTAAAGAAACACAAATATGCAAGAAGTGGAGTAATCATGGTAAACAGTGGAAGTGCCTCAGACAGGCTGGCCGACGCTGTGATAAGAGGACCTATCTTTGTCAAAGGTACCTTGTCATCCTTGGCTTGTTAGTTTCAAAGGGGTTAGTAGTGATCCTTGGCGTGTTAGTTTAAGGAGGTTAGTAGTGACATCACTACTAACCCTCTTAAAACTAACACGCCAAGGACGATAAGGTGCCTTTGACAAAGATATGTCCTCTATCAAAGCATCAGCCAGCCTGTCTGAGGCACATCCCCCGTTCACCCTGGTTACCCCACTTCTTGTATGTTTGCGTTTCTTTACACAGATACTGTTGTCATACGAAAGTCAAGGATCACAACTAAACCCCTTAAAACTAACAAGCCAAGGATGACAAGGTGCCTTTGACAAAGATAGGTCCTCCTATCGAAACGTCGGCCAGCCTGTCTGAGGCACTTCCACTGTTCACCCTGATTATCCCACTGCGTGTTTCCGTCTGTCGGGTTCCATCTCGATTTTGGAAACACACAAAAAACCATTTACAAGAACGACCCCCTCCAACTTCCTCTCACTGTTGTTATTTAGAGGTCGTTTTGCATAGTTTAGCATGGCAATAGCGCGATCCGCCGTGGTGGATTAGTCATGGCACTCGACTGCTGAACCGCGGCATCCCATCCCGGCAGCGACAGTTACATTCCGATTAAGACGAAAGACTTGAGGCCCGCGTGCTCAGATTTCGGTGAACGTTAAGGAATTCCAAGTGTGGCATCGTGTTAAAGCTTTACGTTCGATGTCGTGGGATAGCTGGTGAACGACAAACAAAATAAATCAGTTGAAAGTTGCGCTCTGTTCCGCCTACTTTTGTTCGTTTTGCGTCATGTTCATCAACGTTGTTTTAAAACAACACATATGTTTGCTTATGTTTACACGTGTGGCTCCCAATGGGACAGCAAGGTTTAACCTTACCACCGTGTCATGGGTGTTCTGGGCGGCCTGTGCTTGATATGAAAGGGCTCTACCATGAAGGACTCTTTGTCACCAATGTCTTTCCACATCATGCAGCCTGGGTCTGTGAAAGCCACAGTACACTACCAAAGCATGTGGTCCAGGAACCCCCTGCAGGTGGTGGAAAATTTGCCGAGCCCTCCGCTATGGCCTCTCTCATAATTATGAGATTGATTGATTAGACGCTCTAAAAATGGAGCCACCGCAGTGGTGGCTACCTGAATAGGGCATCCTCTTATAATGCGGGAGGTAGCGGGTTCGATTTCCAGTGCCTACCGGGAACCCACCGGTTTTTCACCATTGGGCAGAGGAGTACACCAATCTGGCGCTTGGTTGTTTCTGGGTGCTCATCTCGAAAAGTAGCCCCATAAGGTTCTGTGAAGGCCCCTGGGCGTACCTTAACCCACCACATCCTTGATGAAATAGTTGAGCATCCTCTGCTGCGGTGGGAGGCAGAGAATTGCCACCGACCGACACCTACTGGTCAAATAGGTACGAGCGCACTTCCGGCCTGTTGCTCGGCAGAACTAAGTTCATAGTCTCTTGGGAGAGCAATCAGCTCTGTGAAAAATCGGCGGCTGAGGACCGCCAGATCCTAAATTAAAGTCATGCTCTTTTTTTTTTTGCGGCAAGAATTGTAACCTGGTTTTCGTGCGTAAGTCTCAAGACGGTAAATTACTGTCCGCGCAAATATTCACAATTAAATTCCTCACAATACCCATGCATATATTCACATAAAGAACAGCGTCAATAACGAGGGACAAGAAAAGGAGACAGACAGCGTCACTGGTGGTCGAAAAAATACAGTGCCGCTGTCTGTCTCCTTCTTTTCTTTTCCCTCGTTATTGGCGCTGTCTTTTATGTGAATCATGTCGTACCAACTCGCCCAAGCAACCACGTTACCCATGCATTCACTTTCGTAAGACAACAGCATCCTTGTAAAAGAAACAAATAAGCTAACACCTGTAAACAAGACGCTCCGACTTCCCCACTCTCGTTATTTACAACTGATTATGCCAATGAGGTTTTCTGACGAGCACAGAGGTGCGCACGGGGGAGGGGGGGGGGCGCAAAGTCAGCCGCATACATCGACATAATAGGAAGGGGGCGCTGCGACTCCCCTCTCTTTAGAGTGCCCCGATGTCAGCACCCCTGAACGGAGCGGAGGCGAACTAGCGCATCGAGGCACCTCACCTCTCCTGAAGGGGAACCCCCGCGCGCGCCCCTGCCGACGGGTGTTGTGGTTACGGAGGCGTTGACTGTCGTCCGTGAAATGTAGCAACAGCGGAGGAATGCGTCATGGGCAACAATAGCAGCTCCGCGGGTCTCCCAGAGGCTTCCCCGCGGCGGCTCGACGTTTCCGCCTTCTCTTCCCGTTTCGCAACGTGCGCGCGAACGCCAGCCCCGACGAGCGCACGGGAGGAAACCGACGCGCCGCTATTTCACAGCTCGTTTCTGCGGCCGGCCAGTTACCGTTGTCTGGGATTCCTACACGAGTAAATTACTGCACGGATGCTTGATGCACTCCGGTCGTCACCCCCGCCCCGTCATGTGGAGTTGATCTGGGTGCCCGTGCACTCCGGGAATCCTGGAAACGAGGCTGCCAATCTATTAGCCCGAGGTTCTCTAAACCGGGCACTGGCGGCTTCCGATCATGGATCCACGAAGGAGTGCGCGCACACTTCCAACGAGCTGACTCAGGGGGGGGGGGGGGATTTTTAAATGACAAGAAGAGAAAAGTGAGCCCCGTAACTGTCTCTCAGGGGGAGGACACCTCAACAATAGCTCACGAGGGATGGAAGCAGAAAAGGAATTGAAAGGATAGGATTAAAAGGTAGAGAGATAGAGAGATAGACAGAGAGAAAAAGGAGTGAGCGAGGCGCAGGGAAAGCGAACGACGGAAGTAAGGAGAAGACAGGAAAAAAGGACACGGTTGCAGAAGTCCGAGGACGGGGCACCACTGGCGAGAGCTCTTGTCGGCGACAGGAGATGGCGTAGGGCTAATCCAGTCAGCCTGAGCTACGCTGTCGTCGTCGTAGATGACCGGCGGCAGGAGGTGGCGTTGGACCAACCCAGTCGGCCAGAGCTACCTTGTTACGACTCGCACCACCGCCGACACTGTTGTGTAGTGCGCCGAGGTCACGGGCCGCCAAGGTCACCAGCCATTTGGTAGCGTGTGTTTCTAAGCTCGCGACGGCTTCTGCGCAGAGCTGATAGACGAGAGGACAAGACGACGATGAGTTAAGGCAATGTGTATGTACAGCACAGAAATAGAGGCGTTGCATATTCGGCACAGGGGCCGACAGCTTAGGGACTCAAAGAGCCGAGAGGTCTTCTCTCTGACGCATACGTCCGCTGCTTGGCGAAGCGCCGCGTGGTTCTTTATAGGCCCAAGGTGATCCTTTACGTCATCAACGTCCAATCAGAACTGCCGCCGGGTCGCATCAGAATCCTCAAATCCGGAGCCGCTGCGCTGGGTTGCACAAAAGGACGAGTGATGTTGCCACGCATTGCGTAAGACTTGCCAGACTTGTTGGCGCCGCTTGCATCATCGGGTTGCTATCGGGCCCACGGGTTGAGGGAGCTCGCCGTGCGTTTTGTAAGACACACTAGCGCCGCCGGGCTAGATGACATCGTTGAGGTGATGGCGTCAGGCGGGCTCGCTCACTGGCCTTGACACAAGATTGCCTTTGCAGATGCAATGACGTTCGGTGTGGAATGCCAGGCGTAACAGCACCCCCCTCACCAGACAATGCGCCGGAAAGACGAGCTGCTTTCACGTGGCTCGGATGTCAGCCACGCTCGTTAGCCTGGTTCCTCCAGGTTCGTCTCCAGAACCAGGGGAAGTCTGTGGCTCCAGGCTCAGTTCCGTTAACTCATACCATTCTTGAGGGTGGATCCCAGCTCCACTGGCTTGTCACCAAAACTTGTCGACTAGCTTCGCTCGTCTCTTCTGACGATTTTTGGTTTCAGTACTTGTCGAAGGTTCTGCAACTTGTCAAGAACGGTTCGATAACAGTCAACACACGACACAAGCAAGTGCCCTCGGCTACCAGACAGAACACCAGATAAAGTATCGTACATCATATACTTCGCTACGTGTCTGTCGGAATTTCGTTTCCTCTACATAAAGAGGCACATGTGGGAAACAAGACTCTTAAAATGAGAACTCAATTTTTTACACGTACAACAACGTAATGAAATAGAATACAACATAAAGTTGGCCCCTTGAGATCACTCTGGACGAGAGCGCTCAGCTAAGGACGTGATGAGGACAAAATTTTGCCCCGACTCGCCAGCGAAAGACCGAAAGGTGGAGAAGGTGCTAACTAAAACGCACGGTTCAATGCGTCTGCATGCATTAGCGTTTAGCTTTCCTTTTTTGTAGCGAACGTATAAGTTGTGATGTTGGAGTATCATGCTCCACCTCAGTAACCGGCCACTTTTAGGCGACATATTATTTAACCAGGTTAGAGGACAGTGGTCCGTTTCGACCACAAACCTCGAACCGGAGACATAACAGGCTAGCTTTTGAACGGCCCACACGAGGCAAGCGCTTTTTTTTTCACAGGTACTGTACGCCTCTTTTCTGCAGCTCAGTTTTCGACTTAAATACAAAACTGGCCTTTCCTTACTAGCACTGTCTTTCTGGCACAATATATCTCCCATGCCACGGTCACTCGCGTCGCATGGAATGACAAATTCCTTAGTGAAATCGGATGCCATGAGAACGGGCTTTTCGCTTAGGGCCTGTTTCATCTTGCAAAACGCATTCTCTTTTTCTGAGTCCCATACCACTTTAACCGGCTCGGACTTGCGAAGTGCGTCAGTTGGAGGGCTGACAATGCTAGAGTAGTTTTGCACGTAATGCTGATAGTATCCAGCTAGGCCCAAGAATGCCCTTATCTCAGCTTTTGTGGTTGGCCGTTGATAGTTCACGACGGCGGCTACCTTAATTTCTGAAGGTCTACGCCGCCCACGCCCCACAGTATGTCCCAGGTAAGACCCCTCACCGCACCCTAGGTGACATTTAGCAGGCTTCATGGTAAGACCAGCTTCTTTCAACCTGTTCAGCACGGCTCGTAAATGCTCGACATGTTCTTCTCAGCTGTTTGAGAAGATGGCGACATCTTCAAGATACGGCAGAGCGAACTATGAGAGGCCATTAAGAACGCGGTCCATTAAGCCTGAATCAACCCGTGGGTCTGATAGCAGCCCCATGATGCAACCGGCGCCATTCAGTCTGGCGAGTCTTACGCAATGCGCGACTCGCTCGCTGGATTTCGTGCCGATTGGTTGTGCCCCCGCGATCTCCGACGACAGCGCAGCTCTGGACGACTGGGCTTACCCTACGACATGAGCTCTCGCTGAGTGGTGCCCCGTGTTCGGACGTACTCCTGCGACCGTTTCCATCTTTCCTATCTCCTATTTACTTCCGTCCCGGCAAGATACACCCCGGAGATTGGAAGCAGCAAGCACAGGACCGGGTTAACTGGCGGAACATGGGAGAGGCCTTTGTCCTGCAGTGGACGTAGTCAGGCTGATGATGATGATGATGATTTACTTCCGTCACTCGCTGTCCCTGCGCTTCGCGCTCTCCTTCGTCTCTCTACATATATTTTTAATCCTATCCTTTGAATCTCTCCTTACCGCCATCCCTTGTGAGCTACTGTTGAGGTGTCGCACTCTGATGGAGACAGCTACGGGGTTCACTTTTCTCTTCTTTTCCCTTTAAGAACCACATAAGAAGACGCAATGCGTGGCAACATCACTCGTCCTTGGGTGAAACCCAGCGCAGCGGCTCCGGATTTTGAGGATCATGACGCAACCCAGCGGCGGGTCCCCATTAGAGGATTCTGCGTGACCCGGCGGCAGCTCTCATTGGACGTTGATGACGTAAAGGATCACCTGGGACCTATAAAGAACAACGCGGCGCTTCGCCAAGAAGCCGACGTATGCGTCAGAGAGAAGATATGCGGGCTCTTCGAGCCCTTTCGTTGTCGGCCCAGCTGGTGACCTTGGCAGCGGCGAGTTTCGTAGCTGTGGCGCCTTCGGCAGGCACCGTCCTCACGTCGCCCCTCGTAACAGTGAAATGCAGCTGCGGGATCGGCCGGCGCCAGCGACATCGATGCGGTGAGTGCCTGATGCTTTCCCCTCAGTTCACCAGACTACTTCAGCACAGGTTATAGTACTTCAGAGAAGGTCTGTGTGAAGCAGCGTGTATCACAACGTGGCGTGTGTCACGGAAAGCGCACCTTAACGCCTCCGTAACACACGGAAAGATGACGTCACCTTTTTTTTCTTTTCTGCTGACGCATCTTCATTTCCTTTAATCGGTGTCACTCGCGAATCGCCTCGGCTAAATATCATTATAAATTATATTTGCGGCGAATTTCCTAGCGCGCTGAATGCCCGTGACACATATTTCATTGAATGAGGTCGAGTCATAGAATGAAACGTATGCTATCGAATTGTTACAAGGGTCTGACCGATGCGGTGGCATGGTTACGGGGTTCCGCTGCTGAACCGAAAGTCGAGGGTTTGAACGCGGTGGTCGCATTTTTGATGGAGGTGAAAATACCAGAAGCCAATGTACTTGGATTTAGGCGCACGTTAAAGAATCCCAGGTGGTCAAAATTTCCGGAGCCCTCTGCTACAACTCCGACACATATTAATATATCGTATTTTATGCACTTAAAACCCAAGAAGGTATTATCATTGTTATAACAGGTTACGGAAACAGGAATTAGCCCCACCAGGGTGGTCTAGTGGCTAAGGTACTCGGCTGCTGACCCGCAGGTCGCGGGTTCAAATCCCGGCTACGGCGGCTGCATTTCCGATGGAGGCGGAAATGTTGTAGGCCCGTGTACTCAGATTTGGGTGCACGTTAAAGAACCCCAGGTGGTCAAAATTTCCGGAGCCCTCCACTTCGGCGTCTCTCATAATCAAACAGTAGTTTTGGGACGTTAAACCCCACAAATCAATCAATGAAACAGGAATTATATGCCACAGACAGGCTGGCCGATGACGAATGACCCTCGCCTCTCTCTTTTTTTTTCTCTCTTTTCCAATCTTTCCCTCCCTATATCTTTTATTCCCCATACCCCATTCCTGTGCTGACCTGTTGAGGTGTCCTTGTAAGGAGAGACAGTTACGGGTCGGCACTTTTCTTTTCTTCTGTTATAACCACTTATATATGTATACATATCACTGTTCAGGAATTTGTCGCAAGTACGAAAAAACTGCGCGTTTCACGGAGAGTGAAGTTTGGAAGCGTAATTTAATCAACGAATGTCAGCATTTCGAGCTCTCCGTTTACCAATATGAAGCAACTGAGGTTTCTACAGGAGATACAAGGCGTTAGAGTGAAAATACATGGCACAGAATGTCAACTCTCATTTTCGTAACTTTCAGTTGTCTCACTTCATTGCTGCGCAGAGACGTTAATTACACACATACTTAAACAAAAGTATGTCAAGCGCTTGTTTTCTGAACCTTCTGTAAGACGGTTGCCATCCATTGCCGAGAAAGCCTGTTCGTACAGTTCAAAACCCTCTTAGTTAACTATATATAAGCCAGAAAACGTCGAAATCAGAAAAAAAAGCAGAGAAGCAGATACAGAGACAGAGAGCAAAGACGTGGCACTAACGACTCACGTTTATTGCAAAAAAAAAAAAAACTTTCCTCTCATGTCCGCATAACTCGTGCGTCAGATAACAAAAAAAAACACCCCCAGAAAGCCAAGAAAATTAATCAAAGCAAATCATCTCTGTGTTAGAAACAAACATTCTTTTCGGGTGAGATAAACTGAAGCTGCGCTAACACATTTGTCTAGACCCAGTTTCCAGATATGGAATGTCTCAATGATTTCTCGTTCACGTGCGTCACCCAGCCTTAACTAAAATGTCACCTTATCAATGAGCGGCGTACAATCACATGACTTGCAATGCAACGGCAAAGTTAGGGTAGAAGACCTTCGTACTCCCTCAGCCGAACATTGACCCTCTGGCACTGGTGGTAACTTACCGTTGCATTGCAAGTAGTGTGGTTGTAAGCCACTTTTTGATAAGATGAAAATTTTAGGTAAGGCTAAGACGCAGCATGAACGAGAGATCATTGAGGCATTCAATATCTGGAAACTGAGAAGTATGCTAGTGCAAGCTTCAGTTTATCTCACCAGGAAAGAATGTTTCTAGCACAGAGGTGATTTGCTTAGATTATTTTGCCTGTTTGTTTTTGTTTTTTATCTGGACATGCGTTGTACGGACTTGGGATAAAGTTTTTTTCGAGATAAAAGTCAGTTGTTAGTGTCCACGTCTCCGCTCTCTGCCTCTGTTTCTGCTGCTCTGTTTTTTTTTTTTCCGATTTCGACGTTTTCTGGCTTATATAGGTTAACAGAATATGTACAAACTTGACCATCAAGAAAACTCTCCGAAACCCTCTCCAGCACCTACATGGCTTCAGTCTCTGTACGACTTGGCCTGCCTGTATCATGAGCAACTCGTAATGAGCCTTTCGTTGGCTCAAAAAGCAGTTAAAGCTATCTTGTGCTTTTTGAGGACTACAGGCCTACGTGACCACCTTGACTTTTGTGTAGTGCCACCGCTGTATACGCTTCAGCCATTGTCTGACAATCCTTTTTTTTTCTCTGTCTCTTCTCTTTCCCCCCCTCTCTCATCTTTATACCCCCTTCTCATTCCCCCAGAGTAGGGTAGCAAACCAGACATGTGTCTGGTTAACCTCCCTGCCTTCTCTCTTGTTGTTCATCTCTCTCTCTCTCGCAATGGGGCATGAGTATAAAACGAATTCACAGCACGTCACATGAGATAGAAGCTTGAACAGCCTATCGTGTGACTTGATAACTGATTGATTAATTAATTTTTGATTTATTTATTTATTTATTGAATGAATTAATGCGCAAGTTTCTCACTCACCTAAAGACAACCACCCGACCACGTAACTACGAAATTACGTGAAGCGATAGGTGAGATGTTGACAGGCAAATTTTTTCTTGTGCTTAGGGTTCAAAGGACACCCGATTCTGGCACCGAGTCTTCGAAACTACATCGGCTTCTTCGGGTTCTCGTAGAACGTGCCCTTCGAAGGGGATTCCCCTTTTCGCGTAACTCGCGGTGCAGCCCCTACAATAGATCTCGAAAGAAAGCAAACGTAAGAAAGGAATACCGAAAACGTTCCTCGGGGGTGGAGAGAACGCGGTGTTTCACGGAGCCTCGTGTTTTCATCGAGTGTATTTTACCTCCGGAACTGAAGCACTGGGGCGAGCGGAAGAAGAGGAGAGGAGGGTCGCGCCAGATTTACCCCACCGCCGGACGCGTGGCGAAGCGCGAACCGTGCGAGCTCGAAACCCCGTATCCGTGCGGAGTTCAAGTGGTGCGATAACGACGCTGTATGCGCGCTACAAAGCCCACGCAACCTCAATGTCGCATGTGCGAGGAGGGAGAAGGAGGACGAATGCCGATAGGCGAACGAACGTCTCCTTCCCTTTCTCGACGGAGAGCATCGGCGGCACGGGAGGAAGTGAGCGAATGACGTGTAGCAGGACCCTCTCCGACGCCCGAGGGAGGAAGATCCAACTTACGGCTGCATTCACTGCCGCAGGCATCGCTCACAAACGCGTGCCAGTCGAGGGTGCCCACGCCGTTTTGTTGTGTCGTCGCCGCACCATCCGAGCGCTTCAGTGTACAGTCGCAACCCTTCGGGACAGTACAGTTTGGGGGTGGGGGTGTGGACACAGTCTACGTCAAGGGGGTGCAAGCCCGGATCACGGATTATGCCGCATCCTCGAGGAGAGAAGAGGGCACCATGGGGATTTTTCGGAACCCTTCCGCCCCTCGGGTCACTTATAACAAGAACCAGCGGAACGATGGCGGACAGCAGCGAGCCACGGTCGAGACCGAGTACCACCGAGACTCTGCCGAGAACCGAGAGGACTTCGCATGGACCTCGTGGCTCATCCGTTCCTCGGTGCCGTCATGGACCACCGAGGACGGGGCTTTCGGTTCGCCTTCTTCCTCGGTGCACTGGCAGCCACGGTCGTGATGACGGCTCACGGGGCGACCCGACCCAAGACCGGGCTGCCCGACATTCTCGAGGACCTGGAGAAATGCCACCCAGCCAGCCGTGCCACGGCCACCACTCTTGGTGCCACCGTCGTCAACAATGGGATCCACAAGCGGGCGCTCTGTCCGTCGCGGCCAAGCTTCGACTTCGACCACCTTCGGATTCCCGAACACCAAAACCTGACAACGGTGGAGTGTTTGTGCCAGGATAAGTTGTGCCTGCCCTGAACGATTACAAATGCACCGCCGTCCAGCACAGCTTTCCCGTGGAGTATAAGAACGGCACCCGGACCGACGTCGCGCTAACGGTGGCCTGTGTATGTGCCAGGAAGGTGTCCAGGGTGGCCTACCACGGCCCTACGCAAACTCACTAAAGACCGTTTCACATCGTCCAGAACTTATGGACAGAAAATGTTCGGGACCTATCGGTCTTAGGCTGACGCCGTCCACATTTCCCCGGGCACTTCGACGGCGCGGTTTCCGCCGTCTCGTTCTGATCGCTTCCTGTGGTGAACATGGTCTGTAGTTATTGCACCCTGTACTTGAATCACGACCAGAGAACCATTGCCGTGCCCTAAACCGAGTCATACTATCGCCGGGCGCAAATCCTGCATAAGACAAGCCACATTGTGAAGTTTTACGTGCCAAACAACGATGTCCTCATGAGGCGCACCGTAGTTAGAGACTTTGTGTCAATTGCGGGTACCTGGGGTTCCCAAGCGTGCAGTTAAATCAAAGTACCCGGATTTCCTTGCATTTCGCCTCTTCCTAAACATAGTCGAGGTGTCCGGGATTCAAACCCGCGTCCTTGAGCTTAGCAGCGCGAACCAAAGGCAAGCGCTATAGAAAAGGACTGATCATCATCACCTAAAATATATGTTCACTTGCTATGCATTGCTTACGCACAGGCAAATAAGCTAGACATGGCTCAAAGGGTGCCGGTGTTGTTTTGCTCGCCATCCTTCACGTAATGAAAGTTGTCGGTGATCGTTTTTCAACGCGTTCCGCGCGAAGTGAGATTTCATCCAGTGTTTCCCGCGCTGATTGCTGTCTTGTTTGTTTTAGATTACACAAATTCCTAGCTTCACATTTACACCTGTGCTGCTATTACTTCAGCCATAGATCAATGAAGAGTATTAATGCATTGTACACCATTGGGGCGCGTTTTGTTCATCGTTTTCATTGTTGTACTTTCGTGACCATGCTGTGATCTTGTTTGTATATATTTTAAATATTCTTGTTAAAGGGGGCTGCGCAGAAATGGTTACAACTGCGCTGTACTCGGGCGAAAAAAGTGCCAAATTGTTTGCCGTTTGCCTAGACAGGTTGCAAAAATGCTTCCAGGTCAAGTCTGTCATATAGGACGGTTTCACATAGCACGGTTTCACAAAACTATCTGGTCTGAATAAGTCTGCATCCGTAATATAGGCCCTCCGATATGCTTTCAGGCCGTACTTACCAATGTTCCTACTCCTGTCCACGAACCAAGTTCATAACGATGGCGTCTAGTCGTTAACTAACTATAGTTGCATGTTCCTATGAACCGAGCATTTTGGTACAATATAGCGTAACAAATTTCCATGTTCCTACAAGTCCAGCGCCGATTGTGGGGCCTACCAAACTGCGACTTCGTAAAGCCCAAATATGTGTCTGCTGTGTGTATATATGCCTGGAATATGTGTACGTTTCCAAGATGTTCATACGTCCCGTTATTTGCGAAAGTGCGTGCGCCAAGCGCATATTGATCTTTTCAAAACTTTTACGAGCTACCAACCAAAGATTACCATTTCATCTGCGATCAAAACTGTTGTTAGTGCATCCCGCATTTCCGGTTAAAGAAAGCCCTTGCAAGCTCCGATTGCTTCTACCGACCCGGAAGTCGCATTCAACCTTGTGCGTGTCTTCACATCAGTCAGAATAAACGTTCTAGTCCACAGTTCTAATCCTTCACGGCATCCGAGCAGCGTACACAAAATGCTCAAGGCCAATGTAAACCCATTGTGGGTCACTTTGCCTTCACAATGTTTGTAGCTTTAGTGGTCGTCGACCACTTCGACATAATGCAGTACCGATTTTAAGTCATACGTTTTGTATATTTAAACATCGCAGCGCACTACGACAGTACTTCTAAGAATGGTTGTTCACAGTATACACGTGTATTTCGTTTTCATTCATTGTGATAAACCACCAATGTGTGTTTACCATACTGCGCACACTGAATCTGTGATATAGATCTCATAATATGTATACAGCGGTGGCCACGTCTATGAAGAGCACTCGAGCATCCGGGTTTTGCTCTGCTGGCCGAAACCGCGAGGCAGTTTCGGGCTCTGAAGTGGTGTATCAGGAGCACGCACGGCCTAGTTGTCAGGCTGATCACGTCAGAGCCTCATACTACCCCAAGGTTTCGACCCGCAGAGTGAAAACTGACTGTTCGCGTGTTCTACGCAGACGAGGACGTGGCTGTATACTGTACGTGCGTGTGTGTTTGTTTGTTAGCGCGAAGTGTACGTGGGGCATCTTATGTTCTTTCAGTGCTGTCCAACGTTCACATCAATGGTAATGTCCAAGAAATCGTTACAGAGGAGATGTATATAAAAACAAATCTGTAAATAAAAGTGTGAATTCTCAGTGACCAAGAGTATTTCAGTATTCATCCTCGTATGGAATGCGATACACAAGAACTTAATGTCCCGCATTTTTTCAGATTATTGATCCGACGCTAGAAACTAATTTGTTTAAGCAGAACTTGAAAAAAACACTGATGCCACCAAACAAGGGCATTTGTTGTGAACAATCGTCTTCGAAATCAATACATGATGGGGCTATTCGTAAGCGTTCTATCCAGAACGGGGAAGTAATCGAACAAAAAAAAACGAGAGGGAGCCACACGGGATTGGTCGACGCCATTCTGAATGTCCAGACTTGAGAATAGCTATATAATGTGCACAGAACAAACCGAGGTCCCGTTTTTGTCGCTATAGCGTTTAAGAGCTCGCTTTATCGATATAATGGATACGAAACGGTCTCCGAAGACCCAATTAGCCTTTGTTTTTTGTTTTTTGTTTTTCGCCTGGCTTAACCCACGATCCTACGCTGAAGATCACCACCGAACGACTCATCCAATTGCGACACCACCTAGCGTCCACTCAAGTCATTAACACAAACTGTTAGTCACCCCGCTCTGCAATTTCAAGCTTTGAAAAACAATGCCTTTCAAAATTGATGGGCAGTGGTAAAAATTGTACACTTCTTCATGCGTCGAAACCATTTCTCAATTGGCTCAGCTCGCCTACTTGCTGTTTGCTCCCTCTTGTGCTCCAGTTTCATCTCTTCTCCATTCTAGATAGTACATTTACAAAATAGCCCCCCCCCCCTGTTGTGCAGTTAAGCGTTAATGGACATTCTATTAATGATAAGAAACGTTCAATGATGCGCAATGAAATCTTTGTAATCGCTTTGGAAATGGACGGTAGTTGCCACGGGCTCCTACGGGTGTAGTGCCAACGTGAATGCTTCAGATGGTAAACTTGTGGATACTGATAGCACGAATTCATACTCCATTTTCGGGGCGACTGACCGAAGAGGGAGAACACTGTGTGTGACGCAAGTGAGCCAGATGCACCGCCGTTTACGAACAGTATACATGTTTTCACTGACAGCACGTAGATAGATAGATAGATAGATAGATAATAGATAGATAGATAGATAGATAGATAGATAGATAGATAGATAATAGATAGATAGATAGATAGATAGATAGATAGATAGATAGATAGATAGATAGATAGATAGATAGATAGATAGATAGATAGATAGATCGCTAGATAGATGATAGATAGATAGATAGATAGATAGATAGATAGATAGATAGATAGATAGATAGATAGATAGATCGATAGAAGATAGATAGATAGAAGATAGATAGATAGATGATAGATAGATAGAAGATAGATAGATAGATAGATAGATAGATAGATAGATAGATAGATAGGTAGGTAGATAGGGCCACCGAAGAAGATGTATATCACAGATGATTTGTTCTTGCACTGGCGATTTGAGTAAACATATACTTCATATCTGGGGTTTAATTTCCCAAAACAAAATATTTGGAAGCGACACCGTTATAGTGGAGGACTCGGAAGTTTTGACCATCTGATGTTCGTTGACCTGCAGTGACCGTTAGCTGAGATTCCTACACGAGTAAATTACTGCACGGAGGCTTGATGCACTCGGTCGTCATCCCCCGCCCCGTCATGTGGGAGTAGATCTGAATGCCCGCGCACAACGGGAATCCCGGCAACGATGCCGCCAATCTCTTAGCCCGAGGTTCTCTAAAGCGGTCACTGGTGGCCTACGATCCCGAATTCACAAAGGAGCGCACGCACACTTTCAACGAGCTGACTCAGGCCTTGTTACGACTCGCACCGCCGCCGACACTGTTGTGTGGTGCGCCGAGGTCACGGGCCGCCAAGGTCACCAGCCGTTTGGTAGCGTGTGTTTCCAAGCTCGCGACGGCTTCTGCGTAGAGCTGATAGACGAGTGGACAAAAGACGGTGAGTTAAGGCAAGGTGTATGTACAGCATAGAAATAGAGGCGTTACATATTCGGCACTGGGCTGACAGCTTAGTGACTCGAAGAGCCGAGACGTCTTTTCTCTGACGCATACGTCGGCTGCTTGGCGAAGCGCCGCGTGGTTCTTTATAGGCCCCAGGTGATCCTTTACGTCATAAACGTCCAATCAGAACTGCCGCCAGGTCGCATCAAAATCCTCAAATCCGGAGCCGCTGTGCTGGGTTGCACCCAAGGACGAGTGATGTTGCCACGCATTGCGTAAGACTCGCCAGACTGGATGGCGCCGTTTGCATCATCGGGTTGCTATCGGGCCCACGGGTTGAGGGAGCTCGCCGTGCGTTGCGTAAGACACACTGGCGCCGCTGGGCTAGATGACATCGTTGAGGTGATGGCGTCAGGCGGGCTCGCTCGCTGGCCTAGACACGAGATCGCCTTTGCAGAGGCAATGACGTTCGGTGTGGAATGCCAGGCGTAACAGCACCCCCGCCACCAGACAATGCGCCGGAAAGACGAGCTGCTTTCACGTGGCTCGGATGTCAGGCGCGCTCGTTAGCCAGGTTCCACCAGGTTCGTCTTCAGGGCCAGGGGATACCTGGGGCTACAGGCTCAGTTCCGTGAACTCATACCATTCTTGAGGGTGGATACCAGCTCCACTGGCTTGTCACCAAAACTTGTCGACTAGCTTCGCTCGTCTCTTCTGACGATGTTTGGTCTCAGTACTGGTCGATGGTTCTGCAACTTGTCAAGAATGGTTCGACAACAGACAACACACGACACAAGCAAGTGCCCTCGGTTACCAGACAGAACACCATACAAAGTATAGTACAGCATATACCTCGCTACGTGTCTATCGGAATTACGTTTCCTCTACATGAAGAGGCACATGTGGGACAGAAGACTCCTTAATTGAGAACTCAATTTTTTACACGTACAACAACGTAATCAAATAGAATACAACATAAAGTTGGCCCCTTGAGATCACTCTGGACGAGAGTGCTCAGCTAAGAACATGATGAGGACAAAATTTTGCCCCGACTCGCCAGTGAAAGACCGAAAGGTGGAGAAGGTACTAGCTGAAACGCATGGCTCAATGCGTCTGCATTAGCGTTCAGCTTTCCTTTCTTGTAGCGAACGTACAAGTGGTGATGTTAGAGTATCATGCTCCACATCAGTAACCGGCCTCTTTTAGGTGACATGTTATTTACCCGGGTCAGAGTGCAGTGGTTCCTTTCGACCATAAACCTCGAACAGGAGACATTACAGGCTAGCGTTCGAACGGCCCACACGAGGCAAGCGCATTCCTTTTCACAGGTAGTGTGCGCCTCTTTCCTGCAGCTCAGTTTTCAACTTAAGTACAAAACTGGCCTTTCATTACTTGCACTGTCTTTCTGGCACAATGTATCTCCCATGCCGCGATCACTCGCATCGCATTGAATGACAAATCCCTTAGAGAAATCGGGTGCCATGAGAACGGACTTTTCGCTTAGGGCCTGTTTCATCTTGCAAAACGCATTCTCTTTTTCTGAGTCCCATACCACTTTAACCGTCTCGGACTTGCGAAGTGCGTCAGTTGGAGGGCTGATAATGCTAGAGTAGTTATGCACGTAATGCTGATTGTATCCAGCTAGGCCCAAGAATGCCCTTATCTCAGCTTTTGTGGTTGGCCGTTGATAGTTCACGACGACGGCTACCTTAATTTCTGAAGGTCTACGCCGCCCACGCCCCACAGTACGTCCCAGGAAGACCCCTCACCGCACCCTAGGTGACATTTAGCAGGCTTCACGGTAAGACCAGCTTCTTTCAACCTGTTCAGCACGGCTCGTAAATGCTCGACATGTTCTTCTCAGCTGTTTGAGAAGATGGCGACATCTTCAAGATACGGCAGAGCGAACTATGAGAGGCCATTAAGAACACGGTCCATTAAGCCTGAATCAACCCGTGGGTCTGATAGCAGCCTGATGATGCAACCAGCGCCATCCAGTCTGGCGAGTCTTACGCAATGCGCGACTCGCTCGCTGGATTTCGTGCCGATCAGTTGTGCCCCCGCAATCTTCGGCGACAGCGCAGCTCTGGCCGACTGGCTCGCCATGCGCCATCTGCTGCCGCCGACAAAAAGCTCTCGCTGAGTGGTGCACCGTCTTCGGACTCCTGCGACCGTTTCCATCTTTCCTATCCTCTTTACTTCCGTCACTCGCTGTCCCTGCGCTTCGCTCTCCTTCCTCTCTCTGCATATACCTTTTAATCCTATCCTTTGAATACCTCCTTACTCCCATCCCTTGTGAGCTACTGCTGAGGTGTCGCACTCGGATGGAGACAGCTACGGGGCTCACTTTTCTCTTCTTTTCCCTTCAAGAACCACATAAGAAGACGCAATGCGTGGCAACATCACTCGTCCTTGGGTGAAACCCAGCGCAGCGGCTCCGGATTTTGAGGATCATGACGCAACCCAGCGGCGGGTCCCCATTAGAGGATTCTGCGTGACCCGGCGGCAGCTCTCATTGGACGTTGATGACGTAAAGGATCACCTGGGACCTATAAAGAACAACGCGGCGCTTCGCCAAGAAGACGACGTATGCGTCAGAGAGAAGATATGCGGGCTCTTCGAGCCCTTTCGTTGTCGGCCCAGCTGGTGACCTTGGCAGCGGCGAGTTTCGTAGCTGTGGCGCCTTCGGCAGGCACCGTCCTCACGTCGCCCCTCGTAACAGTGAAATGCAGCTGCGGGATCGGCCGGCGTCAGCGACATCGATGCGGTGAGTGCCTGATGCTTTCGCCTCAGTTCACCAGAATACTTCAGCACAGGTTATAGTAGTTCAGAGAAGGCCTGTGTGAAGCAGCGTGAATCACAACGTGGCGTGTATCACAACGTGGCGTGTGTCACGGAAAGCGCACTTTAACGCCTCCGTAACACACGGAAAGATGACGTCACCTTTTTTTTTTCTTTTCTGCTGACGCATCTTCATTTCCTTTAATCGGTGTCACTCGCGAATCGCCTCGGCTAAATATCATTATAAATTATATTTGCGGCGAATTTCCTAGCGCGCTGAATGCCCGCGACACATATTTCATTGAATGAGGTCGAGTCATAGAATGAAACGTATGCTATCGAATTGTGACAAGGGTCTGACCGATGCGGTGGCATTGTTACGGGGTTCCGCTGCTGAACCGAAGGTCGAGGGTTTGAACGCGGTGGTCGCATTTTCGATGGAGGTGAAAATACCAGAAGCCAATGTACTTGAATTTAGGCGCACGTTAAAGAATCCCAGGTGGTCAAAATTTCCGGAGCCCTCTGCTACGACTCCGACACATAATAATATATCGTATTTTATGCACTTAAAACCCAAGAAGGTATTATCATTGTTATAACAGATTACGGAAACAGGAATTAGCCCCACCAGGGTGGTCTAGTGGCTAAGGTACTCGGCTGCTGACCCGCAGGTCGTGGGTTCAAATCCCGGCTGCGGCGGCTGCATTTCCGATGGAGGCGGAAATGTTGTAGGCCCGTGTACTCAGATTTGGGTGCACGTTAAAGAACCCCAGGTGGTCAAAATTTCCGGAGCCCTCCACTTCGGCGTCTCTCATAATCAAACAGTAGTTTTGGGACGTTAAACCCCACAAATCAATCAATGAAACAGGAATTATATGCCACAGACAGGCTGGCCGATGACGAATGACCCTCGCCTCTCTCTTTTTTTTTCTCTTTTCCAATCTTTCCCTCCCTATATCTTTTATTCCCCATACCCCATTCCTGTGCTGACCTGTTGAGGTGTCCTTGTAAGGAGAGACAGTTACGGGTCGGCACTTTTCTTTTCTTCTGTTATAACCACTTATATATATACCTATCACTGTTCAGGAATTTGTACGCAAGTACGAAAAAACTGCGCGTTTCACGGAGAGTGAAGTTTGGAAGCGTAATTTAATCAACGAATGTCAGCATTTCGAGCTCTCCGTTTACCAATATGAAGCAACTGAGGTTTCTACAGGAGATACAAGGCGTTAGAGTGAAAATACATGGCACAGAATGTCAACTCTCATTTTCGTAACTTTCAGTTGTCTCACTTCATTGCTGCGCAGAGACGTTAATTACACACATACTTAAACAAAAGTATGTCAAGCGCTTGTTTTCTGAACCTTCTGTAAGACTGTTGCCATCCATTGCCGAGAAAGCGTGTTTGCACAGTTCAAAACCCTCTTAGTTAACTATATATAAGCCAGAAAACGTCGAAATAAGAAAAAAAAGCAGAGAAGCAGATACAGAGACAGAGAGCAAAGACGTGGCACTAACGACTCACGTTTATTGCAAAAAAAAAAAAACTTTCCTCTCAAGTCCGCATAACTCGTGCGCAGATAACAAAAAAAAACACCCCCAAAAAGCCAAGAAAACTAATCAAAGCAAACTATCTCTGTGTTAGAAACAAACATTCTTTCCGGGTGAGATAAACTGAAGCTGCGCTAACACATTTGGCTAGACCCAGTTTCCAGATATGTAATGCTTCAATGATCTCTCGTTCACGTTGCGTCACATCCTTACCTAAAAATGTCACCTTATCAATGAGCGGCGTACAATCACATGACTTGCAATGCAACGGCAAGTTAGGGTAGAAGACCTTCGTACTCCCTCAGCCGAACATTGACCCTCGGGCACTGGTGGTAACTTACCGTTGCATTGCAAGTAGTGTGGTTGTAAGCCACTTTTTGATAAGATGAAAATTTTAGGTAAGGCTAAGACGCAGCATGAACGAGAGATCATTGAGGCATTCAATATCTGGAAACTGAGAAATATACTTGTGCAGCTAGAGTTTATCTCACCAAGAGAGAATGTTTCTAGCACAGAGGTGATTTGCTTAGATTATTTTGCCTGTTTGTTTTTGTTTTTTATCTGGGCATGCGCTGTACGGACTTGGGATAAAAGTTCTTTTCGAGATAAAAGTAATTTGTTAGTGCCACGTCTCCGCTCTCTGTCTCTGTTTCTGCTGTTCTGTTTTTTTTTTCCACGATTTCGACGTTTTGTGGCTTATATAGTTAACAAAATATGTACAAACTTGCCCAACAAGAAACTCTCCGAAACCCTCTCCAGCACCTACATGGCTTCAGTCTCTGTACGACTTGGCCTGCCTGTATCCTGAGCAACTCGTAATGAGCCTTTCGTCGGCACAAAAAGCAGTTAAAGCTGTCTTGTGCTTTTTGAGGACTACAGGCCTCCTTTAACTTTTGCATAGTGCCACCGCTGCATACGCTTCAGCCCATTGTCTGACAATCCTTTTTTTCTGTCTCTTCTCTTTCCCTCCTCTCTCATCTTTATACCCCCTTCTCATTCCCCCAGCGTAGGGTAGCAAACCAGGCATGTGCCTGGTTAACCTCCCTGCCTTCTCTCTTGTTGTTCATCTCTCTGTCTCTCTCTCTCGTAATGGCGCAGGAGTATAAAACGAATTCACAGCATGTCACATGAGATAGAAGCTTGAACATCCTATCGTGTGACTTGTTAATTGTTTGATTAATTAATTTTGATTGATTGATTTATTGAATGAATTAATTGATGCGCAAGTTTCTCACTTACCTAAAGATGACCACCCGACCACGTAACTATGAAATTGCGTGAAGCGATAGGTGAGATGTTGACAGGCAAATTTTTTTGTGCTTAGGGTTCAAAGGACACCTGATTCTGGGCACCGAGTCTTCTAAACTACATCGGCTTCTTCGGGTTCTCGTAGAACGTGCCCTTCGAAGGGGATTCCCCTTTTCGCGTAACTCGCGGTGCAGCCCCTACAATAGGATCTCGAAAGAAAAGCAAACGTACGAAAGGAATACCGAAACGTTCCTCGGGGGGGGGGAGAACGCGGTGTTTCACAGGGGCCCCGTGTTTTCATCAAGTGTATTTTACCTCCGGAACTGAAGCACTGGGGCGAGCGGAAGAAGAGGAGAGGAGGGACGTGCCAGATTTACCCCACCGCCGGACGCGTGGCGAAGCGCGAACCGTGCGAGCTCGAAACCCCGTATCCGTGCGGAGTTCAAGTGTGCGATAACGACGCTGTATGCGCGCTACAAAGCCCACGCAAACTCAATGTCGCAAGTGCGAGGAGGGAGAAGGAGGACGAATGCCGATAGGGGAACGAACGTCTCCCGCCCATCTCGACGGAGAGCATCGGCGGCGCGGGAGGAAGTGAGCGAATGACGTGTAGCAGGACCCTCTCCGACGCCCGAGGGAGGAAGATCCAACTTCCGGCTGCATTCTCTGCCGCAAGCATCGCTCACGAACGCGTGCCAGTCGAGGGTGCCCACGCCGTTTTGTTGTGTCGTCGCCGCACCATCCGAGCGCTTCAGTGTACAGTCGCATCCCTTCGGGACAGTACAGTTTGGGGGTGGGGGTGTGGACACAGGTCTACGTCAAGGGGGTGCAAGCCCGGATCACGGATTATGCCGCATCCTCGAGGAGAGAAGAGGGCACCATGGGGATTTTTCGGAACCCTTCCGCCCCTCGGGTCACTTATAACAAGAACCAGCGGAACGATGGCAGACAGCAGCGAGCCACGGTCGAGACCGAGTACCACCGAGACTCTGCCGAGAACCGAGAGGACTTCGCATGGACCTCGTGGCTCATCCATTCTTCGGTGCCGTCATGGACCACCGAGGACGGGGCTTTCGGTGCGCCTTCTTCCTCGGTGCTCTGGCAGCCACGGTCGTGATGACGGCTCACGGGGCAACCCGACCCAAGACCGGGCTGCCCGACATTCTCGATGACCTGGAGAAATGCCACCCAGCCAGCCGTGCCACGGCCACCACTCGTGGTGCCACCGTCGTCAACAATGGGATCCACAAGCGGGCGCTCTGTCCGTCGCGGCCAAGCTTCGACTTCGACCACCTTCGGATTCCCGAACACCAAAACCTGACAACGGTGGAGTGTTTGTGCCAGGATAAGTTGTGCCTGCCCTTGAACGATTACAAATGCACCGCCGTCCAGCACAGCTTTCCCGTGGAGTATAAGAACGGCACCCGGACCGACGTTGCGCTAACGGTGGCCTGTGTATGTGCCAGGAAGGTGTCCAGGGTGGCCTACCACGGCCCTACGCAAACTCACTAAAGACCGTTTCACATCGTCCAGAACTTATGGACAGAAAATGTTCGGGACCTATCGGTCTTAGGCTGACGCCGTCCACATTTCCCCGGGCACTTCGACGGCGCGGTTTCCGCCGTCTTGTTCTGATCGCTTCCTGCGGTGAACATGGTTTGTAGTTAGTGCACCCTGTACTTGAATCACGACCAGAGAACCATTGCCGTGCCCTAAACCGAGTCATACTATCGCCGGGCGCAAATCCTGCATAAGACAAGCCACATTGTGAAGTTTTACGTGCCAAACAACGATGTCCTCATGAGGCGCACCGTAGTTAGAGACTTTGTGTCAATTGCGGGCACCTGGGGTTCCCAAGCGTGCAGTTAAATCAAAGTACCCGGATTTCCTTGCATTTCGCCCCTTCCTAAACATAGTCGAGGTGTCCGGGAATCAAACCCGCGTCCTTGAGCTTAGCAGCGCGAACCAAAGGCAAGCGCTATAGAAAAGGACTGATCATCATCACCTAAAATATATGTTCACTTGCTATGCATTGCTTACGCACAGGCAAATAAGCTAGACATGGCTCAAAGGGTACCGGTGTTGTTTTGCTCGCCATCCTTCACGTAATGAAAGTTGTCGGTGATCGTTTTTCAACGCGTTCCGGGCGAAGTGAGATTTCATCCAGTGTTTCCCGCGCTGATTGCTGTCTTGTTTGTTTTAGATTACACAAATTCCTAGCTTCACATTTACACCTGTGCTGCTATTACTTCAGCCATAGATCAATGAAGAGTATTAATGCATTGTACACCATTGGGCGCGTTTTGTTCATCGTTTTCATTGTTGTACTTTCGTGACCATGCTGTGATCTTGTTTGTATATATTTTAAATATTCTTGTTAAAGGGGGCTGCGCAGAAATGGTTACAACTGCGCTGTACTCGGGCGAAAAAAGTGCCAAATTGTTTGCCATTTGCCTAGACAGAATGCAAAAATGCTTCCAGGTCAAGTCTGTCATATAGGACTGTTTCACAAAACTATCTGGTCTGAATAAGTCTGCATCCGTAATATAGGCCCTCCGATATGCTTTCAGGCCGTATTTACCAATGTTCCTACTCCTGTCCACGAACCAAGTTCATAACGATGGCGTCTAGTCGTTAACTAACTATAGTTGCATGTTCCTATGAACCGAGCATTTTGGTACAATATAGCGTAATAAATTTCCATGTTCCTACAAGTCCAGCGCTGATTGTGGGGCCTACCAAACTGTGACTTCGTAAAGCCCAAATATGTGTCTGCTGTGTGTATATATGCCTGGAACATGTGTACGTTTCCAAGATGTTCATACGTCCCGTTATTTGCGAAAGTGCGTGCGCCAAGCGCATATTGATCTTTTCAAAATTTTTACGTCGTCCAGCCAGTGCAACCTCACGACAGCAATCAGTATGTGTGCTTGTCTGTTAAAAAAGGAAAAGTGACATTCGCACTTCTAGGCGTGTATATATCCCCATCAGGTCATTTCGACGCCAACAAACTAGACGGCATATTAAGGGCGCATCCGGGTCCGTGGGTTATCACCGGGGATTTCAATGCGCATCATCCCATCTGGGGAAGCTCAAGGCTTAATTCAACGGGACGACGTCTAGCATCATTGGTTTCCAGCCATGGTCTCGTCCTTCTGAATGATGCCAGTCCTACGTTTTTACGAGGCACTACATATAGCAGTTGCCTTGATTTGTCCTTTGTTTCACGCCGATTTGCTACACGGGTAAAGTGGTTTTTGGACATTGAAACACACGGAAGCGACCACATCCCCACTTACCTGAAGATCAAAGGTATTTCGAACACGTACTCCTCTACCACAACACAAAGAATAGATTGGAGTGTGTTCAAGACTCAACTTGAGGATGCTTGTGAAGAAGGCCTGTCCAATGGTCTTCAGCAAGCTATTAAGGAAACTGCACATGCGACTACGCGCACAATAATACGCTCTTCGAAGTACTCTGAATATGACCTCGAGCTGGAGCGACTTCGTGCGATACGCCGTCGTGCCGAAAGACGATACCGACGCACCAATTCCACAGACGATCTACGGACAGCCCGGCGCATCCAAAAGAAGATACAACGGCGCCTTGACAAATTGGACACCCAACGATGGAGGAAATTTTGTGCGTCGCTAGATCCTCATAAACCACTGTCTCAGATATGGAGAATTGTGCGAGGCCTACGTTCTGTTCCAGAGCAGCGTTTTCCCTTCAAAGCCCTTGCACTTTTTCATCGCCGACATGAAATTGAGGTAGCAGAAGATTTCTGCGCTATGACCGTGGGCCAGACAGCGTACACAAGCCTACATACAGTGAATCAAATCCCTCACTCACGGGACCCACGCATGGATCTACCGTTTACATCACAGGAGCTCGATGCGGCGCTCGTCTTATGTAATAAGTCGTCGTCAAGTGGCCCGGATGACATCTCATACAAGATGCTGTGCAACCTTGGTAAACGGGCACGAGAAGCACTCCTTAACATCTTCAACGATTCCTGGCAAGCTGGCGTCGTTCCGCAAAATTGGAAGATTAGCCGCTTGGTACCGATCCTTAAGCCTGGCAAATCTCCCCTGGACATTGCCTCTTACCGACCGATCGCACTCTCAAGTTGCGTAGGAAAGGTAATGGAGAGAATGATCTTGGCCAGGCTTGAATGGTACCTGGAATACTATGAGATATATCCGAACGCCATGGCTGGTTTTCGCCGTCACCGATGTTCGATCGACAATGTTATAGATCTCGTCACATATGTCCAGCAACAAAAGGCAGGTAAACGACTATCTGCAGCCATGTTCCTTGACGTAAAAGGAGCATACGACAACGTTCTACATGACGCCATCCTCGAAGCCATTGAGTCAGTGGGCCTAGGCGGGCAACTGTATTGTTGGACACGCAGCTATTTACAAGGGCGGACCTTGTTTGTGAACACTGCAGATGGTCCAACTTCCCAACACCCAACGCATCGTGGAGTCCCGCAAGGTGGCGTCTTGAGTCCAACCCTCTTCAACCTCGTCCTCATTGGTCTTGTTGAACGATTACCAAGTGTGGTCAAGTTATCCGTGTACGCTGACGACATCTGCGTCTGGACATCTGGCGTGACAAGGCCTCAGGTACGCGCAAGACTTCAGAAAGCTGTGACGTTGGTATCATTGTACCTCAAGGACCAGGGTCTGAAAATCTCGCCAGCGAAATGTGCATTGATTGCTTTTAGTCGAAAGCCAATGAGACCATACGCTATATCAATCGATGGCCAAGTCATACCGTATGCCAAGACGCACAGATTTCTAGGCGTATTCATTGATAGAGACCTCTGCTGGGGCCCACATGTGGCACACTTGAAGAAGAGGCTGACAGAAATTGCTAACTTATTCAAGTATCTCGGAGGAAAAACCTGGGGGACTTCAGTACATGCAATGATGCAATTGTACAAGACGCTTTTTCTTGGCTATTTGCGCTACAGTTTGCCTGTGTTGACCAACACCTGTAGAACCAACATTCGGACTCTCGAAAGCATCCAGGCCATGGCTCTGCGAGTTTGTCTGGGGCTACCGCGATGTTCATCATCAGCTGAGACAATCGAGATCGCTAATGACTACCCGCTGAAGACGCATATCATGATGGAAGTGCTCAGAGCACACGTGAGGCATCTTACTCGTGCCCCTGCCCATCATCTAGCTTCACTTCCAGAAGCCCGACCTCGTGCCTCATTCTGCCAGACAGTCATGTCATATCGCACACACATTCCTGCGGGATATACAACTCCATCGAGGATTTCAACTCCCCCATGGAGTATGACCTGTGCACATGTTGAACTCACGGTTCCAGGCATAGGGTCAAAAGCCCGGCTCTCGTCTCCAGCGCTAAAGCAGCTTTCTCTTCTCTTGTTATATGAGAAATACAGTGACCATACTCATCTGTATACTGACGCTTCAACTAAAGTGGATGGGTCTGCAGGGTCGGTGATCTTTCCTGCAACAGCCACAACGGTGAAGTTTCGTTTATCCCACCAGACATCATCGACAGCTGCGGAACTTGCTGCTCTACGTAGCGCAATTGAAGTCATTAAACACCAAGAAG
Source organism: Rhipicephalus annulatus (assembly GCA_013436015.1). Lineage (NCBI taxonomy): Eukaryota > Metazoa > Arthropoda > Arachnida > Ixodida > Ixodidae > Rhipicephalus > Rhipicephalus annulatus. The sequence goes on from WOVY01003798.1 coordinate 127,418, forward strand.
CCAAGAAATGGAGCGTGTTCACGGACTCTAAGGCAGCACTACAGTGTTTGACATTCGCCTTACGCCGGGGACCTCATGAGCAACTAGTGCTGGAAATTAGAGAGCTGCTTCACCACCTCTTCGACGAAGGACACAGAATCACGTTTCAGTGGATTCCAAGTCACTGCGGCATATTGGGCAACGAACATGCCGATGCAGCTGCCCGATCAGCACACGAAAATGGTGAAGAAAAATCTATACCATTTTCAAGGACTGATGCTGCAATGACCATCCGAAAAATCGCTAATGCAGAATTAAAATCCCTGTGGAACACCGAGTGCTTACGGCACACACGACTGCGTAGACTGGACACGTCTCGTCGACTCCGGCCTCCGTCTGGACTCTCCCGACTCGAGACAACGGTGCTTTGCCGACTATGGCTTGGTGTCGCCTTCACCAAAGCTTTCGCCTTCCGAATCGGCATGGAAGACAGTGCTGCTTGCGGGCATTGCGGCAGCGATGAAACTATAGAGCACGTTCTCTGTCACTGCCCTCGTTACAGCGTGCAAAGACGGCAACTAGCTGCGGCGTTAGCTCGCCTTGACGACAGACCTTTGTCTGAACAATCAGTGCTGGAAAGACGACATGATTTGTGTGCTCACAGAAAATCAGTGAAGGCCCTACTGAACTTTTTGCGTGGCAGCGGCCTATTGTATAGACTGTAGCACCCCAGCTCCCCCCCCCCCTTTTTTTTCTTTCGCGCGCGTCTATTTCCCTCTTCGCTTTCTTTCCAATCTTTCTTCCCCATTCCCCCTTCCCCTAGTGCAGGGTAGCAAACCGGATGCTCCATTTTCTGGTTAACCTCCCTGCCTTTCCCTCATTTTATTATCTCTCTCTCTCTTACGAGCTACCAACCGAAGATTACCATTTCATCTGCGATCAACACTGTTGTTAGTGCATCCCGCATTTCCGGTTAAAGAAAGCCCTTGCAAGCTCCGATTTGCTTCTACCGACCCGGAAGTCGCATTCAACCTTGTGCGTGTCTTCACATCAGTCAGAATAAACGTTCTAGTCCACAGTTCTATTCTTCACGGCATCCGAGCAGCGTACACAAAATGCTCAAGGCCAATGTAAGCCCATTGTGGGTCACTTTGCCTTCACAACGTTTGTAGTTTTAGTGGTCGTCGACCACTTCGACATAATGCAGTACCAATTTTAAGTCATACGTTTTGAATATTTAAACCTCGCAGCGCACTATGACAGTACCTCTAAGAACAAATGGTTGTTCACGGTATGCACGTGTAATTCGTTTTCATTCATTGTGATAAACCACCAATGTGTGTTTACCATACTGCGCACACTGAATCTGTGATATAGATCTCATAATATGTATACAGCGGTGGCCACGTCTATGAAGAGCGCTCGAGCATCCGGGTTTAGCTCTGCTGGCCGAAACCTCGAGGCAGTTTCGGGCTCTGAAGTGGTGTATCAGGAGCACGCACGGCATAGTTGTCAGGCTGACCACGTCAGAGCGTCATACTACCCCAAGGTTTCGACCCGCAGAGCGAAAACTGACTGTTCGGGTGTTCTACAGAGACGAGGCCGCGGCTGTATACAGTACGTGCGTGTGTGTTTGTTTGTCAGCGTGAAGTGTACGTGGGGCATCTTGTGTTCTTTCAGTGCGGTCCAATGTTCACATCAATGGTAATGGCCAAGAAATTGTTACAGGGGAGATGTATATAAAAAGAAAGCTGTAAATAAAAAGTATGAATTCTCAGTCACCGAGAAAGTCTCAGTATTCATTCTCGTATGGAATTCGATACACAAGAACTCAATGTCCCGCATCTTTTCAGATCGTTGATCCGTTGCTAGACACTAATTTGCTTAAGCAGAACTTGAAGAAAGCATTCATGCCACCGAACAAGGGCACCTACTCGTGAACAATCGTCTTCGAAATCAATACATGACGGGGCTATTCGTAAGCGTTCTATCCAGAACGGTGTTACGACCGGCCCTAGGGAACCAAGCAAGAGGAGTTGCGGGGAGAACCGGTTCTTGACCGACTGTGTCGTCGACCCCCACCTCCCCATTCAGGCTCCTCCCTCTCGCCGGGAGAATTCCGGAATCTGCTGTGCGTTCGTGACCATGTTTGGGCATTTTTTAGGGCGCCGTGACTATATTTGGGCATCGTGTTAGGCTGTGCCACTCCATGTGTTGTGAGGTGTGTTTCCCCCCTCCCTCGTGGCCGAGGTGCCGGGGCCACCGTATTGGCAACGCGGCGCTATAAAATGCCGTGTTGGCAACGCGGCGCTATAAAATGCCGAAGACGTTTTGTATCTCTCTCTTCTCTCTTTGGATCAGTTGGTCACTTCTCAACATGTAAATAAATCTCTGTCGTTCGTTCGGGTGCTTCTTCTCGCTGAATTGTTGAACGATGGATCCTGTGACGGGGCCAGCTACCGAAAACGAGACCGGCAGGACCCGGAGTCCCAACAATGGAGAAGGGATCGAACAAAAAAAAAAACGAGAGGGAGCCACACGGGATCGGTCGAGCCATTCTGAATGTCCAAACGTGAGAATAGCTATATAATGTGCACAGAACAAACCGAGGCCCCGTTTTCAGCGCTATAGCGTTTAAGAGCTCGCTTTATCGATATAATGAATACGAAACAGTCTCCGAGCGACGTGGTTTGGTGTGAAACGAAAGCGCTTGATCACAAAGACCCAATCAGCCTTCGTTTTTTTTGTTTTGTTTTTTTTTGCCTGGCTTAACCCACGATCCTACGCTAAAGATCACCACCGAACGACTCATCAAATTGCGACACCACCTAGCGTCCACTCAAGTCATTAACACAAACTGTTAGTCACCCCGCTCTGCAATTTCAAGCTTTGAAAAGCAATGCCTGTCAAAATTGATGGGGAGCGGTAAAAATTGTACACTTCTTCAGGCGTTGAAAGCATTTCTCAATTCCCTCAGCTCGCCTACTTGCTGTTTGTTCCCTCTTTTGCTCCAGTTTCATCTCTTCTCCGTTCTAGATAGTACATTTACAAAATAGCCCCCCCCCCCCTGATGTGCAGTTAAACGTTAATGGACATTCTATTGATTATAAGAAACGTTCAATGATGCGCAATGAAATCTTTGCAATCGCTTTGGAAATGGACGGTAGTTGCCACGGGCTCCTACGGGTGTAGTGCCAACGTCAATGCTTCAGATGGTAAACTTGTGGATACTGATAGCACAAATTCATACTCCATTTTTGGGGCGACCGACCGAAGAGGGAGAACACTGTGTGTGATGCAAGTGAGCCAGATGCACCACCGTTTACGAACAGTATACATGTTTTCACTGACAGCACGTAGATAGATCAATAGATAGATAGATAGATAGATAGATAGATAGATAGATAGATAGATAGATAGATAGATAGATAGATAGATAGATAGATAGATAGATAGATAGATAGATAGATAGATAGATAGATAGATAGATAGATAGATCGATAGATAGATAGATAGATAGATAGATAGATAGATAGATAGATAGATAGATAGATAGATAGATAGATAGATAGATAGATAGATAGATAGATAGATAGATAGATAGATAGATAGATAGATAAGGCACCGAAGGATGTATATCATAGATTGATTTGTTCTTGCACTCGCGACTTGAGTAAACATATACTTTATATCTGGGGTTTCATTTCCCAAAACCAAAAATATTTGGAGAGACACCGTACAGTGGAGAACTCTGGAAGTTTTGACCATATGATGTTCGTTAACCTGCAGTGACATCGCACAGCGGGCCTCTATACCATTTCGCCTTCATCGAAGTGTGACTGCCCCGGCTGGGTTCGAACCCGCGACCTTCGCGTCGGCAGCCGCGGCCACTGCCCCACTGAGGCGGACCACCTAGAATGTTGACAGCAGTTATCGTCCGCCGGTGCGACCAGCGTTAGAGGCTGCGGGTTCGGCGACGTACCGCTTCATCGCGAGCACAAGGGTGCGATCACTCTTTGTGAAGCCGGTTTTACGCATTGCATGCACGTACGGCGGTTAGCCGTTGCTATAGCCACGGCCACGAGGCCACGGCTAGGGCTACAAACCGTCCCGGATTTCGCTGCTCGGTCCAGACTTTTCATACAGTGTCCCGAGTTTTGTGTGGGGACAGCAATGTGTGTCCCGGATTCGCTTAGGATCATCCAGTTAGGCATTTTCAAGTTATCGCACGTCCAACAGCGCTTCCCACTACCGACTTGCATGTGTGAAGCAATGCTGCGGTGACTGCGCGGGCCTTTAGCTACATTAGCCAAACTTCCACGTGAATTGCGGGGACTTCTTCCGTGCACACTTTCGAGCAAAAGGAAATCTTGCCGGTGGGACGTATCCAGTTGAAGTACCACTTCAAAATGACACAACAATGACGAAGCGATGAATTTCCGAGGAAGATACCATCAATTTCACTGGCTTCCTATGTTACCCCCTCCCCCCTTGTCCCGACTATCTGCATTGGAGGGTTAGTAACAACAGCCACGACTGGTATGGAGGCGTGCGCCATAGTTTTCCGTGTATAGACTAGAGGCAACTCTAGCGCTAGTGTCTATGGGAGCTGCAACGCGGGGCGCTTCAGCGAGTATGGAAATTATGGGTGGTTCACGGATTTGCCTAGTCTTCGTACTTTACGTTCTTTCTGGCTTCACGCGGATTGGAGCTGCTTTGTTACGAAAAAGCAATCGGCAAATGTTCAGTGGTTGCACTTCACCACCTTAATCAATTCTTGCCATTTTGAATCGGGACACGAAGCTCAAAAGGGTTCGTTCTTTCCTCCGAAACAAAACCGAAACGCAGCAATAAACGAAGTCAATCAATCAATCAATCAATAGGTCAATCAATAGGTCAATCAATCAATGAAACTTTATTTTCATGAATAGATATATGCAATTACAGGGATTATTTGGAGCGATAGCCTAAAGTGGCTAGTGGACGGTCCAATACAATGTGTAACATAAAAAAGTGTACAGGTCAGCTTTGAGGTAACACACAAAAGCAATCATACAAATACAGATAACACAGTGATACATTTTTTTCCTGCAGACGTGCATACTTATTAGCTTGCAGCTAGCTTTCTATACATAGGCACTTATTAAAAAAATATAATGAAAACCGAATTAAACACACACATGCTTACATATCTTGGCTCTACAGAAAAAAAATGATTTACATTCCATGCTGAAATTACGTGCCGTTTTAATCTTTAGGGGAATCGTGTTCTATATTTTTGTTCCATTAAACTGTATCAGTTCTTTCTCCGTAAACAGTAAAACATTTGGACAGATTAAAATTAGAATTCGAAGCATGTCGCGTATTGCGTTTAGGAATTTAAAAAAAAAGATCAGCAGGCAAAGGTGAATTTCTATCAATTATGTTATCTACTGAAACGGCAATTTCGTAGTCGCGCAACATCGGAACCGAGAGAATCCGTTGTGATTGGAAGATAACACATACTGATTCACCTCGGCTTATGAGTTTCAGTTTACGCTTTTGAAGTCGTTCAAGAGTTTTTAGATAACTGTTGTACGTCACACCCCATGATTCCAAACAGTAACCTATGTGACAATGACACAATGAAAAGTAGAGTGTGCGAAGTATGGCTTGTGGAAAATATCGGCGAGCTTTTATTAGAGAATAGCAGCCATAGGCTACTTTTGCGCACACACTCTGTGCTTGCTCATGCCAGCGTAAATGCTCATCAAAGGTGACGCCTATGTAATTAAAAGAAGCAACTTGTTGAATAGGAGCGTTGTTTATTGTTGGGTTAAGAGATTCAGCGTCAATATGTTTCCTATGAGAGTGAAACACCACGTAATTTGTTTTAGCACAGTTAACAGTCAGCTGATTCCTGGCAAACCATTCCGAAATGTTCGATAAATCGGTCGTCGCGTCATTTTGTAGATCCGCTAAGGAGTGTCCTGTGAAAACTAGAACAGTGTCGTCCGCGTACATCGGTGCCCTTGACCTCTGTAGGGATCGCGTGTCACAAGTGCGACCACCGCCCGCAAGCACGAAGACTAAGCAAGTCCGTGTACTACCCATAATTCCCATGATCGCTGAATGAGAGTACTTTATAGTTAACTTTAGGACACTCTACGGCGCGTGCCTCCAGACCGGCCTATAGACCAGCCGTATACTGGCGTGGTTAGTTTTGCCGTCGATTGAGAGATGGTGCGGTGGCAACACCATCTCTAGTGAGCCTACATGTACTACATGTAGGCTGCTCCCTAGTCTAGGGGCAATCGGCTGTGGACGTGTGGTAGCGCACTGAAGCCGCTTGGCTGAAAGGCCAACCAGCGTCATCTGCGTTATCTGGGTGCTCTTGAAGGTGCTTTTAGGCCGTTTTGCGTGGTCGGCTTCCCGAAGGGTCCGTGGGTGCGATACCTTCGATTGTTTATCGTGGGAATCCTCGTCGTGAGTCGGCGACAATTCATCAATACAATTCAGTCGACGACAATGCACGTTATGTTGTTTGTGCGTTGTATTATCATTGTGCACCTAGTTGTTAGTGTATTACTAGTTATGCATTAAATTTGGCAAGCGAGCTCGCCGTTGTGTTGGTTTGTCTGATAGCGTGGCTGCGTTCGTATGTTATACATGAGTGCGTTACCTTTCAGACCCCGCAGTGCTTGCTGTGACTTATCTCACGTGTTATGGAAGGTGTTCACCTTGAGAAATTAATTTATATGGCAAGCACGACAGGGGTACTTCCCCACCAATTACTTAAAAGGGCCCAGCTGAACAGATAGAGCGTGTAGTTTCCATCGCTTCTTCTCGAACGGTGGAATGCACCGATATTGTTGCGCCAGTGGCAACGACAATGCTGTTAAGATTTTATTTTAACGGAAAAACCTCATTTGTTATTACATTAGAGTGACAAACAACGGCTGTTTTTGAGATCGGGAGTGACGCTTCATTGCGTAGGAGTGACATCACTGGCCGGGCGTTTTGATTGGTGTGACGCGAGAAATCCCGAGTAATATTCTTACGGTGCAAGACAGGCCACGTTGTATAGTGCGCTAAGAATTGTAGAAGCACTCTTAATTTTACATTCCCTCAGATATAGAATACCTTGTTTTCAAAATAAATCATACATTTCAAAACAATTGAAAACTGCACTATAGGTGCGTCTCAGAACGGTCACCACTAGGCGAGACACCATTGGGGGATTTCCCCTCTCACACCAGCCACTTCAAAGAGCATTTCACTCGGTGAGCAGATGCTTATACATCTTGTCTTCCTGGGCTTACCGTGGCTTATGTCACCCGTAATACCTATAAGGTCGTCACTGTTGGACATTCATTTCTATGACAAACATGGCAGCAAGACCCCTATCGCAATGATCACTTCACACTGCTTCACTGCATCTGAGTGTCTTGAAGCACGTATAGTTCTGTTTGCTCTGGCTTATCTCCTCCTGCACGGTGATGATTTCGGTGTCCTTTAGAGATGCAGTTATGTGGTGAACACCAAAGGGGGATTTCCCCGCTCACACCAACCACTTCGCACTCTGCTTCACCGTTGCAGCTGATGCTTATATATAATATATATATATATATATTATATATATATAATATATATATATATATATATATATATATATATATATATATATATATATATATAATATATAATTAAGGAATGAAGGAGCACACTTACGAAAATTTAATAGTTGTTTACTCTACGTTTCGACCGTGCGATGGCCGAAACGTAGAGTAAACAACTATCAAATATTCGTAAGTGTGCTCGTTTTTGAATCATATATATATATATATATCTAATATATATATATATATATATATAATATATATATATATATATATATATATATATATCTATTAACGGAAAGAAGTGTATACTAAGGGCTCGTTTTTCCGTGTTTTCACACAATATTAATGAGATCTAACAGACAGTAATGCCAAGGAATATACAGGGGAAGTTATTAGACCAATGAAATGTAAATAAAAAGAAAGAAAAGCGGATGAAAAATACCCAGCCGTGGTTATTATATATATATTATATATCTATATATATATATATATATTATATATATATATATATAGAATATATATATATATATATATATATATATATATATATCGACGTTTCGACGGGAGTCCCGTCTTTTTTCGAGGCATAATAATATTTACACATGTTCCGTGTCTTCTTATAGCCTGTCGAGACAGGAGGGAAAGGGTCAAAAGAAAAGTAAAAAAAGGAAAAAAAAGAAACAGCGAAACAGGAGGAGAAATGGTAAACAATTATAGAAAATCTAGAAGAAGAAGCAAGACCGACACGGCGTAATTGGAAAGGGGCAGCATCTCAACAGAGTAGGGCAGAGGTAGATGAGCAATGTCATCATTGTCAACAATACCTCCCCCGCACCCACTCTTCCCCAAGTGGGCAGTGTGCCGCCGTTCTTGTATTTCACCTTTCTGTGTAGTCCGCTGGCGGCTCGTTCCTCTTTGAAGTTTAAGACAAGTTAATGGGGAGAGCTTAAGCGTTTCGAGTGCGTGCTGGTGGCGTCGGGAGGAATGAAAAAGCCGGTGATTGAGGCGCCGCCATCGATGTTCATTATATGCAATAGCTCCTTGTCAGTGAAGGAACAGAATGTGCGTTAAAAATTGAAGAGAAAAAAAGAGAAAAGGGGGGGGGGGGCTGTAGGACATCCTGGACAGTCACCACACAGTTGCGGCTCACTGGGAAGACATGCGCGCATGTATGATAAAGTTAACGAAATCACCTAGCTGTCAGCTCCTTTTCAGTGAAGAAACAGAATGTGCGTTAAAACTTAAAGAAGAAAAAAGAAAAGAAAGAAAAAAAGAAAAAGAAAACAAAAGGGAGGGGGGGGTTGTACGACATCCGGGACCACTTATCTGTGCGTTCCGGCTGTGCTTGATGAGGCAAACCATTTCTATGTTGTCAGATGCATAGGCTAAAAGCTTTGTTAGCGGGTAGTAGTATTGTCGTAATGAGACCGGACTGATTACAGAGAACCGTTTCGCGTCTTTTAGCGGTCGTAACGCTGACAGAGTGCCTGGGTGTTCATTTATTCCGTATTTTATCGTGTTAAGTTTGTAGATAAAATAAGATTCCCGTTGTTCCCGTTCTCTGATTGTTCGAAAGTTGTTTTCTAATAGTGTAACCCTCATGTCGTCAAAGCTGTGGTCTTTTAATGTGCTGTGTTTTTAAAGTGGAAGGCCTGGCAGGGATCGTACATGTGCCCGATGGTTGTTGAATCTAATTCTAAACGGACTGTCTGTCTGGCCCACGTATTGCTTGTTATATACCCCACATTCCAGGAGGTATATGACGTTGTCTGAGTCACAGTCTAGTGCACCTCTTATCCTGTGCTTCAAATCCGAGTGGGTGCTTTTCGCCGCTGTCGTTGTCTGCGTGTGTTTGCATACCTTGCATCTGCTTTTCCCGCAAGGGTAACACCCAATTTGAGATTTCACCCCTATCTTTGACTTTATTAAATGGTCCTTTATATTTTTCGGCCGTCTGAATACCACACAAGGAGGAGAAGTGAAAATTTTGGATAGTCGCACGCTCTGTTCTAATATGTTAAAGTGTTTCCTTAGGACCTTGTTTATGTTCGGTGGGTTGCTCGTGAAAGTTAATAGCAAGTTTTTGTTGCGGTGTTGGTCGGCGTTTTTCTGGTGATTGAGAAGAATCTGGCGGTCCAGATTTTCAGCTTTTTTGATGGCGTCATCGATGATAGCTGGCGGGTATTCTTGATTAAGGAGTACTTCACGCATATGTGTGCTGTTTTTGTGGAAGTCCTCGGTGCGGGAGCAGATTCGCCGGAATCTGTGTGCTTGGGAATAGGGAATGCTGGTCTTGCAATGTCGCGGGTGGCAGCTTTTGAAGTGGAGGTATTGTTGCCTGTCCGTAGGTTTTCTGTATACGGTAGTTACCAACGCACTATCGTCAACTCGAATGAGTACATCAAGAAAGTTTATTTCGGTGTTAGATTAGGAGTGTGTAAAATAAATGCTGGGGTGTACATGGTTGAATGCCTGTATGAATTTGAGGAGCTCGTTTTCAGAATGTGTCCAAAATATGAATATATCATCTAGGTACCGTTTATAGAATAATGGTTTGATATCACAAGATGAAAGAAAATTGGACGCTATGTGGTGCATGAATATGTAAGCGTAGTTTGGGGCCATTCTTGTGCCCATTGCCGTGCTGCTGATTTGAAGGTAGTTCTGTATATATATATATATATATATATATATATATATATATATATATATATATATATATATATATATATCTATATATATATATATATATATACCGCGACACTACGCTTGGCAAGCCAGAAAACGAGACTCACTCGCTGGATTTCATGCCGACCGGTTGTGCCCCGGCGATTACCGACGACAGCGTAGCTGACTGGCTTGCCCTACGGCATCTTCCGACGCTGATAAGCGCTCTCGCCGAGTGGTGCCCCGTCCTCGGACTCCTGCGACCGTGTCCATCTTTCCTATCTTCTCCTTACTTCTGGGTGTGGGTCTGTCTGTCCCTGCTATATCTCTATCCCTTTTATTCCTCCCTATCATTTTAATCCCTCCTTATCCCATTCACTCGTGAGCCACTGTTGACGTGTCGCACTATGATGCAGACAGTTACGGAACTCGCTTTTATCTTGTTTTCTCTCTTTTAAGGATCACTTCCCTTCCCCCCCCCCAGAAAATGAGTGAATAGAAAATACGGGTGGAAATGCCCCCGTGAAATTCGCGCACCAAACACCATGACGTTGAAAATTTTGACGTGATCTACTGGGTCATGCGTAGCTTCTAATCGATAAAAATGAAGCACATTGTCATCTACGGGTGTCATGAACCTAGCGTACGAAGTTCTAGAAATCTTCATGAAGTCAATGCCGCAAAAATGCAAAAAAATACGTTTTTAAGCTTAAGCTTAACAACTTTTAAGTTAACAACTTTTACCTTCCAAATCTGAGTTTTGGCGCGAAATTTAAAAAGAAATCTTCAACCTTGATTTTGTCCGCTAATAATGAACGTGTGACAGTAAAAAATTTGGCCTTAGAGTTCGCAGAGTGCAGTTTGTCAATCTAAACCAAGTCATTGTTTCTCCTTATCGGGTCCCTTTAAAACCCTGCCCTCGTGGGTGCAGCCAGAAATGGGGCTGGTGGTGTTCGCCCTCACGTTATGCACGTTATTTTGCGTGTTTGCATGTGTGAACGTTTATATAAGTACCGCGTAAAGCTTTTGGGGAAGAATTTAAACCCGTTGTCACAGGTCCCGTTAATTCGGGAGGCGATCGCCGGGCTAATTCCAAGGGCCGAAGTATCGGCCCCCCGAACCGCACCACGAAAGCGTGGACAATTTAGAAGTGGTCCTATTTGGCACGCCAGCGGGCGCCGGCTGTGGCCCAAAGAACAAGTCAGAGCCGAGAGTTGATAAACAAAACAAAAATATATTCTCAGTTACGGCAGATCAAAATTATACACAAGTATGCACACTCGACAATAGTTGATTACAATATGTCACCAATCAAACAATGTACTACACAGTACGATCAGCCACTCTCGAAACAACGGACACAGACAACAACACGCACTACAATGCAGTCGCATGCATCGAACAACAAAGACACTTAAACACTAAAGAGTTAGAAAACTGATTCAGTCCGAAGTTCTTGGAAGAAAAGTCTAGATGATACTCTTCCGAGAATCACTCACTGAAAGTCCAGCGTTGTTGTCGTTCCGCTGCCCCCGAAGTTTCTCTTCCAGGAAACCTCGCGTCTTCACTTGGCTGCTCTGCAAGCTTCAAACTTCTTCGCCGGAAACACGTCAGCTTCCCACATGCAGCTGTTGCCACGCGTCTTCGCTCGATAGCGGTAGACACACACTCTTGCCTGTAGCTCGAGTCTTCACCCCTCAGGTGGAAATCCTCTTCTTCTCCTCCTTTGTCACGGAAGACAAAAGGCTTCGCCCACAAGGCGGAACAACCTACGCACTTTGGCGCATACTTTCTTCTTCTCCTGCTTTGTCACTAAGGACAAAACCTTCACCGACAGACGCAGCGGAATGCCCCACGCGCACTGGCGCTAACTTCCTTCTTCTCCTGCTTTCCTATTTCTGCTGCTCGGTTAAATACCTTCCGCGCGAGATTCCAGAAAATTCTCATCATGTCGTCGGCGCGATGCGCAGCGAAGGCTGGGGGAAAGCGCGAGACGGTTCGACGGCCGTCCGCGACGGATGACGCAACCCGGCATCATCACGCCCCTTTCCATCGAGAAATTTCCAGGGCTTGCTCGGCCGCTGATGTGAGGTGAGGAGGTTCGTCGGCGAACCTACGCTTCCGAGAGGGGAGAGGAACGCGCGCCCGGGGAGTCTTTGGATGCTTGTTTTCTTTTTTTATCGTTGACCTCGCGGCGTCACTCTGGCGCTTCGTCGCGAGAATTTGGCGGTGCGCCCTTTTTGAGCGCTCGTTTTGTGACACCCGTCTATACAACCAATCTGGCTATGCCTTGCCCCCACAGTGTATTTGTAGCCCCCCCCCCCTTATGTAATGCCCTCGGGCCTTTAAGGATGCAATAAATGAAACGAAATGAAATGAAAAAGTCCTCTGCCTCCATGCTTCGTACGACGCCTCCTTTACAGAGGGGGCGCTGCTTCGTCAAACCCTCATAGCGGATACGTATACCATGGTTGGAGTTCGTCATCATCATCTTCATGATCAAGAATTATCAATTAAGAAGAAGGTGAAGGAAGCTGAGACTGATATGTGGAGAATTTGCATGATTAACAAGTCCGCACAAGAGATCTATCGAACTTTTAAGCAGGAAATTGCCAAGGAAAGGATCTATCATAATACTCGGGGTAGTTCTCTCCTGTTTGAGTCCAGGACGGGAGTATTGCGAACCAAGACATATCGGGCCATACTAAGGGGTAGGCACGATATGCAGTGCGTGTGGAGAGGAGGAGGAAACTGCCGAACACTTGATAATGTTCTGTAAAGGGCTCACCCTATAGTTCAGGATGATGGCACAGAGTTTTTCAAAGTGCTGGGGTCTAGGGACAGGGAGGGCAAAATAGACCTTCAGCGGGTAGAACTAACTAAAAGGAGGTTATCTGATTGGTGGCTAAATTCAAGGCACGAGTGAAAATTAAACCCTTCACTGCAAAGTACCAGTCCTCAACCTCACTATTTAAAGGGAAAAAAAGTCTAGTTTTTGGTTAACGAAGTATTACGGCTTGGTGGCGTTAGCCACCGCCCGATCTAAAGGGTACAGCCATATCAATCCATCCATCCATCCATCTATCCTTTATATCCATCCATCCATCCATCCATCCATACATCCATCATCATCATCGTCATTAGGATCGTGTCGCGAGCGACGATACCTGCAAAGACGTGTCACGCGAGTGGTGACTATTGGACTTAATCGCTCACTTCTGGACACAAGAGAGGAGCAGTCGAGGCCATGTCGTCTGCGACTCACGACTGGAAGCGTGGGCCGCAGCTGAGCGAGAAGACCCTGGACGGCAGCGTGGGCGGACCACCGCCGAAACCGATGCTGTGGGTGTTCGTCATCGCCATGCTGCTGCTCGTCGGCATCATCGCAGTATCGCTGGTTAACGGCGAGAGCGCGTACAGGCTCGACTCCGAGCTGACCGCGCTGCCGCGACAGCCCTACCTTCAGCTGGACGACGCGACCACGGAGTCTGCGCAGTTCCCGTCTTCTCGACTTCGTAAGCGCGTCATGTAGTAAAACACTGTCACGAGGTGTACCGCTGATCACGATTTATTTATTTATTTATTAGAATACCCTCAGGGCCCGTAGGGCATTACAGAGGGGGTGGGTACAACATTTATAACACACAAGAAAAAAAAGACAAAATAAAGAAACAAGTGTCAGATGCGCAAATCAGGAAGGCAACATAAGTGAACTAAAAATGTATAAGTAAGAATTCAAGCACATACAAGACAAAGATAGATAATGGAAACTGCGTATAGTTACAAGCATTGCTGAGAAATTGCAGTCTTGAATAACAAAGGGTCTGTTATTGTTACAACGGAAGAGGGAAGGTGGTTCCAATCGGCGGCTGTTTTCGGTAAGAAGGCTGCTGAATAGAATTTGGTGCGGCAAGACGGAATGGCAACCTTATGCTGGTGATCAATGCGCGATGAGTGGTATGACGGTTGTGAAATGAGGTCTCGCTTCATTGATGGATTGTGAAAAAATATCTTATGAAAAAATGCAGTGATTATGATAGTCTAAAGAGGACTACGGGTTTAACGTTTGTAAACCACGCTGTGATTATGAAGGACAGAATCGAATGTAGGGCTAGTTGGATATGCGTGGCATAACGGTCAGTTCAAGCGCACGAATAAACAGAAAGGAAGAGAGGACAAGCGCTTTCTCGCAACTAAACTGTTTATTAGAAAGGGAAGAATATATAAACAGGCAATCAAAAAACAACGCATGCGTGTGCAGGCAAAAAAAGTACACCCGTGGAACATCGAGAACACAGCGTAAAAAAAGAAAGATTATCACGGAACATAATATAGAAAAGCCTGCACACGCATGCGTTGTTTTTTGATTGCCTGTTTATATATTCTTCTCTTTCTAATGAACAGTTTAGTAGCGAGAAAGCGCTTGTCCTCTCTTCCTCTCTGTTTATTTGTGCGCTTGAACTCACCGTTATACCATTATGAGGGATGCCGTGGTGAAATGCCTCTAGCATTTTCTCATCCATCAGAAATGAGGCTGCCGCTAGCAGGATTTGATCCCGCGACCTTCGGGTCGAGCACCGTAACTATTTGAACACCGCGGCGAGTGTCCGACCAGCATCAAATTATTACTTCCTAATTGGGTCTTCTCTGTAGATTGCATACGCTAAGGGAGCCAATCACTGTTAAGCGATTAGGCCCGATAGCGATCAAATATGACCGCGTGACAGCAGTCTAAGGTGGTTTTAAAGCGACAGCTCAACTCCTCACGGTACAAGCCCAGAGAACTACTCTGTGCATGCGTTTGACCTTGAAGTTCTGACAACGTCAATGTCTTCCTCGCGCGTGCGTTGTCATATCAACGCGCATGCGCAGTTTCGGTTCTAATCTCCCGCGTGGTCGGCGAGAGCCATGAGCCGGCGGGCATTCACACGTTTGGAAACCACAATTCTAAATGCGAATGCATTTCTCAGTCGGGCTATGTCAGGCGTCCGTCGGGATCCGTCCACCACCCTCTCCCATATGTTAGCCACCAACTTCTTCCGGGCGGAGACGCACACTTATAGGGCTACTTGAGACATAATGAAAGAGTTTTATTAAATGAAAAGTAAATAAAGAACTCTAACTCGTCTACCAAAGAAAAAAAAACAGAAAAAATAAGAGCGTTCGTTTTTTTTTCGTATGCTTATACAGCTTACACCGACGAAGACACCAACCACGCCTCGTGGCTGCTGACACGCTCGCTCAATCCCGCGGTGAACGCCTGCCTCGACTTGCACACGTATGTCTGCGGCGGCTACGCCGAAGCTGTCGGCCACCCACTCGAAGAGTACGTTGCCACCAACACCACGGTCGCCATCAAGAGGCACTTCCTAACCGTCGCCGGCCACTCAATGAAGGGCGCGGTCAGGCCGAGCCACGACTCCGTCACCAAGGCGCTGGCCTATTACCGCAGCTGTCTGAAGACTATCACAGAGCATGGACCGATGATCACCGCAAACTCCCGGGCCCTGGCCGCTTTCCTGGAACGTAACAAACTCACGTTCCGCAGCGCCGACGGCGTCGACCTGTTGGGCAAGACGCTGGAACTTCTGACGCGTTACGACCTGCAGGTCTTCTTCGCGCTCAATGCCCGCTTCCTTCCGCAGCCGAGAAGGAACAAGAGTTACGTGCGCTTCGTTGACAGTCCTGTTTTTAGAGAGTGGGAGGCACGAAAGGCGGACCTGAGCCACGACGATTTCGCCGAATACGTCGGGAACGTCCTCTCCCGCAGTGGCGTGAATGAGCGACGGATGGCCGACCTCATGGACTCCGTGCGATCCGTTGAAGATCACGTGAAGGAAGCGCGCCGCGCGGATGAGAAGTCCGTTGTCCAAGAGACGACGTCCGCCTGGAGGCGATACCTAGACGTCCACATGGGACACGTCTACTCGGGCGCTTACCGCTTGGACGTCGAGTCTTCCAGCGGGGCCCGTCGCCTTCGCGCCGCATCTCGCGTCTTGGACGAAGGTCAGCGTTCAGTCTACTTGAGCTGGCACGTCGCCCGACACGTCGTCGAGGTCTGCCGTCTAGTGTCGCTTCACTCGGGAGACTCTGAAGAGGACGCCAAGGCGTACTGCTATGACCAGGCGTACGGCGAGTACAAGTACGCAGTGATGGCCACGTACCTCTTCAAGATCGTCAACGGGAGCAGGATTCGAGAGGTACGGAAGATGGTCGGCTCCATCGCGAAGGAAGTTAGAAAAAGCATCAGGCGCTCGTCCTGGCTGCCGGCGATGACGAGGTTTGCACTCGAGAATAAAGTGCGAATGATCAAGTGGAGAATCGGATACCCCGCGGGTATGGGTGATTGGCAGGGCGTCGATGACTTCTACGGGCGTCACCCGCGTCCAACGGGCGTTTTTGTCGCGGACTACTTGGGGGTGCGAGAGGCGCGCATGCGCGCCTTCTTCGCCGCTTTTCGTGGGGACAATGTCAGCGCAACCGAGGCATTCGATTTCGCGAATGACGCTGCGGGCGTCGCGTACGGCGCACCGAACCAGGTGAGAGTGCCGGCCGTCGCTCTTGTACGGCCGCTGTTCAACTACGGCGGTGCGCCCGAGCTCAACTACGGCCTCCTGGGCTCGATACTGCTCGACGCCATCGTTCGGGCCTTTGATCGCGCCAACATGATGGACAATGGCTATGGTTTCCCCGTGTCGTGGCCCCCGATTCAACGGCGACTGTTCCGGGCGAAGTACAAGTGTGAGGACCTCAGGGAAGGACCCCTCATTATGTGAGTTCGGCACATTCACACTTTTAAAGATCGATAGTCTTTGTTGGAATACTGTGTGTTTAGAAAAAAAAAGTTGCCCGCAGCTTCCCTCGGGAGAACACTGAGGAGGATGCGGAGCATATAATTGGTTAACGGGGTGTTAAAGTGCGACTTACTTGGGTCGATGGCTAAATTGGTTAACGTGGTTGTGAAATGGGGTGTTAAATTGCGACTTACTTGGGTCGATGGCTAAATTGGTTAACGTGGTTGTAGGAGGGGGTGTTAAATGAGTGAACACGTACACACGTATGCGAAAGGGCGGCGCTGGTCGAAGGGACGTCGATCATTGTGTTTGTGGATTCGTTGGAATTCATTTCACCGCGACCTTGGACGTCGACGCGCCGTACAAACCAACCGACGAGCGGCAACTGAGCGAGCGAGCGCCAACCTTGAGTATATATACAGCGCGACGGCGCATGCACTGTCAGCTGTCGAATGTTCGAGAAGGGGGAGAAGCGCGACGGCGTATGCGCGCGCGTCAGCTGCCGATGTTCTCGAAGCGTGACGGCGCATGCGCGCTACATTATACAGCTAGCGAATGTTCGTGAAGAGGAGAAGCGCACGCGGTGTGTAGAGGAGGAAGGGTGCACAGATGGTGGAGGAGTGAAGCGCGCGCGGTGTGTAGAGAAGGAAGGGATGCACAGATGGTGGAAGAAGGAGGAGGAAGCTTGCGGACGGCGCCGCACTACAAGCCTCGAGTATTATATGCTCCGCATCTAAAATGTTTAACGATTTCGAGTACTTCGTACTCAACTATGGGAGAGCACTGAGCCATCCCGCTAAATCGAAGGGTCCTAACTTGACATTGTCTGCTGTAGCTATCTTGTACGCAGAAAGTTTGGTCTGTCTGTACGTCTGGCACAATATTCAGCCACCCGGACAAGTTTAAGCACTGGCTGAACGCCCAGTCATCTTGAAATGGTGGCTGCGTTCATACTTGCGAACATTGTCGATCAAAAGCAAGTATTACGCATATCTGGGGTGCAATATCAGCGGCTAATTATTTGGTGGTATGTTCCTTTACTAGAAGATACATAGATACGTAATTCTGAAGACCCTAGTGTTTCTTAGGCTGCTCTGAAAATGGGACGCCACGCATGAGAGAAGACCGGCAGAAGACTAACGTCTTTCGACACTTGCAGCGAAGCAAGCAGACACGCGGTTATTTTTTATCGTTGGTTTGTTTTGCCTGCTCTCCCTACATTGCGTGACAACTATTTTACCAAAAAAGTACCGACTTTTAGGCTCAGTAGTTGGTTCGGTATATTGCATGAGGCGAATGCTTTTTGGCGCTGTGACCGTAATGATTTTACTGAACCGACCAACCCAGAACTTTACTGTTGGAATTGATTTCTAGTACATTGTCCTGATCCGCATACACTTAATGTCATTTAACGCTGCTACTTGAAAAAATGTCTTCCCATTCTCATGTATACTGGTCACATCAGCACGGAATATACGACCTAGGTTTCGAGCGAGATATCAAAGCGATCTGTAGAATGGCTAATATTTTTCAGTATGCTTCATAAGGTGGCGTTTCAGCACATGAAGTGCCTCGGTAAAAAAAAATGCTTGAGACCAGTCCCGTCTTTGTAGCTGCTCCGAACAAAGCGTTATTAATCGCATAAAATAAAGCTAATACCATTCAGCAAAGTAAAAAAAAATCATTGCTTGTGAAGCCGCATGTTTGAGACCCCTGAAATAAGGAATTCATTTGCTGTCTTGAACGTAAGACCGCTGCTAAAAACGATGGCTCAAGCGACACCATGCGTTCAGGCATATTGATCCCATCAGGGCTCCATCTTCTCCTGAACTTCGACGTTGCATAGTTGATGATGTTTGGTTTGGGGGGGGGGGGTACACTTTTTTGATGAAGTCAGGGACCGGCCAGGTAGATGTGGTCGATTGCATTTTGTGCTCTTGCTCATCATGTTATAGCAAAACAAGATCTCGGGGCGGAGGGTGGGGCACTATTCTGGTGTGCTAGCCCCTGCAGCTACTCCACTGACACTCGCCAACACAAAACAACAGAATTGACGTTTCGAAGCCCCATACGGGGGCCTCCTCGTTCACTGTGAACGACACTTCAATTCCATTGTTTTGCTATCTTCTTTAGTTTGCACGTTTTCTTCAATCATGATTTTTCTCTCGCCAGACGAGATTTCATCAAACCCTAGATCCCATTGATTGAAGAGTCATGACAACGTCGCATGCAGGAGCCAGGCTTCCAAGAGAGACGCCCGCTCAAGGACGCCGACGTCACGCAAGGGTCGGACTCGCACCTCAAGGCCGGCGGTGTCCGTCGGTGCTCACGCCCTCTTCAGGGTGTACAAGAAGGCGGCGGCGACTTTCGACGGCGGTCGCAGCATCCGGGGACTCGAGGCCCTCAGCGCGGACCAGGTCTTCCACGTGGGGCGATGCTTTCTCGCGTGCGGCGACACACACGACCGTTCGGTGGATCCGCAGTTCGCCGGACACCGCTGCAACAGGATGGCGCGACAGTCGCTCGAATTCGCCTCCGCGTTCCGCTGCAACAGGGCATCGTACACGCCCTGGCGCAGTCTCTGTGATCTTTGGTAAAAGTAAAACGTAGCGAGAAATTCGCAGTATGTGAAGAGCTGAAATGCCACATGGTTCTTTACACATTTGCCTTAGACGATTGAAAGGCAAAATCCTCCTTCGTCGTCTTCTTTTTCATTTCATTCGTTTTACTTTGTCCCACCAACCCCCTCCAAGAGCCTTCTGCAGTCGTTTTGCACCGCCTTAAAAGCTGCATTCACCTCATTTAGTTTTGCACTCCTCCATTAATGGCTCACTCTTGACCCAGCAAGAGTGTCATATGATGGCGTTATCGCATGACGCCATGGTTAGATCGCAAGATGTAACACCCCCCCCCCCCCTTTGTAGCATGTGATGCCATGCGGGGGGGGGGGGATTCTCAAAGAGCTCCGCTTTAAAGTGGCGCTCTTTCTTTGTGTGTTTTCATTGGAACACACGGCGACAACAGATGCATGCTGTTGGGCAAATCAATGCATGCTGTTGGGCAAACTTTATCCACTTGCTTTTACAAAGACGATATCACAAGCCGAATCAAAAACGTCACTAGTGACACGCTAAAACAACTTTACACAGTATTAATATGCGACACTCGGGCAAACAAAAAACAAACACAATGTACCACGAATGCGGCGTCGTCGATATTCGACGTGCCACGCGGGATTCACGGGAGATGACCCGCGGTGTCGTCCACCGTAAACACTCCTGCAGGAGACTTTGATCACGGTAGTCGGGCCAATCCCTAAGAGATCGCCACTCTCTCGCGTGCGCTGGCGTGACCTCTCCGCCAGGCTTCGCTACTCAAGTTTAGCTAACCCGGAAAAGCCCAGCATGGGCGTAGTAAGAATTATTTTCCGGAGAGAGAATAAAACGTTTACTAGTAGAGCGCGAGTAGATGGGTGTGTGGGATCCTTATAGTCCGGGATCCCGTTGGCGTGGGCCATTGTCCTCTCACCTTTCACGCTGATTATGAAAACATTTTTATTATCAAAGTTCAAGTGGGGAGGGTCCCTATTCCAGGACACCTATGATGTCCTGCGACAGCTCAGGCCCTGAGAATGAGTGCCCGGCAGACCTTGGGAGGGGGGGGGGGGCAGTCGCGAAGCGTGTCTTCCCCCTGCTCTGGGGTACGGGTGGACCGAAGGATTGGAGGGAAGGAAGTAATGGCGAACTTCACTGGTAGATCCGGAGTGGCCGCTGAAAACTTGGAGCGAGCACTCGGAGTGTGCCAAACGAGATGCTCTGTGAGTGGAACACGTGAATGCCCCGCTTGAGGTCTCTGCGGAAGTTTTTTACGCATACGTCACTAAAACGGTACCGGAAGCGATTTTCTTTTATGCTCTGGACGTTTCAATGAAAACTGTGTCGCCACTGCAAAGCACGCATTTCGACCCCGTAGTCTCGCGGAAAGCAGAGCTACCCCTTTCAAATTTAAGGAATGTAAACAAGAGCACAGGGTTAGTGGACCACCTCAAAAAACGCGAGGGGCAACCCAGCTGCCTGACTATACCGGAAATGACAGTAACACCTTCTCGTAGTTTCGGCGAAATCCGTCTCGGCAAAAAGTATCACGCATCCCGCTCCGTCACGGAGTGGATTGCTCCAAATCTACAAGTGGAAAAGGCAAACTTGCTCCAAATCTACCAGCGAAACGCGGATTGTCAGCTTCGGATCAAGAAAACTTGCTCCCGCTCGACGAGTGCAATTCGCCATAAGTGTCGGAGCACCCTACGGTAACGTGAAAAGTTGTGGGGATAGCGCCACAGCCTGGACAGACATCAGCATAACGAGTCGGGTATATTTATGCATCAAAGTGCAGGTTCGGGATAGTTCAGGTCTTCAGCTGGTAAAGTGCGACAGCCTCCTCGCGTGTGAAGTGCCATGGGAGTTGGTGGGAGTTTGTGTTGCTGGTGTTGACTTATGTATTGTTGTGTGACTTCGTGATAAGTGAGAAGTGGGAAACCTGGCTTTGTGTGGGCCACCTCACTACGCGGGGCCGCTCGGAGGGTGAGTTCTCGAGCAGCCGCACGAGCGTGATCATTACCCGACAGTGAGGCATGACCAGGAGCATGACCAGGAGTCCAGAGCATGGTCCAGAGCATGGCTTCTCGGACCCGAGCTGGACAGAGCTGGCTCCCAACCTTCCTTGTTGTGCTGTGTCCTGGGTTGCAAAGAGGGATCGTTTGGACACTCACATACCATGAGGTACGGGGTAGCTGTTTTATTGGCGCAGAACCTGCTCTTTGGTGTGTGTGGGGTTTAGGACCTTTCTTAGTATGTACGGATTGGGGTAGGACAGGGTCTGTAGGTGACGCCACGCTTTTCCTGCAATTCTTTACTACGGAGGTTTGGCCCTGGCTGTGGAAATTGTGTTTCGAGTCATTGGTGTGTCAGAGCTTCTGTATACGTAAGAAGCAGGTCTATATACACAGCCATAGGTAGATGCGGCTGGGGCACCTCCTTGATTAGGTGGTTGGGTGGGGGGCTTTAAATGGTTATCTTTAGCTCGCTATACCAGGGCGAAAAAAAATTGTGGAATTGTGGTTTCAGTGCTGGCTATCCAATTTCGTAAACAGTATTTATGTAATACCTTCATACAGCCGTCCCGTCGGGCGAACGACAATTGTAGTCCATTCAAGCTCGTTTATCTAGCAGTGTCCAAGGCCGACGTCCCCAAGGCCGCCATCCTCGCTGGCACAAGCGCAACATATATCGGCTTACCGCTTCTGGTGTTGCTAATACCAATGTTGCTGTTGGCATCGTTACACAACAGTAAACACACGACACACATGGTGGTGCGGACAGCATTTGTACATATCTTTAGCGTCATTTCGCAACGTTTCTCTCAATAAAAGAATTGCAACACAGTCACCTTCCCTCCGAATGTTTCGCACAACATTGATTCCTAATGTATGTGGGATCTGCCGATTTTTTCTCTCTTTTATAATGTATTCCAATTGTTTTATCGCTTCCTTTATTTTTGCTCTATCTCCCGCCTATCAGTCTTTTGCATCCCACGCTGGCACATCGGCGCACCTCTTAGTTCAGGGAGCAAAGCATAGCATGAAAAGGGGGCAGATGTTCATGATAATTTTAGATGAGAAGCAGCTCTTTGATTAAGACGTGTAACACTGTTCCTCCGTAGAGTCTGTATACTAACTCTATGCCGCGGCTTTCGTTATAAAATGCAGCAGCCCTGGCTTCTCTTTGAACACACTATCCCCATAGAGAAAAAAAAAGAAAAGTTAAGGGAGGATACTCTACGAAAATTTGGTAACAAAATAGTGCTCTCAGCAAACGCTGGAGGACGCAAGCGCGAAAGAAAAAAAGTTATCACCAACCCAACGAAACGTTTTTTTTACACAATAATTACTATACGCCCATGTTTGACATGTTCTTTGTACATAAAACAATTTATCCAACACACAATACGTGGTTACTTTTGTTATGCCGCACTGCCATAGACAGCATCCACAATTTGCGCCGATTCGAGTACCCGCCGCCATACCAGCATGCGAATTTCCGAGGCATGACATTTCTATAGGTCCCTCTAGGCATGACAGCGGGGAGGTTTCATCAAGGTCGGCTGCTTCGGTGTTTTCGTGTGTAAGATGGCAGGTACGTGAACCTCGTTTTCCGACAAAGCTTATTGAATCACATGTTGTCGGGTTAGTTAAGTCATTGATTCAGAAAAATGGTAGCAACTTCATAAATAAGACACTGTGTAAGAAACATAAGCACGCCCACACACGTTGTGCTTCGTCTGGGGTGCGTTTCAATGTTTCTTACGCGTTGCTTATTCGCGCAGTTGTAACCATTTTCTGCAGCTTGAGACGACAGCGAGGTTCGCTAAAAAGCAGTTTGCGGTTGTATGCGGTGGCAAGACGTGAACATTTCGCAACGCGATGCTATTCTCATTTTGTGCTTTTTACATGCTCAACTTCTACCTTGCCTTGGAATAAAAACAATGCGGATATTTGTCTCCTGTTTCTTTGGTTGATATATAAATTGACCGCTTGTTTTAAAATAAAAACAAGTGCGATGAATAAAGTCGTAGTGAATTATAATTACCTGTATCTCTATACATTATAACTTAGACTACTTAGTCGATATGAAAATTACGCCATGACCTCAATTCGCGCGAAAAATTTTGAGCTAGAAAAAATAGTGAATTTCTAAATAAAAATGTTTAACAATAGCCTGGCCGTTCGGGTGGAGAAAAGTGGTCTAAAATTAACTTTCGTCATGGCCAAACGTCGGTTGCGCACAATAATTCAAAATTTGCGCCAGTGAAACCGAAACGGGAAGCGTTTTTTACCAACCATTAGGTGCGCTAGAATCGATTGGGCCGCCGAGGTCTAGGGGTTTTTACATGTTTGAAGTTTCTCACATGAATGTGCGAAACTCTATGAGTTTTTATTTCTTTATGTTGCCCAGAGCAACGCCTCCTTTATTAAGATGCCTGACGAATGGCTCATGTTTCCAGCGGAGTCGCCCTGCCTTCAGTAATGGTGGCCAGAAGGACAGGTGTCAGCATCGGCATGCCGGAGAACGAGCGAGAATTCATCCGGATGCGGCGGCGCTGCTGTCGCTGTCGCGATGCCCCTCCTCACGCCCACGCGTGCGCATCAGTCGTATTTCGTTTCTGCGGATTATAACCAAGTCTACCTGTCACAATTCTGGCGGGGCACTGCAAAGCGTGTATTGTCACTGAAAACTAGTGTTTTCAATTCACTTCGTAGTATATGAGCTACGAAGCTTGGAAGATAGAGAATCAAGTGAGTTGTCGTGAGCTCGACACCAAAACAATGTCCGCGCAGTTTTCACTGTGATGCCGCGGTGTTCTTCGTGAAGGCTCAATGCACATAAAGGTAGCGGCAACCATTATTTTTATGACTTGCGCAATCAAGGTCCAATTTTACAAGAAAGACATTTATTTTCACGAAAGCGAAAAACAACATGAAAAATAAACACAACATATGCATTAAGGTTGGAGAGAACTGCAAATTATACGAAACTCAACTAAAGGAAGTGAATAAGGCAACTAAAAATAACAGTAAATATACGATGATACAATGGGCATACATACACACATGCTATTGAAATTTGATTGGCAAACATTGATACAGTCACAAACCATTTCACGAAAAAATTGATTTCTGCATATGAGAAACACAGCCAGACAGTGACATCACAGTTGTAACAATGTGAACAAGATAATAGTAAAATCACAAGAAACAACACAGTGTGAGTAATGCACAATACCATAAAATAAAACCTTCTTCTCTGAGGTAACACTATGACAGTTAGGTCATACGTCTCAAATTCGAAAACTTCGTTTTTTCTCTTTTTTCATTGGACGCATTTTCTCCAGGAACGAGAAAATGCATTCTGGTCATTGTAAAGAATCTAATTATCTGATTTGTCACTTCCAGTTTGTGGTGTTCAGAGCCGACCATTTTTAACCTCTTCACAGACAGGCAAGAGATAAGGTCTGTTATGCTGTCACTTTTCAGCTTGTTAAAAGTGAACCAATATGTGAATGCATCTTCCATAGCTTTGACCAGGTCTGTTAAGGACTCAAATGGGTACAGGAGGCATGATTCTGCTGGAAGCAAGCTGGAATTCTCAGAGTGAAGCAAGAACCTGCTACATTCTTCGCACTTTGCCTTTTTCACCATATCTTACGGGCCACATAGCCCCTGACGTAATATGTGATCGGGGAGTCACTATTGTGTCCAATGAGATCAATGTGGTCAGGGAGGGCTTCACAAGCAACAATAACTTTATGAACCTCATTGAGGTGCCCCACATCTAGAAGCTCATCCAGCTTATTCTGCAATTTTATTGAATTAGTGTGGATGTGCGGACATATAAGGCAGCGCAGGAATCCAGAAGGTATGTTTCCACTTGAGGGTGACTGTGCCAAGCTGTAAAAACTGAGGCAATTCACGGAGATCAAAAATTGTGTCGGCGAAGGGTGATCATTCGAGCCAGACATTTGCTTCAAAATTCCAAAAAAAAAGATTTTAGGTGCATCTTGAGAGAGGCAAGACTTCATCAAGTATTTATAGCCCAAGGTTTTCGGGAACCTAGTGCCGGATGGAAAGGAGGCTGGTTAGAGTGGGGAGAGTCCTTCGGCAGTTGATTCACTCAGGAACCCACCCTCCTTGGGTACAGCTATTTCCCAAGTTGCCAAGAACGCGTTGATAACATGCATGTAGCTACGAACGATTAATTTTTCGTAAAAATGAGCTTCGCACACAACGTACTTATTTTCCAGTGGTGTCTCAGCGCGAGGAATCGCACACTCCCAGGCCTTGCGCCGTTCATCGACGGCGGGAGCAGAGAAGAGAGACGCTTCGATTGATTGATATGTGGGGTTTAACGTCCCAAAACCACTATATGATTATGAGAGACGTCGTAGTGGAGGACTCCGGAAATTTCGACCACCTGGGGTTCTTTAACGTGCACCCAAATCCGAGTACACGGGCCTACAACATTTCCGCCTCCATCGGAAATGCAGCCGCCGCAGCCGGGATTCGAACCCGCGACCTGCAGGTCAGCAGCCGAGTGCCTTAGCCACTAGACCACCGCGGCGGGGCAAGAGAGACGCTTTCTTCCCTTGTTTGCGGGCCGAAACATGTACCGCATTGCATCCAGATGCAAAACAGTGTCTTTGCTGTTTACCCATCACTGTGGCATGATCACATTGGCACGCATTGATCCTGAACAAGTCCAAATTGGCAAATCACAGACGTTGCAATTTGCGAGCACACTAGCAAGCGTCCAAAAGTGCCGCGCGAGCGGCTGGCGGGCACTCTCAGCACATCACGGTGGCGACTTGCGCGCTGCTCCACGGCGAACTGAAACACCAGCACGCCTCTCTTCAAGGCGCGGCCTGGACGGTGCTGACACCTCTCCTTCTAGCCATAGAGTTCTACCCATCATTCCCATGCTCGTTGAAGCGCCGTGCGTTGCAGCTCCCATAGACACTAGCGCCCGAGTTCCCTCTAGTAAGTATTGTAGGAAACTCTATGCTTCTAGGCCCACCATACTTCAGTTTCGAGCAAGCGCCGCGCAGTAGCGCTCGCGACCGACACTATTATCACGGCGTTTTTCACTTGTGGCCCCTAGGGGCGCGTTAGTCGAGAGTTCTTCGAGATATGCAACTATTTTGGAGGCTATGCAAAATGAAGAGTTTATTTATTTATTAGAATACCCTCAGGAGTTGTTGCACCGTGCGCCACAAGTGACGCCGAAAACCGACAGTAATCGAAAATGAAGGAGAGAAAGGATGTGGCAGCTGTTTTTGTTCTCACGCGGCAGGCATCTAAATAGAGGAGGCGTTGCCGCGTTGCCCAGAACAACGCTTTGTCACGTGACTAACAATTGCTTAGAGCACGGAGGAAGGAAAGGCCTTCCTCCGTGCTCGGAGGCAACCGTGAGAGTATTGCTGTGTTCGCAGGGGGCGGCCGTCGCAGATGCTCGCCTTCGTACCGAAGAGGAGGGTAATATCAGAGGGTATAGCAGCGCGTTCGCGGCTGACGTTCTAGGCATAATTTTTTTTTTTGAAGGCGTTGCCCAGAGCATAGCCTCCTTGATTTCCTTTGCCTGCCGGATTATCAGCAGTCACTTGAAAAGCGGGCCGTCGTCGGAACTATAGTGACGGCGCCACCTAAGCAGGAATGTCTTCAAATAAGTTTTTACGTTTTTGGGGCTTATATGCTACAAAAACGACGTAAAAAGTTTCAAAAAGGCATAAACGTAATTCTAAATAACCCTACGTAAGTGACGCCATCATTTAGCAAGCAACTCTTTTAATACGAGGCATAGCCTCTAAAGTTAGTAGCGAATGCCAAAATTGCCGATTTAAAAGCCAAGTACAAAAACCCTTACTCCTACGTAGGTAGCGCCGCCATGGATGATGGACGTTTTGCGCTCATCCGGCAGGCAAGAGAAATTTAGGAGGCTATGCCCAGAGTCAACCGTAGCAGCCGACAGTAGCCAATCCGCAGCCCGTGCCGCACGGATGAGAACGACGCCGGAGCCTTCTCTGAGTGTTGGGTTGTAACTGTACAAGATTGTAGGAACGTTGTAACTTGTATAAGAAACCTGTCCGTCAACATCAAGCTGTTCTCTGTCGTTTGTATCCGTTTTGCTGTTCCAGCTTTCAGCGTGTAGCGTTCAGTTGCGTAAGTACGTCACTCTATAGTTATTTTGTTTGGCTCGCGCTGTTAGGGTTACTTGCGCCCGTGTTTGCCGCCGAGTCTTGTGTTTGTTTTGCATTGATTTGTCGGCCTGTGTGGCTGCAAGCGTAGAATCGTCCCAGCTATTTTTTTTAAAGAGTCAGTGATGTTTGATTTTGCGGTCCATTTCGTTCTTCGGTCCCAGCGTCAACCTGCTTGGCTGTTTATCGGCCGCTGGAACAGTGTACTGCCATCCAAAGAACGGAAAATGAATTGGCATAGTTGAATGTATGCTGGAAGCACGAAGCAGCTTCCTCTTTGCTCATGCCGTTTTGTTTTCAAAAACTAAACGGCGTGTTCGTGGAAACGCATCGGTTTGCCATTGGCGCCGCGTCTTTGTGTTGTTATGATAGCCCGCCCGCGCATTCAAATCATAACCGTCGTTTTATTGGGCACTGCAGCTGCAACAAGTGGCGCTAACCCCCATCCCAATAACGGCGTGCTACTACTTTCGCTCGTTTTGAAATTCTCGTGTGCAGGTGCGCGCCGTTCGTAGCCTACTACGTCCGTTTAGTCTCATGCCTCAAGGTGTAAATCAACCCAGGCGTCGCGTGGTGCTTTCGCGTACGGGAGATCCAGTGATATCGTAAGTTGTTTGCCCGATAATGCACGATAGGGAGTTTTAGAATACCGTTTGCAAGCGCTGCGGGCGTAGCAGCGCCATATAAGATTTAGAATAGCTTTTGTCCTGCTGCTACAGTGTACTAGTAGTACACTCTACTGCTGCAAACCGCAACGCATGATCGCAGCGACCGTAGCCTCGAAACCAGCGTTTTGGGGCCACATGCGGGCCGTTATCGCCGCACGCAATTTCGCATTTTTGCGGTGCGGTCGCTGCCACTGCGCATGCCTCGTAGCGCGAGTCGGCGTTCGCGGATCGCACGCAGAAAATCCGAAATTGCGTGCGGCGATCGCGGCCCGCATGTGGCCCGAAAAAGCTGGTTTTGATGCTGCGGTCGTGCGTTGCGGTTTGCAGCAGTAGAGTGTACTACTAGTACACTGTTGCAGCAGGACAAACGCTATTCTAAAACTCATATGACGCCCGCAGCGCTTACAAACGGTACTCTAAAACTCAGTGATGATGCCTAGCTGACCTGAACCCTTACGCCCACAAGGGTTTTCGGTGGTTGTGGGATATACTAAGTGTCGCCTTTTCTGTTGTGCTTCCCGTCCCCAGCAATGTTGGCTGACGCCGGGATGCTGGCTGACTTTCCTTTTCTCCGGCGATCAGTCTCCGTCTTTCTTGCGGCGCAAGGTGCAGATTGCGTGTGTCGTGGCTAGCTATTCAGAGTTCGCAGTTGAGCTCGTCGGGCTGCCTCGCCTCGCTTGGTCTGTCTTGAAAATCTGAAGTCAATGCAACTTCTGACAGTTGGTTATGTATATAGGAAGAAAAAAAAAAAACTCGTCGTTCGTGTAATGGCAGTGATTGTTACGGTTCATCGTAAAATACACTACGCGGCATGTGCAAATGACGGTGTTAATACAAAGCGACCATGCTAATGTTAGTTTCTACCCAAAGGCTCACTCGCTCGCTGGATTTAGTACCGACCGGTTGTGCCCCCGCGATCTCCGATGACAGCGCATCTCTGGCCAACTGGGCTCGCCCTACGCCAACTCCTGACGCTGAAGAGCTCTCGCCGAGTGGTGCCCCGTCCTCGGACTCCTCTGACCATGTCCATCTTTCCTATCTTCTCCTTACTTCCGCATGTCGCTGGCCCTGCGCCTCGCTCTCTCCTTCCTCTCTCTCTCTCTATATATATATCTATTAATCCTATCCTTTTAATCCTTCCTTTACCCTAACCCCTCGTGAGGTGCTGTTGAGGTGTCCTCCCCCTGAGAGACAGTTATGGGGCTCACTTTTCTCTTCTTTTCATTTAAGAATTTCTCCCCCCCTCCAGATAACTTATGCAAGACTGTGTGAGCATAAGATAACTTATGCTCACACAGTCTTGCATAAGTTATCTGCAGCCAAGCCCTGTTGTTAGAGCTACGAAAAAGCTGTTGAGTCACCTGCATTATCCCGTCGCTTTCCAGAATCAGTAAGAATAACAAAAGTGGGCACATACATTCGAGGCTTTGCAATTGGCCTACTAGCATGACCCCTTACATATATCTTACTTGCCTTACTTAAACTCGAACTTTTTCTTTGTGCACAGACACCGCAGTCCTTGCCATTGACTAGTTGACCATTTATCTGGCTACCAAATGATACTAATATGACGTAATTAAACATTAAGAAACTACCTTTGCTTCAAAAGAAAGCATTAGGCCATATCGTGCGTACTGATTACTGTGCACTCACTGCTGACCTGTATTATCACTTTGAAATTATTCCGGTGCCTTAACTGTACTAGAAATTTTTTATGTATGCGATACGAAAAATCGGTTTATAGTTATTATGATTCATTCCTAGGCATATCTCTGCAAGAAGCGAATACCATTGCATATCAATTTCGCCGCAAAGAGTATTGGCATGTTCCATTCTGTTGTATTCGGTACGGGCAGCAGATCTTAAGTCATGCACTTGCAGTTCTGCTGAACAGACTAATTTCACAAGACATTAACATGGAAATGTGCAGCATACGAGAATGCTTCATGCCATAATGTCAGTACTGTTTCTCCACTATTATAAGTGCTTTTTATGTATTGTAATTACTGTCAAGCTGTTAAGATTCCGTTATACTGTACAGGTCTAAAGGTTGTTCTGCAATGGTTAATAGTTATTATCTCTTGTTAGCGTATATTGTAGCCCTTTTTGTATGCCTTGTATATGGGGACTCGGGCACTTATCAAGAGAATTGAATTTCACTTTTTTCCCGAGCATTCCCGCACTTTTGATGGTGCAAATAAATTTCAAGTTCAACCAGTGTTACAAGGTGCACTTTCATTGCCTTTCGAGCGTGATAGTGATCAAAGTTCTAGAATATGGTGTGCCCCCTTTTTCTTCTGAGACATAACAGCCAATCACGTGTTTGTAATTAGCCAGTACCGAGACATTGTAATCAGTGTTTATTTTGAAGTAGTTGGTGAGGACACGGAATTATGGATTTTATATTGCACGACAGTAGTGTCATTCTGCACGGTCTTTAGAAAAGCAGCTTAGGGTAAGTTGTTCGCAGTTAAATATACACAATGACCGAGCACTATTTATTACTTCTGTTATGCGATTTTGCCTCGTCGGGCGTTTGTTTCCCTGCACTCTTAGTTCTTTGAACCATAGGTCTTGCCGTCTAGCTCGCCTATCCATCCTTTGGCAGTATTAGTATGCTAATGAAGATAACTAGAAGAGGGGTCACAGCCTTGGCATGTGTGAAGTAGGCTTATAAAACTGCCCTCGCTGTTTGATCAGTATAACGACTATTAACCGTTCAATCTCCTGCCTATTCGATTGTGTATGAATATAAAATGACACACCTATTGCAAAGTAAAAATAAGTTGCGAGTCATTACCTGATATGACTTGTCTGAGATACCCGCCTGCAAGAGGGCCATGGTTAGCTTTACAGAGGCAACAGTTTCTAAGCAGAAGCAAAGGCTTAATATTTTCTTGTTGAAATTTCTATACATGAAACAGGTAATATACTGCATTTTCTTTCACCAGCTCTATCACTTTCCTTTCTCGATGTTAGGCAAGGCAGTTTATAGATGGCTTGCACTGGTGTCACCGAAACCGCCATGTTGGTGCATCACATGGCACACGCAAGGTTTGTGATGTCACGTGTTAATGTTATCGTTGCACCACTAGCAAGTTCTTTGTTATTGACACACAGAGGCCAATAGAACTCTAGTCACACATTCATCATCCTGAAGAGGGTTAAACGGGACGTGATTATGCTGGCTTTACGTCATTGAGACCTCCATGTTACTGAGTCAGTGGCCACTATCACATCACGTGCAAGCCTTCAAATCCACATCAAATCCACATCACGTGCAAGCCTGTTTTCCCACTACTGCAGCCATGTTAGCTTCACTTTGGTAAAAGTCTGATTACGTTTCTTGTGCACTTTGAGCAGTCATTGTCATGGCATGCTACCTAAGGGCATTTTTTTTTGTTTCTAGTAATCAAGCTTGTTAGTTCACTAGGAGTGCAATTAAGAGCCGAATTGCTTGCACAAAATGTAAGCGAGCTAATCTTTTCTTAGCCAAAGCAACTGCTATCTCACTTTTAGGAATTGAAATATTCAGTTTTTGCCCCGGCTGAAGCATATCACTGAATATCCGTACGCACACATGCCCGATGATGCAATATTGCAAAATACATTCTCATTCTCTTGAGGTGGTGTAGGCACTGATCTCGCAAGCCAGTATCATGACTTGAGTTGTATGTGCCCCGTGGCGGTGGTCTAGTGGCTAAGGTACTCGTCTGCTGACCCGCAGGTCGCGGGATTGAATCCCGGCTGCATTTCCGATGGAGTTGGGTGCACGTTAAAGAACTCCAGGTGGTCCAAATTTCCTGAGCCCTCCACTACGGCGTCTCTCATAATCACCTGGTGGTTTTGGGACGTTAAACTCCACATATCAATCAATGACTTGAGTTGTGCAAGCTTGAGATGCTGTAACTGTTTGTGTAATGCAATAAATTGAGTCATTTCATTTTTTCAGTTATGGAAGATACGTCTAAGCAAGTATATAGGAAATGTATTTGCCGAGCTTTCAAGACTAGTTGCTGCTTGGGAGTGCATTATTAGCTGTTGAGACCTGTTTGATAGATCGAAGGATTTTAAAAGGGGTTTCATTAGTACAAGTGCTTTTTTTTTTTTGAGCTCTACTGTCTCGCACATTTTGATCTTTTATATTTGTGATTAAAATCATTAAAAAACTCATATAGGGTAAGATTGACATCACATTCGGTGTTGTGGTACACCATGCGAATGCCAGGTGTAATTGCTCGCAACAAAAAGTACCAGATCGATTACTTTGTAATAATTTGTATTTTAAAGCAGCTAGGTACTTGTTCTATTTAGGATCCTGTCTTACATCTGGATTTATAGTGCTCATTGCACTATGTTTTATTCAGTATGCCCTTCACATTAATTTGCCTTTAGTCTCCTTTGAGATGGAGAGTAGCAAAAGAAACATAAAAATGCTGGATCTGGTTCTTTACTCCTACCCCCTTCAATACTTTTTCTGCAGGATGCCGAACCAAGGCTTTGAAACTCCCGGTCGAGGTGGGTATCAGCGGCGTGGAGTACAACGCACCCGTGCATCAGCCGGGTTCCGAAGCACGTCGAGGCCTGCCCCTGCTAGAGTTGTTGGCTCTGTGACAGGATTTCGGTCGGCAGGGTTTCGCAACTCTTTCAGGCCAAGGGCACCTTCTGTCGCCCCTCGAGGACCCCCACGGGACCATGACATGTCACCGCCCATGCATACTAGCAGGCTTTCAGGCACTGCCCCTCGCAGGCCCAGTGCGAGTGCCGCCAGCAACCACGGTCCCGACATGGATGAGCGAAAATCGTCATCGCGAAAGCCGGTCACCCACTCTGTCAGCGTCTGGACGGTGCAAATCGGAGAGGTGCCCCTCTCTTACTTCTCGCGGGAGAGGTGGAGGGACCAGTGCCGCCCCGAGAAGGGCATGCGGGTCGAGGAGATCGACGAGCCATTCCGCGGCTGCACCCTTCAGGACAGGCACCCCAACGAGCCGAAGGCCACTTACTCCGAGCAGGAGATGCGCAACTTGTGCCCCATCTGCGGCACTCTGGTGATCCACTGGGAAACACACAAGGAGGGAAAGCTGCACCACGAGCGGGTTAAAGTCCGGGAGTCGTACACTCCCTCTTCTCAAACTGCTGGCCCAACACAACAGGACGTTGTCGCCGCGCTGCGTGTGCTGCAGGCCACGCGGCCCGACATCATTGCGGCCTCCCTCGCTGCCTCCACGCC
Organism: Rhipicephalus annulatus; assembly: GCA_013436015.1. NCBI lineage: Eukaryota > Metazoa > Arthropoda > Arachnida > Ixodida > Ixodidae > Rhipicephalus > Rhipicephalus annulatus. The sequence goes on from WOVY01003798.1 coordinate 161,160, forward strand.
CAACTTGCTGATGTCCTTGAAGGGTCCCGAGGTAAATAGGATGTCGCCACCACGTTTGAGTGACAGGATGAAGCGAAGTGGCCGTTCCCCGTCGCCGGATAGGAAGCGCCATGCCTCCCGATGGGAACCTACTGGCCACGATCTTCGCTACGACAATCCTCCTCGCGCTGCTGTCCCCAAGGGTCCAGCTCCGAGGGCCGTTCCCCCGCCAATGTGAGGATCACACTGTTTCTTCTTTCATTCTTGTCATTTCGTTTACAGGATCCGGGGGTATCCTTGCAGCGACCTCGGCGACGTCAAAAAGTATCGTCAAACACGAACAGAGAGTTTATATACACACAGGGTCTGCATGCAACTTCAAAATGCCACGACTGCCTGCCGGACTGTGCGATTGCGGGTTTTCTTTCCGGCAATGGTCGGCAACGCTAACAACGGCAACATTGCATCGAAACAGTTTTTCTTCAGCTACTGCGTGGCCCAGCAATTTGATCCTTCAGACTGCATCATTGAGCCCTGTTAAGGCCTCCGGTGTGCTGGCACAGTCTCGTGTGTGGAAGTTTACTTAAGGGAGGTTCACAGATGACCTCATTATGACCTATGGAAGCCTCACACTTAGCTCTTGCAAACCACTTGCAGCATCCATGAGTGGCATCCTGGGGCTCTTCGAGAATGCCTCCGGTAACTATCCATGATCGTTGCATGTGGCTTGAATTAGTAACCTGTGCCACTGTGACTTGGTGCATCTGGAATCGTATAAATGAGTATTGCTCAAGTTTGCCAATATGTTTCAATGGTCAGAGTCAGCAATAGCATTTCTCTAGCAATGTCGATCTGGTAGATGAGTGACTGCAAGCCACCAAAGGTTGCTGGCGGTGTCAGCGGTAATGATGGTTGTTTTCCGCGCACCTTGTAAATTTACAAGTTTTGAATGGTCTTCCCAGGGTGCCACTAGCGTAGCGCATGACACTGCTACAATGGCTTGATAGCCTGCCGCTTCGCACCAGCTTGTTTGTTTTGCTTCATTGAGCTATTTGACTTACACAGTTTTGCAAGACTCTGGATTTACAAGTGCTATGGGATAGAAGTCGCTGAGATCAGCAAATGGACTGGCAATTCTAACACAGGCCATCTGACCAACGCATATGGCCTGACATTGTCATGTGCACTGTCTCTCTATAAATGGGAGGTAAAGGAAGTTCAAGGTGCAGCTGACCAAGAAAGAATACGACACCAATGTTATGCATCCATAAACTATGTGCGCAAAAAAATATTTCTACCAACAACTTGAAATTGGAAGTGATGTTCAAACATGACCTATTTTTTGAGGAAGACAGTTCCACAGAGGAGCAACGCCATCATGAGATCCACTCATTACTCCTAAAAAAAAGTAGACATGAAGTTTTCCCGAGCAAGAAGAAACCACGTTCAAGCACTTCTCATGTGCATTGGAGATCTGCAAGGGCCGGTAGGAAACAGGGTCAGGTCTATCGTAGGGGAAAGGTACAGCTCATAGCTTATACATAAAATTGCTTTTCAGTGGACAATGCATTCCACGACTGCCATGCCAAGGGAGTACTAGAGCCTAGCAAAAGATGGTGCCCGCTTCGCTAGCCACACCAAATGTGTTGCAAACCATTTGAGCCTCCGTGCTCTGCAAGGATGGTCAGCACATCGATGCAATAGTATGTTCACTGTGAGCAGTTCTGCAGCAATGGCCACATTAGTCATCTGTCGTGCTCCATCTGCAGGTGGTATTATTCATTATGCTAATTGACATCAAGGGCTTTTTGGAACTGCTTCTATGTTTTCTCATCAGAATGCCATAGGGATGTCCAACATGGGTGAGTGAATTGGAGCTGCATCCAAAATTTGCACTTTGCAGTGCAAATGGACTTTATCTAGTCTATTTGCATTACAATGTGGGCTTATGTTTCATATACATTATAAACATTTCTGGAACCATTTTGCTGTCTGGTGCACTTTTGGGGCACGGGTTATTTTGAGCAGAGAGCCACAAGCATGCTGATCGAATAGGTGCCGGCAGCTTGTGTTCTGGTCTGATATTCCTTTCGACGCATTGGCCACATAGAAGTCTTGTTTACGGACTACAGGCACTGATGGCTGGATCCTAGCAACCGCTGTCGTTGTTGGAAACATTGCCATTGAGGGACATCCCTGGGAGGACCATATTTCAACCAATGAGGCTTGATATGTCGATTCTTATCCGCTACTGCGTTGGTGCTGCTGTCATGCCTCACCGTGAAAGATTGATTCTCTGCTACAAAATGCCAACATGGAGGCCGGCTGGGCGATCTTGGCCATGCAGATTTCAGGGTGGCGATGCCACGCAACGCTGCCCCTCCATACATTAATGAGACATGGGTGTTGTCATGGCCACTTTTCTTCTTCACCTGTCTAGCTGCGCTGCTGTTGCTGGTTTGTCGATAATGCTTATGAAGGGGCCATCTGCATCGGCGAACCTGTCTTGGCTATTGCTCACAGCGTAACTTTATTGACAGATCAGCCTTAGGCTCCACTGCATCGTATCTTGCCTATCATTGACCACTCCTCATCAGTGACATGCGACATGCTCCTAAGCGGGTTGCTTGTGGAACCTACTAAATCATCGCTTTGTGATGGCAGTCTTGGGCAATGTCGTGTTACCGCTGAACTAAGGAAATCTTTCCCACTGTAAACCAACGAGAGATGTGCACATTTCCTGGCCATGCATCCAAGCAGGTGTTGGCCCATACAAGAGAAGACTGCATTTCTGCACGTCAACAGGACCTATGGACTGAGATAGCACCTCTCACTCTTCAACGCACTGCTGTCAAAGCATATCATGGATTGCTGCCCTTCTGCATGAGCGTCAGATGCGGGAGTTGACGTGTCAACTCCTGGTCACCCTTTTTTTTTTTTGGCCTTGCTGCTCTCGAGGCGCACCATAAAAGGTGCCACCTTGAAGAGAAGGTTTTTCCAGGATGGACGGAGGTTTTCTTCAGCGGCTTTGGGATAAAGTGGCCGTGGTATTAATGTGGCTGCTCCGAAGGCAGACGTGTTGTTTCAGCGCCTGGGTGCAGTTCGATAGCTGGTGTGGGCTATCGTTCGTGCTTTGCCAGCTCTCGAGCTCTATCTAATTAGAGCTTACTGAAATTGCACTTTACGTAATACTGCCTTTTTTTACAGCAGACTTATGCCATTAGGTGTTTGCATAAACTATCACAATCAAGAGTGGTATAGCGCATACAACGCAATAACTCGGCTGGCACACGCTTCGGCCTCTTCATCTTCAGCGCGCTCATGTCCCCCCAGTGCGCCGGTTTTTTCGGCTTGTAGTATAGTATAGTACAGCAGATGGCGGGAATAGGAAGTGAGAATGAGTAGAAATATGAGGAAGAGAAGGATGGGTAAATAAAGCATCACAGAAAGAAAGAGGAATAAAAAAACGAGATAAAGGCAGGAATAAAAAGATAAAAAAGAGAAAGCAAGATATGTAGGAAGAGCAGAATGAAATTTATATTTAAAGAATAGGGCAAAAAAAGTACGAGAGATAAGGTAAGCAAGATGAAAGAGAAGAAGAAAGGCCACCCAGCTCCACACTTCGTGGCACCACTGATGCGAAGCTGTCATAATTTTTTTGTGCAGACCGACAAAGTGTAAAGCGTGACTAAGGTACTACATCTCTGCACTATTTGTCTAGGTTGTGTTGCTTATTTGAAGGCATGCCATCAGTGCTCTATTGTGCTGCTGTCATGTACCATGGGGACTATCATTATCATGTGTGGCCTCTACCTTTCTTGTGCTTGCAACACAATAACTCGGCTGGGGCACGCTTGCTTCGGCCTCTTCATCTGCGTGTCCTGGAGCTGTGCGCTCATGGTCGCCTCATCTGCTCGTCAAGGGAAGTAGAAGTTCAGCGGGCCGCTTGCTTTTACCCTTTTCTCTTGGCGATGGTGTTGTCAAAGCGAATTGCGAAGCACTGCCCTTGTGCTTTCTAAGCCGTAAGGCTCAACTATCTGCCTTGGCTCTGCTTTCTGTCTGTAGAGTAACCCTGTGAAGTGCTGTTCTCCTGTACACAGAGAAGGCTTGGTGCTTGACATCATTCATCTATCAGCCAAGACGAGACAGCTTGTTGAAATGGCTTCAGCGACACCCTCTTTTCAAGAATTTTTCATCTCGGGGGAATTTCCAGCATTGGCCATGCTGCCATCAAAGCACGTAGCCAAGCGCTGCCGTTCTGGGACTGACAAGGCAATGTTTGCCCTGGTGATTTGTTCACACCATCTGTTGTAGTTGTGCTGCTCTCGGGACACAAAATGGAAGACTGCCATCATAGTGCAGATTACAGAGCGTGCATTCTCGAACAGGAGTTACAAGCCGGCTCCTCCACTCAATATGGCTGCCCTACACTACACTAAGACATAGCCTTTGACATCGTGGCTCCTTTGCACTATGAGTCATGTCTGTGCTACGCTTAGGGTGAACCAGGCAAGATGTTTTTGTTTTTTTTCCCCCGACTTAAGAGACTGGACTTCTATTGGTCCCACTGCATTTTTGATGCTGCCGATACCTGGTCTCCTCACAACACTGCAGTATTCGAAATGTCTGCTCAGCGATGTTCACCAATGATGGACTATCAAGAGATCAACCATGCCTACGGGCACAGTCCATGTCTTATTGCTACAATAAAGGCATGCTGTGATCACCGAACGGGAGTTAATAAGCTGACTCCTCCACACAGTATGACTGCCATTCACTGCACTAGGACATGCCTTTAATATTGTGACCCCTTCGCACTATACGTCATGTCTGTTTTATGCTAAGGGTGAACAAGGCAGGACCATCAGCGATGGCAGGATTTTGTATTGGGGTGTGCAAACCCATCTTTCATTGCGGCTGAGGCGGAGGTGGGGAACCACTAGTGTAGCTTGGGTGGGCAGGCAAATACTGGTGTAGTTTTAGGGGGGCATGTGCCCCTTTTGCACCCTCCCCCCCCCCCCGGCTTATGCCCATGGACAGAACTTTTTTTTAACAGGCTTAAGAAACTGGACTAGATCCACTGGTCCCACTATATTTTTGACGCTGCCGGCACCCAGTCTCGTTGCAACACTGCATAATTCAAAACATCTCGTTGGCGATATTCATCGATAATGGACTCAAGAAATGGACCACGCTCACCGGCACAGTTCATATCTTGTTTCACAGTCAAGGCATGCTGTTGAAGACTGACCTTCGATACCTACGCATAGTGTTTGACATAGTGAGTCTTCTGCACTGTGCAGTCAAGCATAGTGCATCTTTTAGGGTCGAGAATCTTCAAGGACAACAGTCAGGGCAGACAACAGAGAACCGCTCCTTGTCAAGCTTACGAGTTTGACAAAGAACAAGGTGTAAGACCTGATCTGGGGTCTCTCTACGTTTACAGTGTTGATCTTACTCTTGCTGAGCTTCATAATTCTGAGTTACTAGCCAACGCAGCTGTGGGGCAGATCACTGTGGACTTCTGCTTGAAGAAAAATTTCCGAGTACTAAAGCCCCACTGCACGGATATTGTTACGGGAAGAAAGGGGGGGGGGGGGGTGGCGCCGTCAAGTATATTTACAAGGTGTGTCAAAACACATAACGCCAGACATACAAGGCAGAGCCAAGTCCATGTGGATATCAGCGAGCATTGTTTTTCTTTTTGCTGTCTTCCTCTTCATCTCCGACAGCGCTTCGTAGCATCACCCCCGGCGGCGAAGGCACCGACCCGATGCTCGACTAGTCGGAGTGCAACGGCTTTAGCCGCGTGACATGAACAATGTCACATGATTGCGCTGTGGTGGTCTCCAGAGGTTCAATTTTGTACGTGATGTCGGTGACTTGGCACAAGACTCGGTGTGGACCAAAGTATGGAGAAGTCAACTTCTAGCAAAGACCAACTCGGTGGATCGGTGTCCAAAGAAGGACCATGTCACCAGGATTGAAGTGGACATCCCGGTGGCGAACGTCCTAGATTAGTCGTTGCTTTTCTTGCGAAGTGTCAAGCCGAAAGCGGGCAACTTCGCGTGCCTTCTCAGCTCTAGCGGTTACATCACGAGCGTATTCTGATGTCATATCAAGAACGGGCGGAAGGAGCGTGTCAAAAAGCAGCGTGGGTTCTCGTCCGTACAGGAGAAAAAATGGAGAGAAACCTGTAGAGTCATGCTGAGACGTATTGTACGCAAATGTCACGAACGCCAAAGCTTCGTTCTAGTCACGATGATCCGGCGAAGCATGCATGGCGAGCATGTCCGTAAGCGTTCTATTGAACCGCTCCGTTAGGCCGATGGGCTGAAGGTGATACGCAGTGGTGAACTTTTGTTTTGTAGCGCAAACGTGCAGAATGTCTTGGACTACCTTTGATAAAAACTATCGACCCCGGTCTGTAATGAGCTGTCAAGAAGCGCCATGGCAAAGTATGACATCCTCAAGGAGAAAGTCGGCGACGTTGGTTGCACGACTGTTAAGGGTAGCTCGTGTGATCGCATACCGAGTCATGTAGTCGGTGGCAACAGCTATCCACTTGTTTCCTCTGATGGATAGAAGAAAAGGGCCAAGAAGTTCAAGACCGACTCGATAAAATGGTTCAGATGGTATCTCTATGTGTTGAAGGCGTCCTGCTGAAAGGGTGGGCGGCGTTTTGCGTTGCTGGCACGATTTGCACGAAGCTACGCAACGACAAACAGAGCGGTAAATACCGGGTCAAAAGAAGCGGCGTTGAACACAGTCGTAGGTCCTTGGGATGCCCAGGTGACCAGCAGTGGGAATGTCATGCAACTGCGCGAAACCGTCAAGATGCATGTTGTGGCAGTATAGAACACCATCATGGAGCACAAACATACGAAGCGACAGAGGTGTACTGGAGTCACTCAGTCAGTTGATGATCTCTCTTAAGTAAGGATCACGTCGTTGCTCCTCTCTGATGTTTGCCAATGCGGAAAGCGCCAGGACGCACGTGGACTCGCCACTTTTGGGAAGATCAGGTGGATCTACCGGGTGACGAGACAAACAATCAGCATCCTCGTGTTGTCAGCCTGTTTTATATGTAAATGAGTAGTCTTGTAGCGGCAACGCCCACCGTCCCAGCCGTTTGGTGGGGTCCATGACAACGCTGAATGATCGTCCATACAAATATGGGCGAAATTTGCCTACGGTCCAATTGAGCGCAAGACATTCGCGTTCGGTGATGGTATGATTTTGCTTCGCTGGTTATGAAAGAAGGCTAGCGTATGCAATGACGCAGTCACTACCATGCTGTTGCTGTGTGAAAACAGCGCCAATGCCATGGCCGCTGGCTTCGGTTCACACTTCTGTATGAGCAGATATATCGAAGTGGCCAAGAATCGGTGGCGACGTGAGGCGCATGGTCAGTTCAGCAAAGGCAGTGGCTTGTTCAGGACCGAAGACCAAAACCACATCCTTCTTCAGTAGGTCTGGTGGAGGGTGTGAAATGTAAGAGCAGAGGCCTACAAAGCTTCGAACGTCTTTCGCACAGGTCGGCACAGGAAAATTGTTGACTGTGCGCACTTTGTCAGGATCAGGATGAACACGCGAAGAATCAACATGTCCAAGCTGCCGACGACCGAAGTGACACTTAGTCACTACGGAGAATCGTCGTGATGGTGAAAGGGAGAACCCGCACCTTCACCAAAATGTCTCGGGGAGAAAAGGCGTCGTCGAGTATATTTACAAGGTGTGTCTTAACACGTAAGGCCAGGCATACAAGGCAGAGACAAGTCCACGCGGATATCAGCGAGTGTTGTTTTTCTCTTTGCTGTCTTCCTCTTTATCTCCGACAGCGCTTCATAGCAATATCTTACTCATTGGCGAGGAGATCAACTATGACTGCTCACACATCAAGTACCTTGTATCAAATTCTTCTTGGTTACATATACTGTGCTGATACAGTGTCGATACTTTGCGAGTGCACAAAGCTGCATGGACAAAATGCCTCCATCGAGGCAGAGGCATGATTCAAGTGTAAATAGCTGAACAAATAAACGTAAGCAGCACCACTCTGTAGCTTACTGTTGCAACTGGCATTTTCTGTGTGCTATTCATTCACGGCATGCAGTAATTATTCTTCAGGCTAATCCTTCAACTTATTTATTATGAAGTGTCCAAAATCAAAATTTATATATAGATTAGTGTTAGATGACGCATCCTATTTTTTTGTAGTGTTTACAAATGGAAATGTTCAAGTGGAGATCATCCTCTTAGTTCAGGTTGCCTTCCATCAACTGGATTAGCAGTGATTTCATGTTGCTTAAAGAAGGTTGAAGCTTCTGAATGGTAGCATGCAATTGTAGAAAAGTCGGCACACCGAGCTTCCATAAGGGCCGTAATGTTTTTGCTGTAACCATGTATTTGATGCACGAGTCTTTAGATGCTGCTTTGGTGCAACTTGCGTTCCTTTATTTACTTGTTTTAAGAAACACTGGATCACTGTTTACCGTCAAAGTAATTTGATTAACCCACTTTGCTCTGTACGTAAGTGGTAGAGCAGTCATAGCTGGTGCTGGACTACGTCATAGACGAATGCTGGATAACTTCACCGCGAGTGGATATTTTTTACAGCGATGCTGCTTGCCCATCTATGCAGATCAATTAGTGTTTTGATGCGGACTTCAGTTGGACATACTTGTTTGTCATCTAATGAAGAATACCAGAAGCTTGCTCACTCTTTTACAATACAAGAACGAGTGCTAACGATCTCTCACCACCTCTTCGGGCATCCACATCACAAGTATTCGCCCAACTCCTGTTTGGATGTGGGTGCCTGCCACTTCTATGCCAGGTATCTCATCTGTCAGACAGCTATTATGGACCCTACCAAATCCTATAGCAAATTTCATCCGTCAACTACCTCATCGAACCCGTCACGGCCACTATAGATCTGCGTTGGCCACTCCATGAAACTAGTGGATTGCCTCGAACAGTTTCATAAACCCCTTGCCCTCGTGACGCCTTAAACTCGTTATGTGGCTCTGTCTTTATCGAAGGGCAGATGTAGTTTAAAAAAAAATCTCTGCCCAAGCACTTTATATAGATGGTTAATCACTGAAGCCGAAACATACGGCCACAGGCGTTTGCAGACGTTGCAGCCGAACCCCAAGTCCCACTTGAGAAACTCGCGCTGAAGGCGGGCTTCAGCCCCGGTAAATGCATTTGCACTATTGTGACGTTGGCGCTTCTCTGCCTGCAACACCGCTTTCTTGGCTGGTCGTCGTCATTTGCATTTGGGTCGGAAGGCTGCCGGCTCCTCGGTGCGCAGTTGCTGCTTGTGCTTCACCGCCCAGGCCTGTGCTTGTGTCTGGACTGCTGCTTTTGCTCGGCAAACATGAATCGTTTCACAGATCAGCTGTACGGGTTGTTCTCGGAAAGTTGTCAAGTTCTTCAGGCTTTCGTACGATCTGTGTCTTCCCCATGTGGAAGATGCAATTTGAAAGTGTTGTGCGTGGGCGTGGCGGCGAGGCTGCACAGTTATGAACGACGCCACTGATGGCTCTCTCAATGGTATTCTCAAACCTTGCGTCTATTTACAGACCAGTGATTGATGCTGGATCACTGGGGTCTTCAAGTCATTGTGCTGCCATGTAGAGTGCGTTTGGGCTGCAATATTGGAAGAGCACCTTGGGGCTAAAGGGTGGTGAAACGCTGGACAAATGTCTTTCGTATGGCTCTCTTCACCTTTGCCTATAGGTTTATCTTGCATTGCAGTGGATCCTTAGAAAATGATTCCCAGGAAATATTGAAGGACTGCATGCCTTCATGGCCACACTGTAAGTTATGCAATTACCATCACCAGTGGCTCGCTTCTGGGATGTGAACCATTGCTGCTTTCTGCTACAAGTGGTTTACAGTTCGACGACTTCAAAATGCCTGCCTTTCACAACACCCTGTCGCTACTACTTCTTGCCAAAGGATGAAGTCCGATGGAGGCGGAAATGTTGTAGGCCCGTGTGCTCAGATTTGGGTGCACGTTAAAGAACCCCAGGTGGTCTGAATTTCCGGAGCCCTCCACTACGGCGTCTCTCATAATCATATAGTGGTTTTGGGACGTTAAACCCCACATATCAATCATCAATCAAAGGATGAAGTAAAAGGCTGGCTGGTGGTGACTTGCATACTACGGGAGCCTTTCTTAAAAAACGTGCACCATCGGTCGTGTTTCACTATGGGTCAGCCTTGGAAATTGCTGGATTATTGTGACCTTTCCTCAGCTGTGGACATGTTCTTGGGCTTGACTGCTTGACGATTACTTCATTTCAGCAATGCATCCTTCTGTTGTCTGCACATGACACAGCAGGATTATCTGTGACTTGCTTTTCTTAAGAAAAATGGGACTTGGAAAGCACTGGACAATCAACTGCTGTCATCAGTGAGTGTCATGTGTAACACTTGGGCACTGCATTAACCTTTTACGACACTGGATTGCTAAGGTCTTTGTTTGTGAAAGTCTCCTGTATGCCACTGGATGATTGCTTTTCTGCATCAGTGGATCTTTCCTGGCTGTTGATCACGGCATAACTTCATAGCCGGGCTAGCCATACGCGTAACTGCGCAGTTTTTGGGCTATGATAAGCCAGCCATGGTCAGCGACGCGTGGCAAGCTCTTCAGTGGCGACCCCGGACAAAGCTGCATTGGCCACTGAACTCTGCAAATCACTTTTGGACACTTGGATCATTGCTCCCTACATCGATAGATGCCTTTGACTACAGAGGATCACTGCTTGCCTTCATTCTGCATATTGCTCTGGAAACTGGATGACAGCTTTCTGAGTCGGCCTTCTGACAGCACTGGATCTGTGCACTGGATCAGCCTGGGACCTTGCTTGTTGTCTTTAGTGGGTGACTTGCCTTCACTGATTTCTCGTAAGGAACACCAAAGCAGCCTTCAAATAAGGACATTTCTTGTTTTCATCTATGGATTTCTCTCAAACGATGCAAGATATCTGCTGGCTTTCACCATTGGGCTAGCGGACACCAATGGCGCGCACACGTTGTTGCAAGATAGCAGCACAATTTCGCAAGAACATAGTTTCACCACTCATTGAACACCGGTTCACTCTTTCTGCTAATCACAGAATGTTGGTAATTTTGTAAAACTGTCATTAGCAGCAGTGTGTTTTCCATGAAGTGGGTGCTGCAATTAAGGCCTTTCTCCAGGAAAGGCCTTAATGCATTTTCATAATGGTATGACTTCATGTATCTTAAGGGACACCAAAGAGAAACACGATTTGAAAGTAAATGAATGAGTAATTTTAAAAAATGTCATTAAATTGTTGGTGCTTGCTAGTCTACAATGTCATGGATTATAAAGTGTCTTTTCACATTGGGCCATTGCAGCTGAGTCTCAAACATTTTCAATTTAAAGTACACTGTAGTCTTTTTTTTTTCCACACTACTATAAAAAAATTTACCGAGTCTGTACACATTCCACCAAAATCTGTGAATATAGCAGTGAACTGGTGCATAAGCTTCAAAATCAAATAGTCAGAATTTTATTTCACCTTATATATACGGAAAACAAACGCTAGTCGGACATGTAGCCAAAGGTTATTTGTAGGGCCGATAAATCAGAGCACCTAGCAAATCCAGGCAATCCTGCTTCTTTTCTTTCAATTTGGCTCCCTGGACATTTTAGCAAGAGTCGTTTTTCTGGCATTGTGTGCAGTGGTATTTTCTAGTAGGGCACAAAATCGTCTATCTCTTTAGTGTCCCTGTAAAGAAAATAAGCACAATTACGGCCATTCCCAGCTGAGAAAAAAGTAAATGCATTGGATCCACTTGCTTTGGACTCGAGGCTTACCCGCCACGGTGGCCTAGTGGCTAAGGCACTCGGCTGCTGACCCGCCGGTCGCGGGATCGAATCCTGGCCCGTGTGCTTAGATTCCGGTGCACATTAGAGAACCCCACGTATTCGAAATTTCCGGAGCCCTATGGCATCTCTCATTCGTATGGTCGTTTTGGGACGTTGAACCCCAACAATTAATATTAGACTCAAGGTTTCCTTGAGTCTAGAAAAGTGCGGGCTGCCAGCAGGGGTGGGGACTGAAGAGCTGGACGTTTACCCTGCCATTGGGATCCGCAATTCTGCGCAGAGATTGCCTACGAAGAATAGATAGACGATTTCATCTCCCACAATGGGTCATTTCAGCTGCACCACCTGAAAAAAAACCTTCAAGTGGCCTTTGCGTGCTGAGTGAACTGTGCAAACCTTAACTGCAAAACAGCGTTAAAGGTGCAGTTAAACAAAAAGACAAGGGTACTGTGTGTATCGTTGTTTTCTTTGTGCATATGCATCTTTCAACACTGTCTTTTGATTAAGATGGATACATACAAGCTCTCCCAGCCCTCACTTTTGTTGCTGTACAAAACTGCAGCCTTGCCTTCTCAACGAAAGCGTTGTCAACCAGTACGACACACTGTGAATGGGGAGCATCGTTACAAGCCTGGACTGTTTTTAGGATGGGGCAGCAAGGCTCTTCTTGAAAGGGGCCATGGTTTCCTGCAGCAGCCACCTCCACAAATCGGCATTAGTTTGAACACGACTGTCGGAAGGCTTCATCAAAATGGGCATGCTGCATATTCTGCTTACAGCACTGCGGCGCATAGCGCTGTAATATTCAAAAAACATGATCGCTGCGGTCTAATCTACGAATTGCCGAGCTTGTATGGGGGGTGTAAAAAAAAAGTCGGAGCCTGTTCACTGGCCTCTTTAAATGCCGACATTCATGCTACTAACTAAAGTTACTAAAATTGGATCTGGTAGGTTGTTTATTGTGGGAATCAACTTGGAAGACTTGCAGCAAAGTACCCTAAAAATTGTCATCTGCAAACTGCGAAGCTCATCACGTGCCAAATATGAGATTTGTGGACAACCTCTTGTGTTCTCAAAGGTCACTCATTGGATAAGCAGAGGCAAGGGCGGTATGGCAAGGCTTCATTGTGCTCATCGTTTCCCTGTGCATGCTGATAAGTACGCTGCCACCTGCTTGACAAAAAGAAGCAAGAGTTGACGTGCATATGCAGTCGCCTTAAAATCTAAGCCACTGCTGTGCCGTAGTAACAGTCATCAATGCTAGCTTCTTTACGCTGAATTCGGGGACACCAAACTTAGCCCCACTGTAAATCTGTTGTGAAGTCGAAGCAAGTGAACTGATGCAGGGAATGGAACGGCAGGTGACAAGGAAAGTGGGGATAAATAGTGGACCAGGCTTGTGTCTAGTACTGGCATCTTCACATGGTAAGCAGCTGGGAGAAACTTTACTGGTGGCCTGCTATTGGACTTGTCTCGCTTTGCCGCACAGTCTCAGCGGTCCAAGCACTTTTCAGATTGCTATGGGCCTGCAGAATTTGGAAGTTCGGTGATCTAAATACCTGGTTTCCTCAGCAGCACTACGACCTACAGCTGTAGGAAACGTGTAGTTTCCTGCATTGCTTGCTTTAAGCAGACAAGCAGTGCGATGAAACAATCCACTGGGGTATAGTTTTCCATCGACACCAGCGCTGCCTGTAGGCCCCAGACGCATTCGTCTGCATGCTCAGCCTGACATTTTTTTTGTTAGGCTTTCGGACTGTAGTCGCCAGACAGCAGGTGCACCTTGCCCCATGTTTCACGTTGCACTGCTCTTCTGTTTTGTGCTTCCAGGCAGCCAATGTACAACGACCTCCCGCACGGACCAGGCCGCGGCTACACATCTGGTATGCTACTTTTCCTAATTCTCGTCTTGAGTTAGAAATTCTTGTTGTGAAGTAGTACCTGCTTAAAGGGACACTAAAGAGCAAAACAATGTTTCGGGTCTTCATCATCATCATCAGCCTGACTACGTCCACTGCAGGACAAAGGCCTCTCCCATGTTCCGCCAGTTAACCCGGTCCTGAGCTTGCTGCTGCCCATTTCTACCCGCAAACTTCTTAATCTCATCTGCCCACCTAACCTTCTGTCTCCCCCTAACGCGCTTCCCTTCTCTGGGAATCCAGTTAGTTACACCTAATGACCAGCGGTTATCTTGTTACGCGCTACATGCCCGGCCCATGTCCATTTCCTCTTCTTTATTTCAACTATGATATCCTTGATCCCCGTTTGTCCCCTAATCCACTCTGCTCTCCTCTTGCCTCTTAAGATTACACCTACCATTTTTCTTTCCATTGCTCGCTGCGTCGTCTTCAATTAAAGCTGAACCATCTTTGTAAGTCTCCAGGTTTCTCCGCCGTAGCTAAGTACCGGCAAGATACAGCTGTTGTATACCTTTCTCTTGAGGGATAGTGGCAATCTACCTAGTATAGTACAATTTCACAATCTCCAAATTACCGCTCTAGACATAAGACGACACTTCGTAAGCGAGAAAACGCGCGAAAAGAAAATGTGGGTGGGAGATGCCACCTTAAGATTCCCACACCGAACGCCGTGAAGTCATAAATTTTAAGCAGGGCTTCTGGGTCCTACAAGGCTTCTAATTGATAAAAATGAAGTACATTTTCATTTGCAAGTACATACTTTTGCATACAAAGTTTTTAGAAAATTTCAACTTTTCACAAAAATAAAAAAGCACTCATTTTGAAATTTTCTACACAGTGTGGTTGTTTTGGTGTGAAATTTAAAAATAAAACTGTAATCCTAATTTTCTCTGCTAATAAAATAAAGTTAAAATGGATAAATTTATGGCATTAAGGGTTCTCAGAGTACAGTTTATTAACATAAACAAAGTCTTTGTTACTCTTTAGTGACCTTTTAAAGGGTGTTGGCACCATTTTTGTACCTTCGTCCACTCTGGTATACAAATCGCTTGTATACAAAGACGTCTTTGAAAAATTGTGAAGCCGACTAGGTAGTGCCAAAATGTTTTATTTTAATGTTGAAGTCGGTTTTTTCGTAGCACACCCACTGTCATCGACATTACCATGTTGTCGGGCTACAGTGTCAACTCTGGTGACTTCATGCCCCAGTGTAGCTAGTTGTGATGACGACATCTGGCACTAAAGCACATCGCTTCTCGTGCATCATCAGTGGAGCCGCGCAGCGTAACGGCCATGGAAACGTCACGATATCTTGCATAAGCACGTGACTAGAATCTCGTACCGTGTTGCGGCGTTAAGGTTGGGTAGGAACCGAAACTAGCTTTGAAAAACGTGCATTTCATTTTCCAGGCCGCTAGCGCAGCAACCAGTAAGTTTTACGTACTTGTGATGGTCTTTTATTTGATATAAAAGAATTGACAATTTTCAAATCTCTAGCCTTTTAATCGATCACAAACTTCAAATGCAAACGTTGGTTACGTGCTGCCAAAGCTGATGCTTTTTTCACAAAATATACCGGCTTCTCTCGTTGTCATACCTCAACATACCAAGTATAGAAACAACAATTGATGATTGTAGCAAAATTAGCTCAGAGCACTCTCACCATGAAAACTGTACAAATATGCATCTCGAAGGATTCTTTGGGTAATGGAGCTACTTTTTCAGCAGGTGTGACTGTAAGTGCTATGTTTGGCTCTTGACTGTCATTCTTTTTAGCACAGTGTTTAATAAGTGCAATCAAGTTTAGTTTGTTTTATTGAACTGTCATTTGACCCAAAAATTTCTTCACTTTAAGTTAGTTCTTGCAAGCTTGATGATGGAAAGAAATAAACATAGAGTTTCTTGCAATAATACCTAGAGAGGAATCTGTCGCAGCGATCGTGTACCTCCATGGGAGTTGTGGGAAGTACAGGCTTCGGATTGGATAGAGTTAGCTAACGAACCGTCTACAAGCTCTTTTCTACAGTTTCATTTTCGTTCTTCGCGAAGCGTGGGTAGTGGAGTGGGGTGCAAAGCATTGAAGCAGGGCCTTTGTTGTTCAAAGATGCTGATGACGCTAGGTCTCCTGATTTGCTGCAACGTTCGAGCTTTACGAGTCGTATTTGAGAGTTTAAACGAAGCGTCGTCCACTCACTTCTGCGCATATATGTAGCGTCTCATGCCAGTGCATGATATTGCATCGAGCTCATGTTTTTTCACGAACGCGTCTTGCCTAAACTCGGTTTAAATAGACTGCAAACCGATGGCGAAGCTAAGTAAACCCACCGTCACGCTCCACTGACTTGACTTCACAACAAACCTGAGGTTCTTTGGTGGCAGAATACTTGGACAGACGTACCTAGCATCGCAGAAGACGAAACATTACGCGTTTATTACTTAATACCGTACTGTTATTTCTATAAATAGATACTGCGTACTTTGCAGAGAAAAACAAGCATGTTTGTTTTCAAGTGTTGTAAAAAAATTCATTAAATTTTTATGCGAAATTTGGAACTCAGTGGCAGAGCAACGCATACCCTGATGGTTGAATTTGCCCAGGTTTCACTTTTTCCGCCTGGTCACAAAAACTTTTTGCAATAAAGTTTGTGTAGAAATAAATTAAGCAAGTTTAAATTAAATATACGCTCATATGAGATTGTTTTACACTCGGAAAAGCAGTGTCGCGAATCTTAAGAACGTAATCCATCCGAAGCAGATCCGAAGCCTGTACTTGCCATAATTTCCATGAGGGTACAAGTCCTGCTGAAAGAGCCCGCGTAGACACTAGCACCATATTCCCCTCTAGGTATTATTGTATGAAACTCTATGGACATAATTTTGTATCTTTCTTGTTTCTACGTTTCTCTATTAACGTTGCAGCATGAAGATTTGCAGAATCTGAGCACAGTAGAGGATTAGAGAAAGCATTGTGGTGCCGGCTAGTGCGAGATTATTAAGTAGAATCGGAAGGGCCATTTGTCACATAGTTCAACATCAGTAGGCTGGTGGTGATTTGTGTTAATCTTAAAGTTCAACTCTTGAACGAAGTAGCTTGCTCATAATTTTTAGTGGAATAACTGGTTTTCAAGTGCAGCAAATCTTTATAAATGGTGTTGCCTCCTCAGTATGCTTCTGCTTAATGCATCGATACCGTTTTTCCATGTACTTAAATGTTTATTGGAAGTTGCATATGGAAGATGCGAAGTGGGCTTTTCAAAAGCAAGTTTTGGCTCGGTGTTAAATATTTCATGCTAAAGTTATGGAAAAATATTCATTTATTTCAAGTAGGATGTGCGAACTATGATACAAAATTGTAATCCGGATGGCATATACACAGGAGTATTGATTAATTTTGAAATTAGTGCATAGTAAGTGTGACATGCTCAATTACTCTGGTGGTCATATGTACTCAGTGTGGCATGGAGCCGTCAGCCAATTGTGCTCATCGTAAGTACCCGCAATGCTAATTTAGTAAATGTAGATTTATAACAATATAAACAAATATTTCCGTGTGGCTATGCTGCTGCATCGCTGAAACAGTTCTTGGCAAAAGTTGAATTTTTTTTTTATGTTCTCATAACACATCCTCTGCATAATATGGTGGACGAATGTATTGCTTTTGAGCCACATATTGTGGTATATCATTCTCGCGAGTTCCTTTTTCATTTGTTCACACAAAGATGAAACGTGTTCTGTAAATTGTTTGTTGTTTTTCTTGCAGGTTCATACACATGGCGCTAAACAAGCATGTAGACATGCAGCACCACATACGCCAGCTTCATGCAGGAATTTGTTTTTCAGATTGTTTTGCAAGCTTGTTTCAGTTCAAGATCCTGCAATAAATTTCATCTGTGGTCCGTCAATATGCTTTGCTGTATCACTTATATTGCGTAGAATCATTTAAAAGTAGTCTGGGCCCACTGTGGTTGCTTTGTTGCTCTGGCACTGTTGGGTTTGCACTTGTCCCTGGATTTTGCTCAAAAGAACAAGGAAAAATCTCCGGACTTCAATTTAGTGCTACGGACGTAGGTTCGCTACTCAGAGTGATGGAAGTGTTTCGATTGGAAGCAGAGTGCAAGAACGCTTATGTGCTATGCTTTGGGCGCACTAGAAAAAAAAAAATTCAGGTGATCAAACTTAATCTGCGCTTGATGTGCAGCTTTAAAGCCGCTGTCTAGTTTTGCAAGGGGTCTCATAACCGAGTTTGATGCTGCCAGTTTTCTTTAGTGCTTGACAAGGCATGTAAGCATGAATTAGTAACGCGGAAAACGCCGTGAAACGTAATTTTGGATCCGAGGCGCATCCAAAGTTGTGTGTGCCATGTATACTGCAGTGGTCGGCGAGCACGATTGCCATTATACGCCGGTGAACAAGCGAGTCCTTAATAATCAATCCTGTATCTGGGCTTGTATCACGGAGGCTAGTGCTCACGTGCTGCGCACGCCGTGTGCATGCGGTGCGGCTTTACAGCAGAGTGCGTATTCGATAATTCCAGCGACTATACACAGGGAAGGAAAAAAAACACCGCCATGATGGGCTGTGCGCGGGAGTACAAAGGCTAAGGGCGCAGCGTTGCCAGTGCATTTTCGAGGGGACGCGCCAATTTGCACAGCCCAAGGAGGCGTTTATGAAAAGGTGAATAGACGGCGCAACGGAAGGGCAAAATGGCGGACGAGACGGTGATGTTACGCTTCCAGTACACTCTAGTGATGTCGCGAGCGTTTATGTCAGCGTCGCAGAGCGTGAAGGCGCGGTCATGATGACTGAGAGCTCTCGCATTGTGGCGTCGCGCCCTTGGACTGCTTCGACCGGATCCCCACTTTCCTATCTCCTTCTTTTAGATGTGGAGCATCTTATACTCGCGCCTTGTAGTGCGCCGTCCGCACCGTCCACACCGCTTCTCGAACATTCGACAGCTGACGCGCGCGCATGCGCCGTCGCCCACTCTTCCACCATCTGTGCATCCCTTCCTCCTCTACACACCGCGCGCGCTTCACTCCTCCACCATCTGTGCACCCTTCCTCCTCTACACACCGCGTTCGACATCTACAATTCTCCTGATTCTCCAGTGGACGCGCATGTGGCGTCGCGCTTCGAGAACATTCAACAGCTGACAGTGCATGCGCCGTCGTGCTGTATATATACTCAAGGTCGGCGCTCGCTCGCTCAGTTGCCGCTCGTCGGTTGGTTTGTACGGCGCGTCGACGTCCAAGGTCGCGGTGAAATGAATTCCAACGAATCCACAAACACAATGATCGACGTCCCTTCGACCAGCGCCGCCCTTTCGCATACGTGTGTACGTGTTCACTCATTTAACACCCCCTCCTACAACCACGTTAACCAATTTAGCCATCGACCCAAGTAAGTCGCAATTTAACACCCCATTTCACAACCACGTTAACCAATTTAGCCATCGACCCAAGTAAGTCGCACTTTCACACCCCGTTAACCAATTATATGCTCCGCATCCTCCTCAGTGTTCCCCCGAGGGAAGCTGCGGGCAATTTTTTTTCTCTCGCTTGGCTGTCTTCTTCTCCGTCTATTTTCCTTCTTTTTATCCCTCCTTCCCCCCACCCCTATAAGGCACTGCGCCGTGTCGCCTGAAGGCAGACAGAAATTAGGTGCCTTTTTCCTTTTCATTCTAACCACTACCAGAGAGGCCGAACTGCGTCGCAGTTTTATCACCGTGTGACAGCTTCGGAGCACGGCTACATGGCGCCGCCTGCGTCGCTAAAGTGACCATAAATAGCAACGCTACTTCGCGCTGTCATGCGGACAGCGCAATGAGCCGGTTTTTGTAACTTTTCAAATCTCTAGAAGAATTTTTGGTTCTTTTATTCGTGCGTCTTGGCTGATGTTCAGGCTCCTGAAGATATTAAAAAAAAATCCCACGTACAGTGGAAATCGATTATATGCGAAGCACGAATGAGAAACGTTGGTATGCCACTTTCAAATCGCCACAATGTTAAGAGGTGAAGGTAAATTATGCCGTACATGACTTCTGTGTCATGATTATCGCTTTGGATGTGTCGTTTACATTCGTCATCTCTTCACGTCACGTGATGCCAAAATTTAGTAAACATGGAGCTAGCGAAACGGATGCGTGCACGCTGTAAGCGCGGTATGTTGTCATGTTGTTACATGACACGCGTCTCATGATTATCATGTTTGCACCAGTCGTATACCTTCGTCATCCATTAACGCCACGTAACACCAAATTTGGTATATGTGGAGCTAGCGAAACGGCCTCGAGTGCATCATGAAGGGCCCAATATACTCTAACGTAACGTTGACGCGCGCGCACGCTGGGAACTACGTTAGCAAAACGCGAGTACTCTATAGCCTGACACCCGGCGCGAAGTGCGACAGGCTGCATTTGGAGCCAATGTGTTACCCAGACAGTGCGGCGCCTTGACTGTGGCATGTATACTCATGTTCTCATATGACACGCACCTCATGTTTATCATGTTTGGACCAGTCACATACCTTCATCATAGATTGACGTCATGTAATACCAAATTCGGCATATGCGAAGCTAGCGAAACGGCCGTGAGCACATCATGAGTGTAGCATGTAGTCATGTTCACATGACACGTATCTCATGTTTATCATGTTTGAACTTGACTCATACCTTCGTCATCGATTCACGTCCCGTAATACCAAATATCGTATACGTGAAGACAGCGACACGGCCGCCAGCGCATCATGAGCGTGACATGTAATTATGTTGTTGCATGACACGCATCTCATTATTATCATGTTTTCATCAGACACACCTTCGTCATCCATTCACGAACTATAATACCAAATTTGGTATATGTGACGCTAGTGAAACGGCCGCGAGCGCATCATGAGCGTGGCATGTAGTCATGTTATATGACACGCATGTCATGATTTTCATGTTAGGGTCTGTCGCTTGTGTTCGCCATGCAATTATGTGATACCATACCAGTTTTGCAACATGTCATATGAACGGAACCACCCCAAGAGCAGCAAGACCATGAAAAGTAAATCATGACATTCATGACATACATATCATGACTTCCATGTTATGACTAGTCAACTATGCTCGTCATATAGTCTTGGTTTGCTATACCAAGTTTGGTATCGATACCATTATCCAAACGGCCAGGGGAGCTAAAAGTCGTAGGCACTGGATAGATAGATAGATAGATAGATAGATAGATAGATAGATAGATAGATAGATAGATAGATAGATAGATAGATAGATAGATAGATACGCTCAATGTCGCCGAAGTTCGCTGAGAAATCCTTCGCATTCAAAAGTAAAACGCATACCCTAGATCATTTTGCACACTGATGAATTGTACTGGAGGAGCTGTTGATTTCATGCCACATGTTTCTTGCTTGAAAGAAAAAGGAAATGGTCCAAAGTTTCATGCACTGAATTCCACACGAAGACTTCGGAACAGTGTCTCCGAGTTCATAATTTTCAGTATGTCTTCGATTTTTGTTCACATTGTTTTAACTAAATTCCATAAAACTTGCAATGTTAATCGCTGCTTGCATTTGCTTGTGTACATAATTCGCTTGTGTACATGGCCAACACCACCTAGACTTAGACCTAGAAAAAAAAATCTAGGTGGTGTTAGAAAAAAAAAATCTAGGTGGTGTTGACATGGCACAAAGGCTTACAGCGTTGCCTTGGTCCTACATTCCTTGTTTTTAAATGGGCCCCGCCGCGGTGGTCTAGTGGCTAAGGTACTCGGCTGCTGACCCGCAGGTCGCGGGATCGAATCCTGGCTGCGGCGGCTGCATTTCCGGTGGAGGCGGAAATGCTGTAGGCCCGTGTGCTCAGATTTGGGTGCACGTAAAAGAACCCCAGGTGGTTGAAATTTCCGGAGCCCTCCACTACGGCGTCTCTCATAATCGTATGGTAATTTTGGGACGTTAAACCCCACATATCAACCAAGTATTAAAACGTGGAGTGAAACAAAAAAACACGCACCACTGCTCGAACTGACTATTATCTAATATTAATCGTTAACCTTCGCGACCAAATGCGTATTCCTTTGCCGTGTACACGAGTCAGTTTGCGGTGATGACCACAGGTATGTAGACGGTATTATTCGAAGTCCTACCCACAATGGTGTGCAAAACCATGAGGGTGCTGTAACCCTTTCAGAGATTGCTCCCCGCACGCCGCCACAATCCTCTCTGGGCTGCGCTAAGACGGAATGGCATACCAAAAAAGCACTGTCAAGGGTCTTAGCGCAACTTTGGGTGTATGCTAGTACACTGTAGCGCAGCTCAGCATGACGGTATGGTCCATGATGGTGGCGTTTTTTCTCTCCTCTGAAAAGGCGTGTTGGGCGGTGAAGTGGGCGTACGACAGTTTTGGACACGTTTTCCGCCTCATGGTCAACTTGCCAACGGCGTGATTACGGCGCCGTCCAGAAACCGAAACTACGCCGTTAAGCAACCTTTTTTTTTATTTCTCTATTGTTAAGCAGCCAGTTCTAGCACGTTTTAGCCAAACCGAGCCAATTCGTCTTGACGTAGTGCGAGGCGGCAAGGCGCGGGTAGTTCGGCGTTTTGTTACCTGCTTGCTCTGGTTTACTCAACGGAGTGTGTTAATTGGCGACATTGACTGGATACAGTAGTTTGACAACTTGTGCGTGCTGAAGTGTGCTTGTCATTCAACGTAAATGCCTCTTCGAAAGTACAAAGGTAAGCCCGTATGGATGTGTGTGATGGACGCGTGTGGTGCGTGTAGTTTCGTTTGTTAGCGAGCTGAAGCACATGAGCCACAGAAATTGAGCAACCCCCCTGCCCTCAGTACAACGTTTCTAGAACCAATTAGTTTTAAAAGCGGTGAAGGGAACACACGGGTGTCAAACGCCAACGTATGTTCTACCGCGCAGACGACGCTCATGGCGGCAAGAAGGCGCCTGCTGCTGAAATACTAAAATTTAAAGGATTCTACGCCCCCAGTTACTCAGACAAGCCCGTCGCTACATCGATTCAGTATGCTTCTGTCAAATTCACTTCGTGGACAGACATTGTAGGAGTTTGCGCTGGGCTATTGTTCGGCATTCTGTGCTTAAGACCTACGCTGGTAATCCACCATCGCACCGGTCGAGAATAATACGCAAGCCTCCCAATATATTGCTGTTTACTGTTGATTTTCTTGCCTCGATGCCGCTAAATGCAGTGAAGCAAAGGACGTTTTGATGTTTGAAGAAAATACTAGAGCAGAAAGATGATGCTTTGGAGTGGGCATACATGTTTTTGGAAGAGGAAAATGCTAGATGATACGACTGATTATCTGATGTTCGCAGTATCGCCTTCCCACATGACGTGAAAGCTAGGTAAGGCATTGTTATGAACATGAACCAGCCGTAAAGGGGAAGGGCAGGGCTGAATACCTTTGTGTTGCATTTTGGGTGCGATTGTACACACACACTCTCTCTGAAGATGTGGGCACCACCACAAAATTTGTGACTTGTGCATTTTTTGCTGCAAGCATTTTTTTATAGTACCACAAAGCACCAAAATTGATGTCCACGATTCATGCATACCCGCAACAACATTCATGAATTTTCGCTTAATAATTTATTATAGCTTTATTGATGTGGCCAACTTTTCATTTCCGTGTCTTGACACGAGTTGGGAAGTGACGTAGCAGTGTAGGTGGCTTGGTGACGTGACCACACAAAGCTGTGACGCACGTGTTATGTCGTCTGCTCTCACATGCACATGCCACACAAGCACCAGCGAAACAAATGTGCCAACAGTTGCCACGGCTAGCCGCAGCAGCGGCGAGTAATGTAGTAATTGATGCTTTGACAGCAGATTTGTTGTGGAGGTGGCGGAGGTCACTGGCATCGCTACAGATCTGGTGTGACGTCCCTGCAACTTTCATTGGACGTGCTAGCGATGGCTTTCGATTGAGCTAATGAGCATTTGGGCACACCTTGGAAGTGAATTGAAATGTATCCGAAATGTCTTGCTGTTCCCAATACTTCGTGTGGAGTTCTCTTGCGTACAGAGGAAACCCACAACAGGCTTGTTATAGCCTCGATGGCACCACGCCTTTAAAGGGTAATACTACCTTCTCTCCACTGAGTGAGTGAGTGAAACAACTTTATTTGGTCCACAATAGACGCCAGTTAACTCAACGTAACCCCGAGAAAAATTCCTAGCCACGCCTAAGTCTCCCCTCTATGCCTTGCATTATCACGCGGCATGCACAGAGTGTAGCGCCTGCATCAAAGGCCAGCTGTCGATTATGGCTTGGCACTATGCAAGTGCAGAAACACGCACAAAGACAACTGCTGAGAGCAACAAGGTGTGGCAAGCTTTATTGGTTTTCATGATAATGTAAGTAGAGATATACTCGTATGTTCCCACAGACGAATGAATACAATGCATGGGGGAGCAAGAGATCCTCTAAGAGCAAGGACATCACGTGGTGGAGTACACCAGGCATTAAAAAACAACACAAAACACTTGCGGCATGCCAGGACTTTGGGAAGTATTTTTCTTTTAAAGACCCCAGGCTTTCGTGAGAACCTATCTTTAACTAAGCATTGAAAAAGATGACGAAGTTAACCAAGGTACATAATGCAAGCATCTGACAACACAGATAACTGTTCAAACTTGGAAGGTTTCAGACGTGAAAAACCTTCGAGTCTTTAATCAAGCACATATACTACAAGAGAAACAAAAATGTCTGGATAGAAATATGGCACTCTATAGATGAGGGTGTCTTTTTTTAAATTTGCCCCCCATACTTTTTTTTTTGCCTTCCCTTGCGATTGTAAAGTATGCATTTTCGTACATCACCATCCTTCACTGTCAACCACAGCGCGTGCTCGCGGCTACGGCGATAGGTCGGGCAGAACACTCGTTGCATCTTTTACCAAATGAATCTCAGGGAAACGATAAAGTCCCCTGGCGAGGCATGCCACCATGCAAACACCACAAATAGAAAAGAAAAATAAACATTACATACAAATAAGGATCATCCACATAAAAATATGAAACAAGCTCTACACATCAATGCTTGTATACAAAAAAATTATGTGTGATGAAGACAAGGGAAGCTTAATGTGCAGGGACCTTGGCTTCGAGTAATACTCGTCTTGCGTCTCCTCGTGCGGGGACGTTTGTGATTTGGGACGCACCGTCGCTCGCCGCTGTCAAAATTGAGACTTGTATCACAGGTAAAAAATGAAGGAGCCTGCAGATGTTCTAAAAAAAACTAGACTGTGGCTTGTAGGTCGCGCGACAGTTGCCAACGCTGTTTTGATAACCACCCTCTTGCCTTTTGAATCACAAGACAAGATCATGGCATTAAGAAAAAAAAATTGCAGACTCTCGAAAACGTTATACAGCTCATCCAACACCCGATCTTGAATCTCTCATCTAAATATAAAAATTCTTTCCAAAATGTGTGAAAATCTACACAGATGCCTCTTTCACTGTTACTGCTGTCAGAGTCCATGTAAGTAGCTAGGCCTGTCTTCACAGAGGGTATGTAATATTGCACATTTGTGGTTTTCCCCCCTATTCGCTGCCAGGCACTGGATGATATGGCCGGGAATGTGAGCATACTCTTGGCTGTAGAGCTGCTACGAGCAAAGGCCTGCCGACATGAGCGTTTTGGCAACCAAGGACCGCTGGTTATCATGATTCTTCGTCGTTCGTGGTCAAGCCCACCAATGTCACAGTGACATCGAATGAACAAGTGCAGTTAGAAGGAATGTCATTTGTATTGTACTTCTAACAAATTTTTCTGGACATCTCTAATAGTCTTGCAGATTTCTCAATTGTCAAATGGGACTAGGCTTGTGGAGAGCGCTAGACTACTTGGGCAAATGATGCATGGGTATTTATACTTTATTTTTTGACAATCTTTGTACTTTTCAAAGCAACTTCGAAGCAATGAATCAGTGCGACCATCTCAGTTGCGGTGGCTGCATTTGTGACGGAGGTGAAAATGCGTGTGACCCGTGTACTTCGATTCTTGTGGGTGTCAAAGAACCCCAGGTGGTCTAAATTTCTGGAGCCCTCCACTGCTGCGTATCTCACGATCATATTGTGTTTTCGGAACGTTAAACCCTGTCGATTATTTTAAATAGTGTTTTGGCTGGAAAGAGGTTGTCATTGCCTATGTTAAGCTGCAGTGGCTTTGGCCATGCCCTGGTGCGGTGCAGCTGGCATCTTGGAAGAACAGCATTACGCAGCATGTTATCAGCACATGTACTGTGCTCAGGGATTGAAGTGCGGCATTTTTGTTTAGTACATGTGCTACGAGCGATTCTTCACGGCTGTTGCTGCATAGCTGGCCAATAAAGGTAATGATGGCTCTGATGTACAAATTCAAGTCAAAATTACTCTGTTATGATTTCAAATATAATAATAGTTGTTGTGAAAGAAGAATTGTGCAAGGGGCTCACTTTGTGTTATACATAACTGATGAAACTGACAGACAAATAGGCCAAGGAAAATGTGGGGGGATGTTATTTGTGGTTTCTTAACCGCAGTGAGAATATTCTCACTTAAATTGAAAGAAATTTAAAAGATATTCATTACACTATAGTTAAGAAACTGCAGATAATGTCCCTTATGCTTGTCTTGGTTTCAATAATATTTGTCGAAGTTTTACGTCCCAAAACCTGTGAGGGACACCTTAGTACAGGGCAACGGAAATTTCGACCATTACAATTTGCATTTCTGTATACTATGCATCTACTTACATCTGGTGCTCCTTAACATGTGCCCTAAATCGTACATGGGCCTAGAATATTCCACTTCCGTCAAAATGCAGGCATGGTGGTGTGGGATTTGATACCGCAATCTTCGAATCAGTAGTAGTGCGCTGTGGCAGGTCACACAAGCTACAGATGCTAAAAGCGGAAGGATGCGCAGCACTTAGCCTCAAATTTTCACGTTTCAATCTGTGGTGGGTACTGCACAGTGGTGGAGTACACTAGCATTCAGGCAGTGTCGAATTTATTTTGTCCTATCTACGGCTTCGATGTTCTGCTTATAAGAGGGGAACTAAGACGAGAAACAGCTACGACAATTTACGCAGTAGATAGTTCCCGAAAGGGCACAAGGAAGGAAACTTTTTGCCACACAGACTCCAGAACTGCACACTGAGGTAAAAACGAAACGGTGCACCAGATTCGCGATATAGTAGGAACCGGAAAAATTCTGAACCCTGTTAATATTGGGCGAGTTGCCTCTAGTCGGCCACTTTGCCGTAGCAGTTCTGTGAGCCGCTTAATGGAGGTTGTGGAAAAGTATCGCATGAGACAGTGCCAAGCCGTGCGGCGCAGCGAAGTGCGATGCAAGCTGGAGGCATTCGTGCAGGTTTTGCGATGCAGTGGCGGGAAAGATTTGCAGCGTGTCCATATTGCGTGTATGTGTATATATGCGTGTGTGTGTGTTGGATATATATAATATAGATAGCATCCTATGAAAAACAAAGCGCTCAAAATGCGCAAGCCCTTTCAAGACTCATAAACATGAACTAGACTCAACGATCCTATATCGATTTGGCTCGATTGTGGGCGGGTATCGAATACATAACATAAAGGATATAAGGAGTTATAAAGCAAGCATATATTCAACAGAAAACACATCGGTTGCACTCTAAAAATGAGCGATATCCTAAGCAAATAAAAGCAAGAAGGCACGCTGGCAAAGGAAAGCATGAAAATGAAAGAGTAACATTAAAGCGAGTGCAGCTTGGGGATGCGTACTTTTGCGAAACAAGCATAAATAATAATAATAAAAAAAGCAAGGGAATGGCATGCTGTAGCACAGGTTATGCAATACTGTTGTATTTGAGTGTATATGATGCTTTCTGAATCTGTTTATGCTCTGTCCATCATTACGAATAAGGGACTTGGCCTTGCTTTATATGAAGTGCCCATCATCGGAATTAAGGCTGTGTTCCAATTCTAAGACAGCATGTAGACAATACTTGCAGACAGCTTAGAAGACAGCACCTAGCCTATGCTGTTCGAGAAATGAAACACGTCTTGACGACTTGCGCGTGAGAAGGTGCCACCTTGCATTGAAAAGAGAAAGCTAAAATAAACAAATGGAACTGTTGTATTTTCTGGCTTATTTCATGTTCAAATAAAAAAAAAATGAAACATTACTTGCAATGAGCGTTTGGAAAAGGGTCTACTTGTGTGCAGACGAACATCCCGACGAGATCCGATCTATCTGCGCGATTCACTGAGCTGCCATCTTGTTTGGACAGCAAAGTAGCCTGCATCGTATTTGTCTACGTTGCGGTGTTCTCAGAGGTGTCTATTTTGCCGGCTACATGAGAATTGGAATGGGAGTTAAGATGGCCGCCGTCCATTTAGCTGTCTATCTAGCCATCTACGGTGAGTATTGGAACACAACATAAGTTGAATGATCCGAAAGTCGTTGCAAAGCCTATTTCGGAAATGAGGCCTTTTTGGGGCTAGTTCTACAAAGGAATTTAAGAGCAAATTTTTGTCGACTTCGCAATTCACGGAACAAACTAGGAATGTTATTTTACGATAAACCCCCATTCGTCGTTTCAGGGAGGCGATTGGATTCCCCCACCAAGCTCTGTGATCGTGTAAATCTTAACTCGCTTGAGGAAGGGGCAGTGTTTCGCACTGCGCTGCCATATACGTTTACAATACACGGCTTACACAAGGTGCAATGAGTTTTAGTTTCCCGCAAAATCTGCGCCCCAGTTGTCGGGCATGTGCGATGCATCGTTCAAGTCGACCAGTAAAGAGCGACATCTTTACTGACAGAAATGAAGTTTCATATTTGAAGCAGAGCAGCGCTCTACCTTTCAACAGTGGCAGACTTTTCATTGCAGTTTTCAAGCGCCGTTAACCGTCCTGGTGTTCCCGCAGTGATCCCCCAAATGGTGAAATGTTGGCACTCTTGCACGGATGAAAACAAACAAATAAAAGAGATACACAGTGGCAGTTCATCTCTGTGACCTCGATACAACCCTCTGAGTGAGTGAGGCAGCTCGGAGAGGAAGGCAATGCTTTTTGTCAGCGCAGGCAATAATCTGCGCCAAACAACCAGCTCTGCATTAAAAGCCGCAAGAGACAGGCGCAGCATTGGAGCGAGAGCTCGAAGCAAACAAAAAATGCGATGCTGCAGGCCCCTTGTAGGAGAATATAAAAGATGTGAACAAGAAGCAATAACTTAAGGAGTATTCTGGCTTGCGGGTCATGAAATTCATTATCAAGGAATATTACTAATGAGGGCAAATGCAAAGAGAAAAAAGAAATGGTATATAGGCTTCATGCGAATGTCAATGCATTTGGCTGGAATGTTCGTGACTTGACCCCCTGGGGCTGCATGCAGGAGACTACATATACAAAAATTGCCTGTCAAATTAAGTGTGCCCCAATATTAAAGAGACACTGAAGATTTATTCATCAATTCTTTTCATGCTTGTTATGCATTTTTTTCTGGCAACGAAGTGATTTTCTGTTAGTCTAAGAAATGAGCAGAGCCAGAAACACCACTTTTCTCCAATTTAGTTCCCGAACGACAGAGCAACTCTGCGAGACATCCCGAATTGCATGTCGTTGTCTCACGCTTTTTAACGTTTAGAGTTGGGGATTCCCATGGGTAATTTTTCTGGCACACCAAACTTCTGCTGTCAAATAATGCTGGCCTATTTATCAATCATAAAGGAATTGAATTTTATTCATTACCAATATTAATTACTGTTAGTAGTAATTAATCTTTTTTATTCACTCTTCAGTGTCTCTTTTAAGTATGTTCTTGAGGTAATTTAAGAACTTTTGGCACGGTACATTGTTATCCTGCATACTTAAAAAGTCCTGGTCTGCATGTTGGGGCACATTGTGACATTTCGAAAAAGTTGGGTCATTTGTACGCCGGTGAAACTGTCGTTTTCCGCAATCTGTGGCAAGATTAGCACTGTCACATATGCGTGCAAGCTTTCTCTAAACTATTTACAAAGCTCTTATGCAAGCTTGCATGCATGTCTTATGAGGGGTTTTTTTCTCACATACCATCTCACAAGCGATATAAAAATGTATATATCTGTTGATTAAAAAAAATTGGCCACTAAAATAACCATGAAACAGTTACGACATTCGCATTCCACGGAATTCTACTGTAAAATGCCACGCTTGCCACAGGTGGGGTCAAAGAACATTGAAATAAAAAAGAGTAAGTTTGGTGTATACAGCTCAACCCTGATGATGGTTTTAAGACAAATGTTTCTCCAAAATGAAGAAAAGAACATGAGAGAGTGCCTTGCATCCACACTTGGAATCAGGCTTGAGCTATCATTCAGAAGATGTTTCTTCTTTCCCCGTAACAGCGAAAAAAATTCATTCATCACAACCGTGGAAAAAGGACGTGTAGTAAAAAGAATGAAGGTATAGCCCTCTGCCAATAGATGTAAAATGATTCTCGCGAAGATAGAGAAAGAGAACAGGCCGATTTGAGTAAGTCATCTCGGCTCTGCAATTTGGGTAGAGTGTGCGGAGCATCGTAGAAATGGCCGTAAAAAAGTAGCTCGACCCAACAGAGTGGGATCGCTGGGGTGCGCCCTACAGCCCATTCCAAGAGCGGTAACATCGGCCCAGTGCATCGCTGGCAGTCGTACGCACATCGCCTTGCCGCTCTTGGTGTGTGGTCGACAACTTGGAAGAAAAACGGAAGTATGGTACAACAGTGGCGTGGGACTCGGCTATGTACAGTGGGCAGTTGCGGAGGGCAGGCACTGCTGGGCTCACAGCTCCACCAGCGTCACGTCGATGGAGTCCTCGCTGGTCGGCTCCAGTTCAATGATGAAGATGTCTTCGTTGCAGTAGTGCTTGACCATATCATCATCCATTCGTACAGTCACCCTAAGACAGGAGCAGAGAAAGAGAGGACTTTGCTAATTAATACCATGTTAATTAGTGTCATGTTATTTAGGACTGATAATTAAGATTTTGATACTAATCCAAGTCAAGCTCCTCTAATATTCTAGCCCTACACCACTGATGCAAGCTGCACGTATTTTATTATATTTTAATATTTTTTCTTTTCAAATAACATGAACACTGTGCAGCGATTGCCCACGCTCACATTCACAATAAAGACTTCTGGCAATATTGACTAGAAGGAAATGGTGCTGCGATCATTCAGCCACCAGAGAAATGGTGGGTAGTATGGTAGACTAAGTAAGCCGAAATCTGCTAAACGAAGCTGCTGCTTAAATGGAATGACTGCCTTGTACTCGTATTCTGAACCTATATTCATATCTCAGTACTAAATGGAACTGCTGGGAACATACTTCTCCAGTCCCTTGAGGTTCCGTTTGAAAGTTTACTGTACATGAGTTTGCCTAGACTTCGTGCCTGCATCTTCGCACACATTTGTTTTGAGGCTCTGTTTATTATTGTGTTTTGGTTTTTGTTTTGGATAAGAGAATGGCTGGTTGAGAACTTCATGAGCCGATTTGAATTTGTGAACCTAAAGAGTCAAGAGGGTGAAGTTGGACTGCGCAACTTTCACGGAATCAACTCAGCTTTGCGACGAAGCGACTGCATGTCATGCGAAGCCAACGGAACCGAAAGAATGGAGCTTAGGCAAATCAATGCATTAGCCATGCATGAGCAATATTGGCCCAATAGGCATAGTTAAATTTTGCTGGGGAATTTCATAAATTCGTATCGGCCAGTTTTGCATCACTGGAAGACCACTGTCTGTTTAGATGAACGTCTCCTAAATTCGTGTACATACAGTGAAATGCGATGGTTTTGCGAAAAGCCTGGATCGGATTGGGCCGCGTTTTTGTCAATGCGGCCAGATCACGCCCAAAAATTTCGATTTTTGGGAGATTTTCCGGACAACGGTACAAACATAAGAACTGGTTGAAATCAGGGAGTCTTCCGTAAAATCTGGGAGACTTGGCAGGTATGCCAATTGTATAAAAGGCATTTGTATAAAAGGTCGCACATAAAATGAGAGCTTACCCTTTCTTGCATCTCTTAAATATGTTCTTTAAACTTGAAGCATCTACTTTGTACTTGCTCTCAATCTGAAATGCAAAAAAAGGAACCATGTAAGCAACGCAACAGTAGCTTTTGAACTTTTTCTTTAAGCATGGCTTTGTTCGGTGATCATTAGAAAAGTGCCAAATCAGGTATACAGCCATCGCAGTTAACAGACGAAACTATGAGACAGAAAAAGCGAAGTGCACTCTTTGGAAAGTGAACAGTGCAATGGCAAACAAGGACAAAGTATGTCTGTTTATTTGTCAGTTCATTTGGCACTTGCATTCTTGTCTGTTTTTGTGCTACCTAATTAAGATGATTCGTCAACCATTGTTTGATCAGCCAACATGCACTATTAGCTGAGCAAGAGCTGGGGCTAATAGGATAAGCAGAAAAAACCTAGCAGAAAAAACTGCACATTTGCACATTAACTATCAAGTGCAGGAACCCTTCATGTAAAACAACATGAAAAGATCGAATGCATTCACGAACTGCTAGTGCATATTGTCTTCACCAGCCGGGCAGCATTTGTACTTGTTTCGAAGGAGAAAATTCAAGGTTATCATTGAACTTTCTAAGACAATTTTTCCTAAAAAATTATCAAAAAATGACTCATATTATTGGACTTACAATAAATAAATGGATATTGCTATTATGACAAAAACGACTAGCCTCAAAGGGCGAGTAAACAACTTCGTGGTTCAAAAATTGTTTCAAGGGCTCGTATGTACCCTGCCGGGTTAATAAAGCAACTTACCGCTTTCGCTAGACCAGCCAGCGAAGGTGGCACCAAATGAAGTGGTGTGAAGACAGTTTCCTTTTCCCGTTTGGCATACAGAAGCACTGTGAACAGAGGCAAAAACAAGAGATGAGCTTCACAGACCAACGACGGCAGGTGTTAATTCCCAGTCTTGGGCAAAGCGTTTTACTTTTTCATCTACAGTGTTGTGGATTGTGCACTTGCAAGAGTTGCTCATCTTTCAGTGGCTGTTCACTTCCCATTTAAGATTCCACATCTGTTGCAGAAGTCATGAGCTGGAAATTACATTTAGAGCTTTGTATCTGTGTGCGTACTGCTTGGTATCCGCTATGTCTATGCATAAGTGTATGTACTGTAGTTAAATACGTTATGGACGAAAGACGTGTGTGTAGGGTAGAGAGTACCACCGTCTTTGACGTCAGTACCACTTAATTTAAAAATAAAAGGGACACTAGAGTGAAACAATGACATGAGTGAAACAACTGTGCTCTGAGAACACTAATGTCATAAGTTTCACCATCATAAGTTCATTATTATGGGAAAAAAATTAAGGTTGAAGTTTCATATTTAACCTTCTCAGACGCCACCTATGAATAACTGTCTGCAAATGTGTCAAACCACTACAACGTTGCTTCAAGGCACTCAGTATCCTATTGTAACAAAAATAATGAGATAATTGTTGAATATATGTTACATAAACTCATTCTAATAAAGTTATAATTAAATATGCCTTTATCCCAAAGCCACTGATGCTTACTTGAGCAGAATCAAATCCCAGGCTAGGAATATAGTGCAAACTTGTTATTGGTTATGTCAATCTTGAGCAAAGAAAAATTCTGCTTATCATATCGCTTGCAGGAAGCAGCATGTCGCACAACTCGTCATATGTGGTAGTGCCTTTAGAAAAGTGATAATACGTATCGGTGCACTGAAAAATGAAGTCAGTTGAAGAAAAATGTATTATGCTAGAGGTTCAATTCATTTTAAGTGCGATATAATCTTTCTCTTTTTTAGCCTCTACTTAATGCAAATAGCAAAAACGAGTGGTGTACACAATTGTGTACATAGCATCTCAATAGTTTAAATCTCACGGCTAAATTTCTACACGTGATGTCACCTATTTCAAGACGTATTTTTTATATTCTCGCGACATTGGCCCAAGAAATTTTCTGAAACTTCGCAAGTTACAGGGTTCATTCAAGTTTACCAGGCAAAAATCTAAGGGTGTTCAAGGACTTTCAAGGTTGTGTATGCAAGGTTTCAAGGACCACAATGTCAGTTAGGAACCCAATTGAAACATATTCAGGGGATGATGGACGCTGGGAATAACTAAGGTTCATCAAAAAAGGGTGTTATTGCTAGAGCAGACATTGAAAACTTGGCTCGAATGACATTTTCTTTCCAGACAGTTTTCAATCATGGTGTCCTAGAGCTGCATAGATAGCACTTGCAGTGAGAATGACGTAAAATGCAAACTTTTATTGAGATAGCAAAGACTTAAGAAGAGTTATTATGTAATGCCTTGTTGCATATCCCGAATCTTCGTCCTAAGGGTGCTTGACTTAATGATGCACATCAGATTGTGTTAGTTGCTTCTGCCTTTCTGCATATAGGTCTTGAGTCTGCTGTAGCCATTAATTCTTGAACAGTGCCTTCTAGTTTTTTTCTATATTTTGTAAGCATTTCAACATCCTCTTCAATGCGACATTTCTTCCGTTTCTTACCCTCCTGCTCTTTCCTTTTCCGAGTTTCCAAAAATGCATGGTGTTCGTTCCTCACAGAACCTACTCATATTCTGTTTTCTTTTTTTTGTTATGGGCAGATCACATGCGCCACCAGCTGCATTTACGGCACCACAAATAATGTCCTGTGAAATGTGTGGCAATGTTTATTTAAAAAAAAATTCAAGGATTTGCGAAAATTCCAGCACTTTCAAGACATGGAACATGAACTGTTCAAACTCATGGGTTCTCAGGGGTTTCAAGGACCCGCATGAACCCTGATGTTAGGTCTGTTGCCTAAACAGATAACAATGGACTTTATTTTTACCGATTAGGAACTGGATTGGACCAAGTAGATGCCATCCTATTCTACAATGTCATGACAGTTAGTGCGGGAATATTAAAGAAATGTCTGCACCTGCATTTTCTTTTCACGTGTTTGCTCGCTCACCATGCGTCGTCACGCGGTAGGAGTGCCATTTCCAGGATCGTGATATTGTAAAATGCTAGTGCGCAAAAACTAGCATTTCTCTCTACTGTTATAACCGTACGGTTGGTTGCCTTTCGCATATGCCACTGAGAGATGAAGCAATCTTTGCCCACATGGTTATCGATGCAGAAAGTATCCCAAATCGCTCTCACACTTACCTCGATCACTTGGATACACCTTGATCTTCTTGAGCGGTGGACTGATGATGGCCGAATCATTGGCACATGGTTCAAGTTTCTCCCTCCTTTCGAGCCTACAGACAAAGCAAGCTTATTTCAAGACATGTCGAAAAAGAAAATATCACTGCTGTTTCAGTTTCTCCTTAAGTCTGCAGTGGATACATTTTAGAAGCACATAAGTGTATGTGGTTTGTTATTAGAACATTACATTGCCTATATTCAAAACCATGCATGACATCAAGCTTTAGAAGACACACTGTTGCATTTAGCGTGAAATGGCTTCCTTTGGCTGAGCTTGTCGACATCACTGACAAAAAGCTGCAAGGAGGAGCAGTATAGTTATGCTAGTTGGTAGCTTTAATTGGAATATGCCTCGGCTGCACCGAAAAGCAGTAGCATCTGGACGTGGAATCGTCTATGAACCACAAAAGCTTAGAAGCGAGGAATATGGCAATCTTTTTTTGTACTCCTGAAGCTGAAGCGATAGCCTTGAGGTAATAAACCACTGTGCTAATTTTAGACAGTAAGTGGCACATTTCCAAATCTGCCTAGCTTCAAAATGTATCATTTATTTACTCTAAGTAGTAGTTTTAGGAGATATAGCTGACAAAATAGTGTCTTTGTTATGGCGGTTCTGAGCCTCTGTAAACTTGACAATTTGACTACTACTATTTGCACAAAACATTTCATAGAGACTAAACCAGAATTCCAGTTGCAACAGTCAGAAGAACTTTACCAGCTTCTTCTGAATTCTATTATTTTTCTACAAAGACAGGTTTTTTTCTGCAATTTCATAAGTCAGCTAAGGCTTCCTGCAAAAGATGAATGAATAATTATAATATACACACTACACTATGTAGGTGACGGGCATGAAAAGACCTGCATACATATATAGGAACCAAACCATGTTCTCCATTTCACATGTGTGTCTTCCTGTGAGTGTGCCTGTGAGTGTTACCGCAGCAAGCAAGCTTTCTGCTGCAACACTCGCGTAAATGCGTGGTTTGCTTGTTAGTGTTCATCATTCTTTTTCACTAATTATGCTCTCTAGCTTCTTTAATCGCTTTGAACCATTCACTGATGCGCAGGGTAAATTACGACTAAATCTGGATATGGCTCTATTATGTAATGCGAGACTTTACGACTTATCCGAGACCATTCTCTTAAACTATCTTTTAGTTTTACCACTTCCAATTTCTTCAAGCTCTGCTATCAATGCTGCCTTAGCCCCCATTACGCTCACTTGTAACAACATAAATGAAAGCATCACTATACTAAGTTCTCTGAATTTGTATGTACTCATGTACATACATGCTGCCAAGTAATGCAACGAGAAACGCTTCACAATGCAGGACATGCTGTAGAACATGCAAGCCTTCATATAATGAACACAAATACACTCAAACCTTGATATAACGACTTCAGACATAACAATTATTTGTTATAACGAAGTGACCAATAGCTTTGCCTTAGAGAGTGTTACTAATAATTGCTTATAACAAGTTTTCGAATATAACGAAGTATTTTTCTCGCAGGTGTGAGTTTATTATAGTGAGGTATGAGTGTACAGCGAATGATCAGTTCAAATGAGGTAAATAAAGAATAAGTAGTCTTGTCAAAGATACAGGGTTATGGATATACACTCACAACAAATTTTTGGATATAGTGAAGCCATTTTCATGTCGGGATTTCGTAATGATAAGGTTTGATTGTATAGATTTCGCCGCGTCCATAACTTGCAAACTTTTGCATGCTGCTATAGTACTCAACAAAAGCAGGAAATGGAAAAGACAGACAGGACCTTCCCAGCTGGTGCAAATGAGGCTGCTGCTGTCATCAGCAATGTTAGTGGAAAAAGGAAAACACTACCGCGCGTGTGCAATCTGAAAACAAAATAACGTTTTGATAACCCTGCAACGTATCCATACCTGGCCTGCCCGAATATTCCAGGCCAGTCAGCAGTCGTCACAGCAGCAGCTGGGAGTTCCTCGGGGGGTAGCTTTATTTTTCTGCGCACAGAAACAGTTCCGACGGCATGATTCCATGCACAAAAGAGAACAGCGCCAATGTGCACGTCTTTTGAAACCAGTCAGTGTTAGTCGAGCTTGAGAGTGAGCATGCATCAACACTGAAATAGGGTTGATGAAAATTCACTAAACAAGTAACGTCGGTGGAGCCTCCATTCCGGCTTTGGTGCTAGTTTTTTTTGTTTTTGGAACATCTCGATCAAGTTCCCTCGTTGAAATGTTAACCGTGTTGAATGTTCTTCAGCATTTGTTCGCTTCGAGTCTCTGTCTCCTTCTAAATGCCTGTCTTCTTTTATACTCTGGAAGATTGCTAGGCACCTACCGTGGTGGATTAAGTGGTTATCGTGTTATCTAGTCCAGGCCACACCAGCCACATTTTGATGGAGGCAAAAGGCCTGTGTGCTTAGATTTAGGTGCACGTTAAAGAACCACAGGCTTCTGGCGCCCTCCAGCACAACATCTGTGACGATCGTTGTGGTTGTGGGATGTAAACCCCCAGCAATGATCATTATTGTGAAATTCTGGTTAGCCTCTAAACTATTAAATGTGGCATTGCTCTGCAAGTGTGAGTTGAGGCTAAAAAACCATGTGCCATAAAAAAATTATTGAGCTCAATTTTTTAATGGTTTTGTTGTTTAACTTAACCGCGCTCGTTAAATCGGGAGCTCAAGAATATGTTCGCAAGATTTATTATAGCTTGCAAAAACTCTTTTTACTAACCTAATTGACCTCAGTGCCCCTAGTTCTGTATGGACTTAGGCAGCGATGCCTGTGCATTCAAGTTAAGCTACCATATTTTCTCCTGCATTATCTACACAAGATATGCTTAAAATTTGCACCTTAACTCTGGTGCGGGTCAGTGCACAAGTTGGCTCTCAAAACTGCTTCAAAGATAATGCAAGAAAAGCAGCTTCATGAAAATACGCGGGGATTTTTTTTTTTCCAGATTGGGGGTGCGGGTTATGTGCAGGGGTAAGTTATGTGCCAAAGTTATGCTATTTATGATTTAAACTTTCTACTTTGTCAAGCAGTAGGAAAGTGTAAGTGGGCAATGTCAGCATTGAATTCAATGAAGTTCATGTCTTAGCATGCGAGCTGTTCATGCTGGCACCTTGGATGTAGCAATGTTTGTGAATTGTGCTTACTCGGCACAGGTTGGATCGTCCACCGCCATCATTGGGCCTGTGTAGAAATTGAGGTCCATTCCGGCTACCTGCAGCAAGACAATTAATTGAAAATGAAGACTAGTGTGTTGGCTGCACTTCATAACTTGCAACAACAGAGTGATTTGTGCATCAGTATGTTTCCCACAGAAAGCTTTAGCACATCTCTCTATGCATCCTGGAATGATCGTAAGTTACAATGCAAAAAGCTAATGGATTGATAAACAGGAATGGGACAAGTGCCGACTTAAGAAGTTGATAAAAAAGAGGCATGACTGAGAAAACATGGCATACGTATTGATTTACTGTTTGTCAGGGCACCAGTTACATCATTGACGTTGATTGGCAGTGAAGTTTGTGGACGGCAGCAATCATAGTGGTACTCGTTATTATACGTCACGTACACGCATTGGCGATTAAGGTTCAAAATCTGCCTTGTCCCATGTCAGCTAGAAGTCCCTTGCCAATCCTAATGCGCTTTTTGGCGTGACACTGGTGTACATTGGCAGAAGGGATTTTAGACACCTATGTCCTTAGATTTTATTATTTTCCTTTGACGTTGGCGCAAGCAGTGTTCTTTTGGGAAGATTTATGGCTGTGCCCGTTAAACTGAGAGGATTGCTCAAAATTTGGGAATCTCCCGGCCAAAATTGGCAGAGTTGGCAGGTACACAAGCTCATCTGATTTGCAAGCTTACCTTGTCTGCGTCCTCATTTGGTGTGAACAACACTGGAGGTTTATTGAGATCACTCATGGAGTAGAATTCGGACCTATCACAGGACTGGTGGTACATTTCTTCTATCTTCTTGCGCCCATCTGAAGGTTAAACATGAGCAACATGTGTTGGTACAACTGATTTTTTTACTCTTCACACTATCAGCTTCTTTTCGCAGCTCATATCTGGAGGCATCGTTAAACAATATAAATAGAGCATGCACTATTTCTACTTGCTTTAATTGTCCGCATGAAGATTGTCCATGTCAAAGTGTTAAAAAAAAAAGGGTCAGTCATATTGTCTCACTGTCTACATGAGGAAGCAGCCGTGACGTGTAGACAAACCATCAAGGTTTTTTTTCGTGCAATCGCGAACTTGTGCATTTGGTGTGAGCTATTGCGAAAAGAAGCTTGTTAAATTTATGTTTATCTCCACTGTATTTGTACAAGATTACATCATAGTATAATGTGGACTGGAGATTAAACATCACGCGTGCTAAACCAGACACACTAGTGCTTTTTCCCGCCTTTAAGTTAACGATCAATTATTCATAAATTTATGTTATTGTTGAGCTTATCTTTGTGCAGTCCACTCTCTAAGGATATTTATGGAGTAACAGATACACAAGTGAGAAACCTTTGCAGCAAAAGTAAAATTAGTAAACCAGCATTAGGTGAAGCTTTTTGCAAATTGTTGAAAGATTAGCTGAAAGCTCTTTGATTCATATGTGACTCGCTGCTTCCACTATATTACATCTATATGTTCAACTGCCACAAATAATCAATTTATATTCACTCTCGTGCCATGACTGTATCCGAGTGAAACATTGCTTAGCCTCAAAGGTTGCGAGTAATTAACTAAAATGCCAGCATAACGATCCCGAATATAATGAAATAGATAAAAAATAGTCTCCAAATAGATATAGTGTTAGGAATAAACCTGTACAACATATTTTCAGATATAAGAAACTTATTCTCATGTAAGATGCAACTTCTTTATAATGGGGTCTCAGTGTAAATTTTTGCATTTACAAATATACAAATATGCATGCTTCAGCCGATAAGCGCAAGCGTGTGAGTTCAGGGATGGTTATCGCAGTGCCACTAGCAGGAAATCTCGGGGCATGTTGGGATGTTAATAGATAATGTTGCAAGATACGTTCACCAGCGTGCATTTTTTTAAGAGCTTCACGTGCAAATTTCAAAGAGCTTCAAGCAGATATGGGGTAGCTTCATGCAATGCACGCAACGTGCTGTGTAGGCTTGTGCGAATATGTACATTATTAAATTCGCGCGTAATCTCTGTAAAGATGGTTTCACTGTAGTGAAGTTGTGCTAAGTCACAAAAACACCTATTGAAATCTGCACTTATGTGAATATATTACTCTCACATCAATTCATCATTTTTTACCTATAAAAGCTTGTTATACCGGTTTATATGCTCTAAGTATTGCAGATATTAAAACCTAAGATGTTTTACAGGTTATAACTTGCATTCTGCCAATAGTCAAATCCTGCTACTATTCAAAGTTGTTTTTTCTTCCTTTGAAAGAAAAAAAAAACATTTCAACAAACTTAGTTTTAGTTTAAAATATATAGATATTGTGCAGGTTAGTTAGTTCATGAGAAGTCTGCCCATTCTTTTTATAACATGTGATATACGTATACACTATTCTATTCGAAATTGTTTGACTAAAATCACTATTCGCTTCGAACCTGAAATTCACTATTCGCACAAGCCTAGTGCCGTGTTAAAGCACCGCATTCCTGTGTATCGCTTGCGGGAAGAAACCAAAGCTAACTGCCTGTGGCGTTGAGTTTTCGCTTGGCCGCCCTCCGTTCCTCGTCCCTGGTCTTTCGTTCAGCGCCCTGCAAGCAAGAGTTGAAACAATGTGCTTAGACGCTCTGTATGTAATGAACGAAAAAAATACTTCTGTTCATGGCAATAATGTATTTGGTAAAAGCCATTAAAGCAAGACTGATTTGAAGGAGGCCACATATATTGAAGACAAAAATTGTCAAGGCAAGGTTGCCGTTGGACGAATGTGACCCTTGTCAGCTATAGTGGAGAGTACATGAATGCAACAGGGAATGCATCGGGTGGCATTTTTAAAACACCACCTCTTTGCTAAGTAATGACAATTAAGCCCTAAGAATGTTAATCAATCCTTAATGCAACTGGAGAGGCCAGTTCAAGACAGGGGAAGTTGTTACATGCAGTGTG
The DNA here is from genome assembly GCA_013436015.1 of Rhipicephalus annulatus. Lineage (NCBI taxonomy): Eukaryota > Metazoa > Arthropoda > Arachnida > Ixodida > Ixodidae > Rhipicephalus > Rhipicephalus annulatus. The sequence goes on from WOVY01003798.1 coordinate 202,252, forward strand.
CACCTGAATACACTCGGAAAATGCTGGTGTAGGTATCACATTAGGGAAGAGTGGTAAAGTGCTATGGCTGCCACCATATTATCTTATCTTCACCTACTGGCAGAATGTAAAAGTTGCACAAAATAAGTTTCCAGCCTTCTTCGGAATGATGGGGGGATGCATGCATGTTATCTCTGAAATGCGTTAAGAACATTCGTCTCACTACCAACGCACTCATGCAAGCTCAACCAATGTGACACACAAACCATCTCAGACAGCATCTTTTGTTGAAGCATTAACAGTTAGAATAATTTTCTTTTGTATACTGATGAAATCTCTCATGTAGAAGCAGTGTATTACCTTGTCGCAGAAGACTTTGATTTGGCAGTAGCCTCGGTGGACTGGGGTGCAGCTTTCCCTGTATTCATCGTAGGTGTCGATTTGCAGGTGCAGAGGCAGACCCTGTGACAGATTGTAAAAATGATCATTGTTAGGACAGCCATTTTGTTGCCATGGATGCTAAGCACAAGAGACTATTTTGGCATTTGTCATGGTAAAGATAGTATAGTAGTGTGCATGAAAGCTCAAACACTATTTTTTGATAGTGCATAATAGTTCACATAATAGTTCTCATGCTTTCTGTGGCTACACATACAGTTTCTTGATTTGGGTGATGTAGTGTGTATGCAGAAGGAAGATAGTACATGTGTAAATTGCTTTAATTTTAAGCACCAGCATCGCTTTCTGATACTGAATGAACCACATACCAGGGAGTGGCATGATTTGAGGACTACAGTGTTTTTCCGAAACTGTTGGTTATTTTTTTCGTGAAGGTGTATATGTGAATCAAACGGACACGAAAGTTTAAAAGTGTTATTGCTGCTTTCGTAAAAAAAGTCGCAACTCTCACCTTGACACCCTTTTGGTTACTGAAGTCTGTGCTGAGACACTGCACGGCCACGTTCACCTGCACAGTAAAGGTAATTAACCAATTTAGTAATAATCATCAGTTATCATTACCCATCATAGTCTTTGGCAAAGCACAAAACAAAACACTCGACCCACCTTGGCAGGGTTTTCGAGAGGGTTCCAATAAAATGCAATGGCGTTGTGAGTGACCTCTTCGATTTGGCCAATAATGCCCATGCTGTTCTTCGTGTCTGCAATAACGGCAGGAAGGGAACATTAATATGGTGCACACGATACGGGTTACTGGCAATGCTGGCGCAATATTGCCACACTCCTTTGTCAAGTTTTGTTACTGCCCCATTACTCGTGCGAGTGCTGCCTTGCACAAACTGCACCAATGAGTTAGGAGCCACCGATATAAGCGCTAGATCGGTTGAGAAGAATCACGGTTTACCATGCGTGTGCTTCGTTTCAAACGTTTGTTTACCAGCAAAGCCTTTTTCTTTGAAGGGCTTATCTGCTTACTTTTCACTTTTAGATTGTTAGAATTATATAAACATGTATATATTTAAATGTTATAGGAAAAGCAGTAGATATTTTCTGGTATGGAGCTGCAAAAAGTATGAATTGACCGAATAATGCAGTTTGGATTGAGAGGCTTTTAAATACGCTGAAAAAATAGAGGGCCAACCAAACAATTAAATTTTGTTTGAATTTACTGAAAGTATGAATTATTATGGTTTGAATTATTGCAAGTCTACTGTACTTTGTTATAACTGATTATTCGTTATACCTCTGTTCGTTATATTGAAGTTTGAGTGCAGCAATATTTTTACTATGCAGCTTTTCATACCACAAGGAAAATTTATGGCATGTACAGGGCACAGAGAAGTGTATGTTCATTTATACTGTAAAACTCTGGCAAGTGTTAGGGGCATAGATGAAGGCTGTTCTTATTTATACCTGCCAACCTGAAGACATCTGAATTGGTAAGCTTCTGCAGAGGGACAGAAAATGAAAGAGAGGTCGCGTATGTTTTCATTTATTGTTTCACAGGGCCACACAAATGTCACACACAGTTCTTAATTATTGCGAGTAAAGTTAGTACTACACATAATTATACCATTCTTGCCATGAAAAGTACAAAATGCACTGTCCCCCCTAGAAGTAGGTGGCCCTTTCCCACTCTTCAGCATTCTTCATGGTTTTATCGTTCATTTCATGTACTGTGGTAAAGCAATAATGCGGTTTTATTTGGTATTTCAACATTTTTGCGATGCTGTTTTCCATGATGAAAAAAAAAAAAAACTGAGAAACCTTAGAACCCCATTATTGGACTCTAACTTGTACAGTTTGTGAAAAATTTTGCAGAGTTTTCAGATGTCTTTATTTGAGTTACATATGTGCCTGTTTTCTCTAGTAACCGTGTTTGCAGTGCCTTATTTTTCTATAGGCAAAACGCTTCCAACTAGCTAGACCATTTATTGTTCTGTGTCATTTTAAACTGCGATCATATGAGAATGTCATCGTCTCATTTTATGCACACAAGAAAAGTGCTACTCACTTGGCATCTGTAAAGCACAAAAACAGACAGACGAGAAAAAGGAAGGGGTGTTAGTCAGGAGAAGAGCAGGAGTTTGAAAGATTGGCTATACTCCTCGAACGCACGTGTGCCATTTCGAGTGTCACCTACCGGCATCGAGGATTCGTTGTTTGACACTGTGTTGCCGGCTGTGCCAGAACTGCCACGCTTTGATTTCATCTTCGGGAGATTTCTCTTCCCGGAACACGAGCATGATGAGGCTCTGAAAGCACGAGAAAAAAATCAGCCATTCAGAGAACCCCTGCCAAACACCTATAATTGTCCCCATTTCTTTGTAGATGCCTGACACAGTTGAAACCGGATATATCAAATCTGTAGAGGATCACAAGGAAATATTTATTACATAATGAGCAATTGCACATGTTAAAATATTATATTTTTTTTTCATGAGGATTTTATGACTGTTCTATATACATATGGATTTGACATATATGGGTTTGACTGTATTAGCCAAAGGTACGTCTTCATTAGGACACACATGCGTGTTTTGGGAGGGACACCGCAGTCTAGGTGGCACACTGCTGGAATTATTACATAGGTATACAGTCAAAACCCTTTATAAGTGACACTGATAGAAGAGACAAATGGTTATAAGCGACAGCAGTATACATACAGTAAAATACGGGGGATAGGAAAATGCATACGAGGTACCCTGCTTATGAGAGGCATCTTGTAGAAAAGACAAGAATGCATGCCTCTTATAAAGGGGTTTAACTGTATATGGAATTGTGTAACATTGCTTTCATATAATTTATATAGAGAATTCAAATATTTAGCACTTAACTATGCTTGTATCAAGAATCAATAGTTGGATTTTTTTCGTGATTTGTTTGAGCTGTAATTAGCTTATGTAATGCGGTCCTCGTATGAAGGGTTAACAGCCACAGGTCCGCATCTTTCAAAACTTTTGGCAGCCTGCTTGGATGCCTTATTTTTGTTCTCGCTATGATGCCGAATGATCTCGTTTGAAGGGCCAGATGCCCTCGTTCGAATTCCTGGACAACCACATTGGGATGTCTGTATTTACCCTGTTCCAGAGCAAGCATGACGTTGTTTGAGCACCAGATGATTCATTTGAATTCCATGTGACCTTGTTTGAGTCATTTCAAATGGATAAAACTAGAACAGAGATGTCCTACTAAACAATCCACCATCTATTGTTACATGTAAAATGCCTGTAGATTCTGAAGAAATAAAATCGGAAGCAAAGAGAAAGAATATATAGACATCCGGTACAAAGTCTAGTACGACTGAAACAAACGCCATAGCAAAATAAAATGGAGTGATTGACGAATACAATGCGCTAAGTGATAGACAAGTTTTCCTCTATATTTTCATGGGCATAAGGTTTTAGCAAAGGCCATAAAATTAATTGCTCAATGAATGAGAAAAGCTTTTTTTTTCATGTTCTAAAAGTAGCACAAGAATCTAGACAGGATAAAAAAATAAATACAACAAGCGTGTGAAAGTGCCGATTCTCAGCTGACAGAATTGTACGTTTTTCCTACAGGTATATTTTCTCATGTTTCATGTCTAAAGAGTCTGCTATCAACATTTTCAAAAGTCTGGGCACTGTAAAGGAGTGTAACATCTTTAAAGCTAAAGCTGCATGCCAGTGCTGAAGTGATATGGTTCTGCATATGGATGATCTTACGCAAGACACAAAGGCGTCACCACCGTGCACTGTTGAATCAACGTTTTTGTGTTTTGGCATATCGTGACGTCAATTAAAAAGGTCACGAAACATGGAGTGCATCAAACCAGTGGTTTTCCTGCATATGTGTTCGCTGTAACACTATTCGTTTAGTTTTTGCAAACCAGCGAGGCTACAAGCCCAGCATGGCAGCATTAAAACCCATCCCTAGGATAGCCTACAGAAATAAGCCTCAAAACTACTCACTTTGACTGGGGTATTTCGAAGAGGCTTGTCCGGGTCGGGGACGTACTCGAGCGTAATACCGTAGAACTGACCTGCTGGAACAACGGGGCACACATCAAGTTCCAATCTGAACAAATTTCCTAGGCATACTAACAACCAGATGAAGATGAGTACGGTGATGCATATGGAAAGCCAAGGGCACGAACTCGAGGAAAGCTACAGCTGGGTGATATTTTAGTTCACATTCAGAGAAAGTATATATACTCTATTAGTTGAGTATGTCAGGTTACAGAGAAAGCTTGCAATTGTTTGTAGGTTGGGTGAATTGGTGACGCATGGTATGCATGCGTCATGCTTTCTTTGTTGTCCCGAGAAGAGGGCGCAGATATTCAAAAACTGTGGTATTCGATTTGAACAGTGCACTATCGGATTCAATTCTGTTGAAATCGGTGCAAATAATTACATACCTGTACCAAATTAATTTTAGTTGCCAGATTCCCTTCAAATGTGGCAAATATTCAAGAAATATTCTATTCAAATTGTAGTTTGGTTAATTATTTGAATTCAACTAAATGTTGAATATTTAATATTCACACAACCTAAGTGCACAGTCATTAGATGGGCTGTACTTGGAAGACTAAAAAAATTGTTTTGACTTGAGTGGAAAAGATAAAGGTGGTTACCCAGACCGAATAGAGTGGGAAAAGAAGTTCAATTGAGATCAGAGACTTTAGATGATAGTGACAAGAAAGGAAGTGACAATCAGGAGATGTGCTAATAGAATGATGATGATGATGAATGCGAAATAGAAAACCGGGCCAGAAGATAGCTCACCCTTGTTGATGTATGTGATCCTGTCGTCCTCTCTCCTTTGACTTGTTGAGATGGGAGACTCCAGGTAATACTTGAACCCTACATCTGATTGGCTGCGGAAATATGAAAAACCACAGGTCAGCCACAAACCTCATTATAATCTCATTATCTACCAGAATACTTCGTTAAATCCGAAAATTCGTTATAAGCGATTATTTTTAACGCTATCTGTGGCAAAGCTATTGGTCGCTTACTTCATTATAACAGATAATTCATTATGTCCAAATTTGTTTTATCGAGGTTTTAGCGTGCATTCGATACTGTAAGTCCGTGTGCAATGTCAGTGGGAGCTGTATGATGCTTAGACTGTTATGCCCTAGAATGCCTTAGACTGCTATGTATGAGCAATACAAACACAATGAAAGCAAAGGACTGTGCTTTTTGAGCTGAAGTGCTATCAAATGTTTGGTTTTTTAGGCACCCCAGACATGAAACTTAAAAAGTAATTGCTAGTCTGAAAGAAGAAAAAAAAAGAATGAATAAATAAATGTCCCTTTAGAGTTGATCCCCTTTATAAAGGAGACTGATACAACAGACACTTTGGTATAACCGACACAAGTGTGCGTGCTGTGCCTTTATTGTAATAGGGGTTCACAAAAAATATAAAACATTGTACCTTAATTATACGAGACACCTTATACACCCAAGCCACGTATAATATATAGCAACTTTGTTATAAAGAAAGTCACACCTGCCATGAAAATATGTTTTATATAAAAAAAATCGTTATAAACCGACAATTCGTTATGTTGAGGTTTGAGTGTATAAAGGTAAGAATTGCTGCTTGTTGCATGTCTTATAAAATAGGCTCAAAAGTACTGCTCTAAATGGTTTAGGTCAACACAACTATTTTCACCAGGGTTACGCAACTATTTTCACCAAGATATTGGGTTAGAAATACACCCAAGATTGTTTCAGGGAGGTCTCTCGGCATACTTTTATTTCCACCATTCGGTCAAGCACAGGATAAATTATTGAAGTTAAAAGAATGAAGGGCTGGGTGGCTGGCAGTACTGGGATTATAGAAGGTAAAGGGGGACAGCAGCCTTTCTGAAGTTTTTTTACACACTTCCATTCTCCTCATGAACCTTTCTATAGCATGCCTTATGGCCCTTTAGTTGGTCTTTTCAATTTAAATGTGCCACTTTTTGTTCGTCGGGAAAGGGGCAAGGACTTTATAGAACACAACTGCATAGAAGTGCCACTTACATTTTTGGTATTTGAATCTTGTCAGCATCGGATGCCCGACTGAACTCTTGCCATGATCGCCGCATAGACTGCGAGCTGCCTGGCCGACTCCCACTGCTTGTTGTGCCATTGGTTTGTTCGGGAGAGGCGAGGATTTGTGGCTGCCCGATGTCATATTCGAACATCTGCAAAAAAGTTTTGGAAAGTGGCATGAAAACGGTTCTTTATGGTCCTGTTTAGAAGAGGTTTTCCGAACCTCGACGTGTCAAAGGAATATTAATCTCTCTCGTACTGCTCTCGCCAAATGAAACGAAAATGCTCTCTATGAGAGTGGGGTCCAAACACACTATCAAACAAAGCTTTCTGTCAGTGTCACTCGTTTGGAACTTCTGCTCCAATATAGTAGAATGTCTATGCACAATAGTGTGAACTTACCTGTGGCAGGCCTGTCGACTCCCTGGGCGTCATGGTCGCCTCACCTATCCCCGAGTCGGGCGAAGGCAGGTCCACGGTGAGCATACCGCTCTTATAACCATTCACAACTGCTCCACCGTTTTGGCGGATGTAGCGATCCACAAACCCTGGCTCGGGCTCGACGTACGCGCCTGTGGCACTACCTGCGCCGCCAGCCGCCACAGCGGCTGCCACTAGGTGTTGCTGCCGCACTGCCTGCGCGTACTGGTCAGTGCCTGTGGTCGTCGCCGTCGTGTAATAGTCTACCCCGGTAGCGGCCCTGCAATGCAATGAAGGATGCATTTAGTTTCGAGCATTAGCATCTACCATGCCGTGGTCTGAGTCACTGTATAATGGGCTCCTGAAACAAGAGCGAGGGGCTGTGCACTGCCCGAGCTTGGTGTGCCGCCCCCCGACTACGCCACTATCAAGTTGTAGACATTGTACCGTATAGTTTAAGTAGCACATAATAAAGAGAACAAAGGAGACCAGAAAGGCACGACACTTCCGTACCCCTTGTTCTCGTCATAGTGCGCTACTTCAACTGTACGATATGATGATCAGTTGCCAACTAGCCCAGCCAGAGTCCCTAGATATTTGTCTCTTCTTTCTCTAGTAGCGACAACCATTGAAGCACCATTGACAAATCTCATTGGGCAACGCTTGCTTTGGGTGGCCATGTTCTTCCTAACCATTTTCCAGCACCTTGTGAAACAGCGGAGCACGCGTCTCCCACTCACTAGACTAGCGAGAGTTCCCATATTGATTACTGAAAGGTGTGTGGGAGGGGTCAAAAGTTCGTAGGCCACGCTCCTTTAGGAATACATGGGATAGTGGCCTGGTAACTTGTGACCCCCCTGTGCGTGGCGTCGATAATCTAAGTTAGGAAGAACATGTCAGCGGACACCAGTTGTATGTGAAAGAGGGTTGGGAGAGGAGGCAGCTAGTTGTCGCTGCTTGGGTAAAAGAGAAAAACATCTACAGAGATGGGGACTATAGCCTTTCAACCCTGTGGAACTACGGACAGGCCCTGCACCGCGCTGCCTACCAAGCTGCTGAAATTAGGTGCCTTCTTCCTTTTCTAACCACTACCACCACCACTATAGACCGGTTATGCGTGCCATTCACCTGTAGTACTCAGTGGCACTGCTGGAGTAGACGGGCCTGGGTGGGCTACTGCCGCTCGAGAAGGTGCTCGTGGTCAGCACACTAAACAGGTCACCGCCGTACGGCTGCGCCGGCTGCACGGTGGCAAACACCGGAGAGTAGGGACTCTTGGGTTCGAGCAGGTCGTCCGACTTGGTGCCCTCGATGGCTTCCTGCTTGATGGTGATCACTGTGGCGCACACTTCCTCGGCCTTTGGCTCCCCGCTGAGGGCGGCGAGAGAGTCCGCACACGTGCCCCCTCCGCCGGCGTCTGGCACTTCGGGCTTGGGCAGGAAGATATCCTCCTTGCGGGCCGTGATGGCGTCCTCCGCCATCTGCACCAGGGCCGGCGAGACGTGGCCGCTCTTGACCACCGTCGTGGGCGGCGAAGAGGCAGACGTGGCTGGCACGCTCACATTGTGCCTGTGCGACAGACTGGTGTCAATTGGCGCTACTTACTTCCACGAATGACCAAACTACCCGTATCGTGGTTGCACAACCACGTGGATGTGTATGTAGTATGTATTCCGCTACCATGGCTGTAGGCAGGGGGGGGGGTGCAAAAAGGCCACTTGCCCCCCCTCATGCCAGCGGTGGAATAAAGATTCCACGTGAACATACAAAAGAACAAGCTTACATTAGAATGCCTTGAAGATATATCTATAAAAGGTATTCACTGAGTTCGTCCGGCCAGGTAGCACAGGCGAATGTCTAAATACGGCCAACACACCCGTGCTGATCGTGTGACCGGAAATGCAATCTCATTCTATGCAGAAAAATATAAAAACAGCACACACACGACCAAGCGCATTGGTCCTACAATAGTGACTGCATGCGGCCACGGCTGTGGCACTAGACTATTTTACCTAAGACACATGGGCGTCGCCATCTTGGGCTGTGAAGCCGACGCTATCTTTTTTTTGTATATTGCGACCTGAATTCACATGTACCAGCCCGATTCTATTCATGTGTGAACGTCTTGCATAACACTGTTTACTTGTAAGAAAAGGTCAACAGCCCAACATGGCCATGGGTACTAACGCACCAGCGCCTTTTGCGGATGAGGTCCCGCGAATACCTCTCATTGCAAGTTTCCGCATTCTAGAGGAAGTGAGCCAACTTCCACAACGATTAACTACAGCGTCTAGGAAGGAGGTGCACAGTCCAGTGATGTCACTTACGGCCATATCTCCGGCAAGGCGACGGCTCCCTGCAGCTGCTGTTGCTGCTTGAGTGCCCCAGCGTACTCGTACATGAGCGCCTGTTCCTCGTGGATGTTGAGCATGGCAGAGGTGGCCGCTGTGAGCGGGTGGTCGTAATATTGGCGCCACGTGACGCCGCCCGCCTGGCCGCTGGTTGCAGCCACAGCTTCACCGTCCTGCAACGCAAGCGATCGATTACGGGTCCATCTAACTGCTACCATCGTAATGAGAACTGACAACAATGCCAGGAAAAGTATAGGAGATGTGAGTGGAAGTAATGGTAGTGTAAATGTGGTGAAAGAAAAGTGGACGAAAAGACGACTTGCCACCGGCAAGATCTGGACCTCCCACCTTGATTGATTGATATGTGTGGTTTAATGTCCCAAAACCACCATTTGATTATGAGAGGCGCCATAGTGGAGGGCTCTGGCAATTTCGATCAACTGATGTTCTTTTAACGTGCACTGACATCGCATTGTACACGGACGGGCCTCTACCATTTCGGCTCCATCGAAATTTCGGCCGCCACGGGCGGGATCATCTTTCCTGCTTCGATTGCTTGGGTGCCTACCTCGGTGGTGTAGCGGTTGGAGTGCTCGACAGCCAGCCCAAAGGTCGGGGGTTCCGATCCCGGCCGTGGCGGTCGCATTTCGCTGCAGACGTAATGGTAGATGCCCAAGTACTGTGCGTTGTCAGCAGTGCACACCAGATACCAGATAGTCGAAATTCCGGAGCTCTCCACTGCGACATCCCTCATAATCGTAAGACGGTTTGGGGACGTCGGACACTATAGGTCGTTAAATAAAATTAGCTATTCTTGATCATCATGAAATGACTAGTTTCAAATTCAGTACATTATGGAAATAGAAGCGCACTCTTTAAAAAAATGAAAGGTGCAGCCTTTTATTTCCGGAAGTAGACTTATTTAGGGGCGTAGCCAGGGAGTGGCACACTGGCACGTGCCCCCCCCCCCCCCGAAACTTTTTTCGGCATGGCATAAAGAGCGAAAATGGCCATATTGAGGGGGTGCCCCTCCCGAAATCAAAATGGTGCCCCCCTACTCCCCCCCCCCCCCAAAAAAAAAAATGTCAGGCTACGCGCCTGGACGTATTTGTAAGCATAGAAGAGTCTTCGATCAAAATTTTGTTTTGTGTTTTTACCTCATTCAGAAAGCCTTCGAGCATTCTATTTCATCCCCGCCACAACACCGGCGTGTGGCGCGACATGGTTGACATTTTCAAATACCGCCACTGATCTACCATGGTGGACCCGATGGAAAACCATGCAGCCTTTCTTGTTGGCTTAAAATGATGCCGTTACGAAACATGACAATACATCGGAATATGATTATCCCGAATGGGATTACGGAATAGAAAAGCTGTCTAATCCGCCTTTTACATCTCCCTGTGCTGCCCTCTGCCGTTTCGGGTAGCGGCTTGGGAAAATCCAGATCGAAAGCATAGCAGATCAAGGGGTGTTTCGCGTCTTTTTCGCTGAAGGGGTAAAGCTGAAAGCGTCATAGTGTCACAAAAAAAGGCGGAGTATGAATGGCGACGGCAGAGCGGTGGCGGGACTGGGTATTTTCGATGCCTGTCCGCACGAGGCTTAACATACTCGTTAGGCCTAAGCTGGAAGCAACGAGGAAGACGTCCCTAATGAAACAAGCCTTAGCGACGATGCCGTGCTGATACAGTTACATCGTTATGGGATAATAGTTATGATTGTTGTAGTCTAAAGTCATAAATGCACGATATGATTACGGAGGGTTCTGGTAACTTCGATCTCCTGGGCTTCTTAAACATGCACCTAAATCTAACGGTACGGGCCTCGAGCATTTGCGCCTCTGTCGAAAATGCGGCCTGGCGGGTCAGCAGCCTTAGCCACTAAGCCGCGGTGGCGGGTCATAATTGAGGTGAAAGGACCAAGAAAGAGGGATTGAGGAATGGGGGGGGATGGCATTTGTCACGTGACTATACGCACCTGCAGGACCATGGTGGGTCCAGAGGCCGACATGCGCTGCCCGGCGTCGGGTAGCACGAGCGCAGCGAGCTGCTGCTGCTGGTCGGGTCCCTCGACCAGCACCAGGGCCACGTTTTTGACGCACCCTTCGTCGTCGTCCGGGTCGCCGGTGACGCTGACCACAGTCCCTGTGGCGCCGCCGACGAGGTTTGCCGCCGCTACGGCCTCGACTTCGCTACCGCTCACCACCGCCGAGGAAGCCTCCTGCGGCTGCGAAGAAAACACGATCTTTGAAGAAAAGAAAGAGGCAACCGTGCAAGGTTCTGTGTCGCGGATATACATGCACGTATGTCGACGACTATCTTTACGGCGTTGCAAGCGCAAACTATGGCACAAGTATATATGTCGGCGCGGCTTTCTCTTAAACTTCGTGGTTGACCTGTGTCATTTTCAACGCACGCGGCGTACAGTTCTCGGCCTTCGTACGTGTGTGATGAGTCTGATGACTGCTGCTTCGTTAACGCGTATTCACTTACTAAAAGAAATTCAGCACGGCCAACTCGGAGGGACCCAGAGAGAGCAGCAAAGAAAAAATCAACCACTAAGTCTCCAGTTGGTTGCTCAGTGCTGGTGAAATTGGTATAAAGGAAAGATAAAGAGTGCACGATCATACTTCAAGACTGGTATAGTGTGTGTTTAATTCACAACGCGTTGTCACATTTGTTGTCAATATATGCGACAATCTATAGAGGTGGGCTGTCGCTCTGACAGATCACTGTTCCCTAAAGAGCGCATGCCCTATGACAGCACGTTCCTCGTCAGGGCACTATCGCTGTTTGGGCACGTGTGCTGCACGTCCTCATAATAGAACGCGCACTCGATGATCGCATTCAGAACCAAAAACGGGCTGCGTCGCGCACAACTTGAAACAATGGGTACGGCACGTGTGGGGTATAAACCACCCATGCGCGGACCACTTTGCTTCGTCATTTTCAACCACGGTCTTGTTCGTTACAACGAAACAACCGTATTTAATTGTGCTTTGTAAAGCTTACCACGTTCGCACGGACTCGCGTGCGCTCTGCAGTCGCTTTTCCTTTCGTGGCCCACTGTGGACGCATTTTCTCGCGAACAAACGCCATTATTAGGCGCATAGGTGGTCGATTAGATCAGCGACTGATAGCATCTGGTGTACGCTGACGGTGTATCTGTGGACGATTTGCTTTCGCCTTTGCGCAGGGGATTCCTATCGTAAGCGGCGGTCGCTTATCTTGTCAGGCCATCGTGCCGCGTTCTGTAAGCTCATAGCGCGTGACATGTGTGGGCCGCGAATAACGGGCGGTAAATCACCGCAGTGCTGTCGGTTAGGGCGCCGTGGATAGGCGCGGAAGCGAGACAAAATCCCGTTCACGAGGATTCGCGCGCACAGCCATTTGGCCGTAAACGGTGTCAAAAGGTAGAATCAGGCGGGGTTCAGGCCAAGTGCTAGAAGTCTGCTCGAGTGCCGGGGATCGACGTTGGACCGAGGCAGGTTCAGCGGACCTTGGGTAAGTGTGCTGCAACAGTTTCAGCACCTCTCGTTGAAACCGTTGCACTAACGCCGTTCGTGTTGTCTCGGCTGATAAACAGCGTTTGTGTTGCCTTCTTTTACGATCATAACTTATAGCTTCTTTCTGTCGTGCTACGGAGTCACGGAGTGGCAAAGGCATCGTTGCGAAGCTTTAGGCGAGCTTTTAGTGGACTAGTTGGTATAGCGGGGACCACGTTTGTCGAGACGGGTCTGTCGGCCGTTTCAGCCGCCCTTTCTTCTTTTTTTTTGCAAAATTTGCGCAGGGACCAATACTGTGATGGTACCAACTGTAGTCATACCGTATGCCATTTTAAGCGTGGGCGGGAAGCTTCTACATAACGCCTGTTGCAGCTTTGGGTAAGGCCGTCGTCCACAGCCATGCATGGTCGACCGCTCTTGCGAATTAGACTGTACACAGGAAGTTCCAGTGTCCAGTCACTTTTCTGGTGCTGAGGAAAGACTAAACGAGGAAGGCCATTGGACAAAGTGCTGTGCACAGTATTTCGGCGTCTTTAGAATTGTGAGTGCACTACACGATGGTAGCTTAGCCGATAGTTATAGCGCGAGAACAAAACGACGACACAGAGACAAGAAGGACACGAAAGACACAAGCGCTCGTGTCTTTCGTGTCCTTCTGGTCTCTGTGTCGTCGTTTTGTTCTCGCGCTATAACTATCGTCATGCCATACCAACTAGCCCAAGCTGCCACACTTCTAAGGTAGCTTAGAAGCGCACGTTTTATCCGGCATGGACACAGCTTTTCACCACGTTAGTACGCAAACATGGTGGCTACGATGACGAGAGTACTCGGCTTGTTAAGACGCGTGCATCGCTTTTGCGCATAACCTTGACGTTGTTCAGCGCTCAGTGTTTTGTTTTTTGTAAACCCGATTGTAGGTAATGCAATTAACTGGTCGCTCAGCGCTAGGCGGGCCTTGCAACCATGCTTCTTGTTTACAGGTTTTTCATCGTGATGCATGCGGACTTTATGTGGAGTAAGCTATAATATGATAGGTACATGTGTGAGTCTGTCCGATCCCAGCTGCGGCGGCTGCATTTTCGATGGAGGCAAAAATGCTGTAGGCCCGTGTGCTCAGCTTTGGGTGCGCGTTAAGAAGCCCCCAGGTGGTCGAAATTTCCGCAGCCCTCCACTACGGCGTCTCTCATAATCATATGGTGGTTTTGGTACGTTAAACCCCACATATCCATCTATCAACTTCTCGATATACCAGAACTTCAAAATGATCAACACCATAATCCCTGTCACATCTGGCCTGGATGCAGTCTTGGCAAATCAACCCTGTACTACAACGCACACGTACTGAAGCGTAATTAAGTTCATCTTGCCGAATTCGAGTTGCAGGTCAAGTGATCACAGCCTGTTGAGGTGTAAAACGATCCGCTTTCGGTTTGGATCTAAGCGACGGTGCCCCCGCTGGTTACATGGGACCTGGAGACACGTTCTTTGGACGTCCAAGGACGTCAAGTCGAGGTCCCAAGAGTGGACGTTCTTTGGACGTCCACTCTTGGGACCTCAACTGTCGCGTGTGACGAGTTGACGTCGATCCGGTTGAACGAATCGTTTAGGAAAGCACAGGAACTCGTGCAAGTGAGTGTGTGGGGGCGTGCGCATCGCGTGGACGCTCCTCACCTCGTGGGCGGCTAGTTCTCCGATGGGCTCGGGTGCCTGCAGCGCCGCTAGGGTGGTCCCCGAGGTGCTGGGCAGCACGACCAGGGCATGCGTGGTTGCGCCACCCTCCGCTGGGGCGCCACTGTATCAGGGCAGAGAGAAAACAAAGAAAGAACGGCAGAGGTTAACGCTCAGCCAGCGCAGTGGTGGAGCGCTTATAGTTAACGTACAGTCATGCGCGTCGAAAGTGCAGTAAAGTATGTAAAGCATCATCAAGGATTCTTCACAAGAGTGAACGGAGGGCGCACACTTCTAGCGCCCTTTCCCTCAGAATGGTTGAGTCCGAAAAAAAAAAAGCGTCCGCAAGAAGCAAAATTGAAAATGCAACCGATGACGTTCGGCTCATCACCACCCACAACTTTCGTCCTTAGCTTTTCGATGGTAAAGGTGGCAAATAGAGGTTATAAATGTAACACTGAAGTCCCTGACACCAAGTGCCTGGCCAACACTATCGCCCGTGCATGGTCTTAATTTTGCTCTTACAACACTGTGTTTGACGGGCCTGACTGACTGATTAAGGGGGTGGGGTGCGGGATCACCCCCTTGATTATATGACCATTTATTATCTTGCGTAATATGATGCGCACAGTGTGAGGGAGCTTTGCGAACCTCCACCGGAGTCTTAACTCCCGTGCTTCCAATTGGGCGAACAGTTAACAAACGCTTTATGAAAGGCTTCAAACTGCTTCTACGCTACCGGGTTAACGTACTCTAGCTTATACCAAACACTTCTGGGAGTGGGGGGGGGGGGGGCATTTCGTTTTTGCGGCTTCATTGCAACAGCGTGCCTCGGTGTTTCCGTGTTCCCAACACGATGTCCCTTGTGGAAGTGGGGGGGGGGGGGGGTTAACGTTATAGTCAGTCCGAGCGATCGTTGCTCTCTATAGATTAACCATTCGTGTGGTTGCGTTTCAGAGGCGTCTCACTAATAATAATAACAGAAAAAAGGCAAAGAAATGAAAAGATCTGAATATACCGTTCGGGGTTAAAAGATGCCTTCCGCGATTATGGTTCCTGTAAGATAGACGCATTAATCTCTCTACCAGGCCCGAGAACTAATACTAATTAGTGGGGGTTGGATGCTGTGTAACAAGTCACTTCCAGATTAATGATTCAGTTCGCCGAGGTCGTGTTTTTTTTCTTTTCATCGTGGCCCGCTCGTTCGCGAAAGTGGCCCCGTAATATACACGCTCGTTGCTTGTCCTAACCATTTATAACCTGTTGCGTAAGCTGTAGAAGTAGTTATAGTTGATTTGCAGCTTTAATTTGTTCGCGCATCCGTGAAGCACGTGAGCGTGCGATTCTGACAGATCGTTTTTTTTGCGTGTTTCTCGATTTATACGAATGAATGGCGTTTTTTTTTTTCCCTTCAGTAACGTACGTAACGACGCACTTAGGGTTAGCGGTCGAAAGTATAGAGCTCCCTTGCTGACACCGATTGAAAATATCACCGCGGTAGGAACACCATTTCTTACGTTTTACGAAGACATGTTTTAAAATCGATTGTGGTATTGGAAACACTGTTGTGCTCAGTCAAGTGTCACAGAAGGCGAACGCCTTCTCTTATTGAGCTACAAAAGTGTCAACGACACCCTTTATGCCGCTGTGGCTGCGGTTTTCCTCAATGATCTCCCTAACAAGTTGTACAGTTCACTCTGACGCAACAGCAGAGCAGAGAAGCGCACTCCTTTGGAGCGGTGTGAACACGCCTTCAACTGAGGAGTCATTTGTGAAGAGGTGCAGTTATACTCTCCCGGAAGATTACCGCAGTTGCCCTTGCTTCCCAGAATGTGGTCATCTGCGCGAATGAAATTCCGTCGTGTTGGACACTATAGCAGAGCAAGCGCACTCCCGTTCGAATAGTTGGGAAAACTCTCCAACATGGGAGTGACTTGTGAAGGACAACAGTTACTTTCTTAGAAGGGCGTAAAAAAGCACTGTGCAGAGTGCTTTTGACACCCTTTAGAAGAAGGTGTCTTCATTTATGTAACGCCTTTTCTGGAGTCTCCGTGGAGTAAAAGAGCACTCCGACATGGAAGTCACTTGTGATGGTCAACGGTTTCTCCCTCACGATTCTTGTAAAAAAAAAAGCAATATGCAGGGTGATTTTGATACTAATCGAAGCTCGTCACCCCCCTTTTTTTAAAAGCAAATGACACCCTGTGTAGGAACAATGACCAACATTTCTAGGAGCAATGACACGATTTTGCTTGAGGAATCATACAGCTGCCTAGATGAAGAAATTCATTTTTTTTCTGATCCCGTCGGTCGCGATGTTGGCGGGCAACTCTCGAGCATTTTCTTGGCGGACAGTTCTATCCCCGCTCGGAATGAACTCCCGCGAAGTGGCATTTGTTTACATACGCATATTTAAAGGCCACGCGTTTCTTTCTTTCTTTTACGCTCGTGCGAAGTTGTTTTCACGCTGGGTCCTCCACGGTTGAACTTCTCGTCACGCACCCCTTTACTCTCTTACCCTCCTCACGTCCCTGAAACTACACGCCCCCCCCCCCCCCCCCCCTGTCTCCATATTTCTTTTTCCTTCAATTATTTCGCCTGCTCTCTCTATCCAGTTGTTTGTCTTTACGCCGAGCCTGAAGATGGCAATCAGTTGTCGTCTTGAGTTTTTTTGTGTATTTATAATCCCCGCGCGCACGGCGTCTGCAACCCCCTCTGTCGGTTGGGCGGCGCGGCCCGGGCAACGTTGTATGCCTCGGACGACAGCGTTCGTTCGTCATCACCTACCCCCCCCCCCCACCCATTTTTTTGCTTATTTTATTCTTGCAGTCTCAATCGCTTCATCTCTGCCTTTGCTTCCCGTTGAACTTCCTGCTTATATTTATACCCTCTCTCTTTCGTACATCTTCCCCGAATCTCAGCACAGGCTTCTATCTCTACTCCCCTCTTTACTCTTTCTCTACGCCTCCTCGCCTATTTTTACTCTTCTAATACACCTTTTGCGAATTTCCTCACAGGCTTCTATTTCTGCTCCCCTTTCTACATTTACTCTCCACCTTCACCCCCTCTATTTTGTACTTATACACCTGCTGCAAATCTCAGTAAAGACTAGTAATCTTTTTTATCTTTTTTTCTCTATCGCTTCCCCCCCCCCCCCCCGCCGCGCGCGTTGGACTTTCCATACAACTGCTACAAGCCTCAACGCTGGCTAATTTATCTCTCTCTCTATCTCTACCCCTCTTCACCCTCACTGTGCTCCCTCTCCCCACTCGGCATTCATGCACCTCCTGTTGTTCGTCTCCTCTCCCCCTCCGAACTTCACTGCCGCAGCATTTTTCTCACCGTGCCCGCTTGCCGAGCGCGGTCCCCATTGCCTAATCAATCTTCCGCCAAGGGACGCATTGGCGGAGCAGGTGCATATGCACGGGATTCTGCCCGCTCGCTGCCACTGGCCCCGTGTGCACCCGTGGCCGCCGGCGTCTATTTTGCCAGATCGTGCGCATGCGAGAGATAAGAAGGCGTATAAATTTTCTGCTCCTTCGCAGCGGGGGGCAGAGCGGCGCCGTTTCCTTCTCGTTTATCCGTATTTCTTTAACCCCTTACCACCCCTCGTGTATCGCCTGCGGCCTCGCGCTCCGATATGTCAAACTCCTCTGAGATAACCGCCGGCGTCAAACATCTCTGAGGTCAGCGTTACTCTTTGTTTTTCTTTAAGCTCTTCGTTTAGTTTCGGAATCCGTTCGTTTGCTTTAGTAAACGATGTGGATTGCAAGATATGAATATCGCTTGGGGAACTTAAGTAAGGATCGCTTAAGAGACTGAGATGGAATCTCCTGGTACACCTTCAGGTCGTTGCCTGGCGAGTGGCATCGGAAACGTGTCGGCCATGACGTCAAACGTAGCTTAAAGGTGCGCCTGTCATTTTTTTTTAAATGGAAATTTCGCCTCCTTCGTGTGGTCTTCTACAGAACTGGGGTTTTTTTTTTTCGCTGGGCACTTTGGAATTTCGCCATGTTGTCAAATGTTATGATGATGATATTTTAAAACCAATAAGAGAGGGTGTAGCAGCTCTCTGGGTCAATCAGTGTGGACGAATGTCGGGAATTGAAAATGTTGGGAATGTCTACAACCCCTGATTTGTGGTACAGCCAAAGAAAGTAGTGGCTAATACTATCACGTCGTGTCTTTTATGCAGCTATGACGATGGGAGTGTTACGTGCTGTGATTATTATAACTAATGTATGTGTTTTTTAATATACCTAGCAATCCGCCAGTGGGGTAGGTCAACTCAAGGCAGGAATACTTCGATTCCACGAGCTATTTTGTCCTACTGCGCACAAGAGATGTGTACCTCGCGCACTTTGAAGCTTATTAGTGGCATTCGCTCAACGTCTCAAAAGTGACTAATGGTACACCCAGGTGGCTGTTTGAAAACGTCCTGATTGTGTTTGAAAGTAGCTGATTCAAGAGCTTCAAAGCTCCACAACCAGACTAATCAGCTATGCAAGTGATGTTCCTCCCTCGTAATGTATACTGGCCCGCTTATTTCAGTAGTAATGCTTGGTTGACATTTCGATCAGTTTTTCGAGGAGCCTCCAGAGTGCGCTTCAAAACAACCATGCAAGTGTACCGAGCGAGGGTACCATGCGAGGGTAGCCAACGTGTCCGCGGGCAGCGGCGAATGATGAATCGTCAAAATAAGCCCGCGCGGTGAAGAGAAAACTTGTGATAAATGACCGCACTCGCGACAGAACGAACTACAAGACGAGCGAACGCTATAGGCTGCCGACTCCTTCGATTCACTCGGGCGCCATTTTTTTTTCTGCTTATTCGAAGCGCCAAACTGGCTGGGGTCCCTCACGTATGCCGATAAGCGGCGGCGTTGCCAGTGACGTGGATAGATGAAAGAAAGCTCCACTGTCGCGGCTAGAGTGCCTCGATGGCAGCGCCCCAGGAGGGGGGTGGCGAACTAGCGCATGGAGGCGCTCTAGTCGCGGCGCATGCTCAGCGACTACCACTACCAGGCGACTGTCGCCTGGTAGTGGTAGTCTACTAGTACACTACCTACTAGTACACTACCACTACTAGTACACTACCTACTAGTACACTACCTACTAGTACACTACCACTACTAGTACACCACCTACTATTACACTACCATGGCGACTGTGAAGTCGCCATGGTAGTGTACTAGATGTAGCCATGGCGAACCGGACGTTCCGTTTCCGTCTTACCTTCCTGACGCGCACGCACGTCTCTGAACGTGCGCACTGCATGCTACGTCAACACCGCGGTGTTTTCTCAGGTTGACGCTAGGGGAGAAATGCGGCGCTGTGGTACGGCGACAACCGCACTTGTAAAACTAAAGCCAAACTTGAGAAGTACACTGCTGGTGAAACCGGGTATGTCTACGGATGCGACAGGGGCAATCACGTTGTTTCGCCTGGTTGAAGTTGTGAGATATTCGAATCTTTCAGTGGCGCGAGCAGCGAGCGACACGATCGGTCAAGTACTTCCGGTTCACCAGTTACTTCCGTTTGTTTTTAATGCTGAATATTCAATGTGTCTTAAAAACAAAAATGTTACGAAATGGATCGTACTGGTTCAAGTTGAAAGTGTTACTAGATACTTTGACATGCGAGCGTGTTTGCCTACTATAAGAATCGGTTAACTGCCATAATGATTAATGAAGATCAATTGAATGAGCTTGGCTTCGTACTTTGCTGTTGGGAATTATGCGCATCTCTTCCCAGGAAGTCTTAGTGTCGCAACTTTGCTTCTCGAACCCCAACGGTATGGTATCATGTTGGGTTCAGGGGGTCCGACACCCTCCTCTCTCGAGGGGAGAGGGGGGGCACCTTCTTCGAGTGAAACTCTTTTGAAATCTTTCTGCCAAACAACATATATCTGAATGGCTTGACAGTGAAGTATTGAGCGCTCAAAATTTGTTTAATGCCCTTTTGTTTTTGTTTTCTATAGCGTCTACCGGTGTTCACTATCGCTCAGCTGTGCGAGATTACTGAAATCGCAACTGCCACTCTATCAATTTCTGAGAAGTCTCAATCGAACAATGCAATTATGCGATTTGGGAACCCATGTTCATTATTGAATTCGATTTCGAGACATAATTTTATTTATTTTTATGAGTAAAAAATATGCTGATGTAAACATCGTCTTTTATGTCGCGTGTTCTTTTCCTAACCGAAATCCGCGCTCCCCTAAGCAACATGTACCAACTAACCCAACAACTGACCATATCGGTGTCCTCCTCCGCTTGCGATTTTCCCGGATTTATACGCTCCTGGTGGTATCGGTATACTTAACTGCGTAAAAAGTATGACCTCTGAGATAACCTAACGTCACGCATGAAATCGATTCGAGGCTCGGAGGCTACTCTGCGCGGCCCTCGAAGTCTGCGGCATGCAAAAGACGACGAGCGGCGCGACGGCACGGAGGTACGTAATCAGTCGCAGAGAGAGAGAGAGGGAGAGAGAGAGAGAGAGGGACACCTCGCTCGGCTTTGAGATCTCTCCAGAAGTCGTGCCGCGGGAGATCGTCTGATGGCGAACGCTGATACGTGCGGCCATCGCCGCCGTTTTTTTTTTGTTTTTTTTTTTTGCCCATGCGTCCGCGCTTATGATGGGTCTCTTTCCTCTGCAGAAGTCGCGGCACGTATACCAACGCCATCTCCGCCAGCCGAAGACGAAAGGAAGTAATAATAGTAAAAAAAGAAATCCGTCTCCTTCCTTGAGTTACGTCGCGCAGAAGAAAAAGAGAAATTGGCACCGGCCGCCTGCCGGATCGTCCGCAGTAAAATGTGCGCTAGATACAGGCGCCTGTCTTCGGGCGTTTGGTCTGGTGCGCATGCGTCATATCCGTCTGTGGAGTCCTTGTAGGCGCAGCGCGAGGTCACGTGACTAAGCAGCGACGCACGCATGCGCACATGGAGGCACAGTGTAACGTTATAACTAGAGCACCTGTAGCGCTAGACACGACGAGTATGAGACAACGAGAAGTCCACCGCACAACCGATGTAATTGCCTAAACAATCATAGGCCTGCAGTGGACCAAGATTGATTATGTAAGATCGATTAGGCAATCACTACCGATCAATTAGTTAGTCCAGCAAAGGCCGAAGATATTGGTGAGGGAATAGACGGATAACCAATACACCGGTTACCAATGCAGTCTGCTATTTATCAGATGAAAATACTCAATACTCAGATGAGAAATTAAACAAAGATGCGGTTGTCACCTTTCGTTAGAGATTGTCACTTGAATCTCGAAAGTGCGAAATGAGAGAATTCGTTTATTTGTGTGCGAGTACGACATTACCTTTATTGCACCCCGTCCTTAAAAGTTCTATAGCAGGCTCTACCGCGTTCAGCAGTCCACCTTACAGGTTCAATAACAGGTTCTACCATGTTCAGCATTCCCCCTTACAGGTTCTATAGCAGGTTCTACCGTGTTCAGCAGTCCACCTAAGGGGTGCTGCAGCAGGTTCTACCGTGTTCAGCATTCCCCCTTACAGGTTCTATAGCAGGTTCTACCGTGTTCAGCAGTCCTACCTAACAGGTGCTATAGCAGGTTCTACCGTGTTCAGCATTCCCCCTTACAGGTTTTATAGCAGGTTCTACCGTGTTCAGCAGTCCACCTAAGAGGTGTCAGCAGGTTCTACCGTGTTCAGCATTCCCCCTTACAGGTTCTATAGCAGGTTCTACCGTGTTCAGCAGTCCAACCTAACAGGTGCTATAGCAGGTTCTACCGTGTTCAGCAGTCCAACCTAACACCTCGACGTTCAACGCAGCGTACTGCGCTCTGTTTTAATACATGACATCGGGTTTTCGTTCTATCTTTGTCCGTGTCATTCGCCTTGTCGTGCACTTTCGACGTTCATGCAGTAAGACGTTCGTTTCCCTTTTGGGATTCGAATGTCACTGTAGTTGTGGTGCTCGGCTGGTAACCCGAAGATCGAGGGGTCGATTCCGGCCGCAGCGATATATTATTATTAAAGAAAACGAAATTAACCATGCTGAACTGTACTATCAGACGCTCAATGACCGCGGGGTGGCATATTTTGCTACGCGCCGATTGACCTGTGTTTGCATTCGCACGTCGCCTTATTCGCGGAGCCACTTCCGTGTTTACCCGCCGCCACGACTTTTATAGTTCGAAAAGTCCGCTTGCGCTCGTCCGGGTAAGTTTAGCTACCCCCCCCCCCCCTTACAGGTTCAATTTATACATTCCTCTACGTCCCCGCAGGTTGTCAAGGTCGGCTTCACCTAAAGGCACGAAAGCTGTGCGGAGTAACGCATCGTGATTGTCAGTGTGCACGTTCTCTTCCTTAGTAGCAAGTGCTGTTTCTATTTCCGTGATGACTTTATAGAAAAGAATGCCCCGGTTTTTGGTGCTGCCACTTCTTCGTAGTTTTGTTCAGGAAACATACAATGACGACTGCGACGAGAAAGCGGATGGCTTTGGCCTTCGGGTCACTTTAAGCAAATGAGTGAAAACCTGCTTGACATTTTGTTAAGAAAACTGCTTTCGAAGGGTCAGAGGCAGGTTATCTGTGAGGTCCATCCAAAGGGACATGCTTAAGACAGAAGAAAGTGGGGAGGGGAAAGGCATTTAAATAGCAGTGGGGGTCCATATCGTCTTCGAACGTTCGTAGAACAACCTGCAACGTTATGGGTAATCTCTTTGGTTAGGTGGGTTATTGGATCTATAACTAATTGCCCCACATTATCACTTCCGGCTGATGGTGGTAAATGAACATCGACATACATTCTAAAGGGTGCCGAGTTCAGTCCACTAGAGTTTCTTTGCATTCATTGCTTTCAAAGGAAGCCGTGTAAGTGATATACAGAGAGCCATATATAATAAGTCTGGAATCTACTACCTCGCCTTACGGCGTCGGTTATATGTCTTTGGCAGACGAGTCGGACCGACCATTCAAGAGTTCGAACGACCGCCCCTAAATTCATCCTGGCTGTCTGCCTAGTTGTTCGATGAAGTCTTGCTGGAAGCTGATTTTACCTGCAGACAAGGCATTTTCCACTCGTCTATAAAACGCCTCGAATTTTCGACCCGGTACCAATAACTTCGCTCCCAGGAATCGCCCTTCATGAATACTCATTCCGCGTTCTTCGCTCACTACCACCTGGGGAACCACTGCGCTTATGTGTGTATATATATGAGCCATACGCCTACGTCACTGCCTGGCTAGTTGCCCGCTTCTCTACGTTCGGGTCGCTTAAATGCGGGCGACAGGGCCGCTGGGGCATGATGACCATCGGAAGCAGCAGAGACGGCTGCTCGCTGCTATTTCCAACGAGCAGCGTCTATTCGCGAGCACTCCCAGAGAGGATTCCGAACGACTCACAATACGTAAAGAAAGAAACGCGATAAAATAAGCGAGGAAACAAACAAACCAAACAGAATTGAGGGGGGAGGGGAAGCATTTGAAAGAGAAAGAAAAAAAAAACAACCAGGGAAGTACAGGGGAGGAGAGGAGCACGACTACGAAGGAAGCTCTGGTCGGGGGCCAGTTGAATTAATGTCGGGCCTTCTCAGCTCCCTCTCCTCCTCACCCCCAATCTTCTCAGTTCGAACACTCCTCTTCCTCCTCCACGCACACACGTCGTCGAACGTGCGCCCAGGGATCGGTCGAAGAAGAAGATAGAGCGGGAAGCGACGCTTGGGCCGCCGTGTCCGGTCAACGTGCAGGCAGTCCAGGCAGTGGATGGTGGCAGCGGTGGTGTTGGTGCAGGCAGGGAGGGAGCGAAGTGAGGGGGGGGGGGAGCACCTTTTATCGGGCGCTCGTAAAAACGCCCAGCGTGCAGGTAGGCAGGCTCTTGGCAGCCGTGCACCATCGCTCCTCGTCTTCTTCTTCTTCTTCAACTTATTTCTCTCCTTCTCTGTCCGTAGGCACGATGGCCAGCTCTGGTGGGGGCTCGAAGCATTGGGTTGTGCTACACGGGGTGGGGGGGGGGGGGTGTTGGATGGGCATAGATGCGTTAAGAGACTCCTCGCTTCTCCTTACCCTCCTTCACTAGCGTTAGTCGCGGACGTCTCCCCCGCCCTCCTTCCCAATATCTCCCCTCTCCCATATCCACGTGAGCGCACGCACAAGCATAACGCCACTGCTGTCTTCTTCTAGTCTCTCCGAGGGCCAGTGACCGCAAGCAAAGTGCGGTGTTCGTAATATACGCACGCACGCAGGGACGGACGCGTGAGGGGGCCCCGACCTAGCCAAACTGTGCAGTAGGCAAGCCAAGCCGAAGAAGTCAGCGGGAGTCCAGCTGCCTCTTCGGCGCCCATCACCTTGTGCATTCGTTGTGTCTCGCCTCGGCTTGCTTGCTTGCTTGCTTGCTTGCTCTTCGTCGTCGCTGCAGCCACGTTTTCTTTCTTTTCTCTTTTCAAAAGCTCCCCGTCCTCTGTCTCGTCCAGAACCGTCGTGTCCGTTGGACCTAGGGAATGCTTCGTCCGAAGGGTACAGCAGCAGTCAGGTGATAGAGGTGCCGCTCCCTTTCCCTCGCCTCGTCGAATGTTTTTACCTCGACTCAGTGCCCATATTTGTCGTTATTTTCTTTTGTTTTTACAAGAATATGCGTATTTCGTAGTTTCGTTCCTTCCAGACTGTGAATTGCCGTGCACCTCTATCCAAAGCCGCCTCGCTCGTGCGTCAGGTGGCGCTAGCGGTTATCTTCGCTTAAAGCCTCATGATCTTCGCTTGCTCAACTACCCTCGCCTTTATATTCGTACCCCCTCTCCACCTTAAGGGTGGAATCTCTTTTGCTAGTACGTTTCTGCCTCATCGCCCCTGCTCGAGACTCCGCGTTGCACGGTCTCTGGCTGCCCGCCGTGGACAAGGCAGCAGCAGCCTCTCGCAGTACTTATGCCCCGTGGCAAAAACTCCGGGCGTAAATTGTCGCCTGCGTTTCTTCTTGGACTTTGTTTGTTCTCGTCTTCACCCTGCAGACGAGTTATTTTCTGTTCTGCTTGCTTCTCCTCTAGTGACCGCGGCCAGTCTGTTTGCATGTCTCTGAGGGGAGTCAGAAAACTAAGCGACACGAAAACTAAAAACCCGGAACAAAAACGAAAGAAACGCGTGGTTTAAGCGCCGCGAGAGGATGGGCATGCTTTAGTCGCGCGTAAAGAGCGTTCAACCGTTCGCGCGCGTGCGTGTGTGTGCATGTGTTTTGTTCTTTTCGACAGCCAGAAGTTATTGCTCGCCGCCAACTGTGGTTGTGTTAGGGTTGTGCGGACGCTGCTTGTACCGTTCATTAACTAGTTGAATCGCGTTTTCTGTCTGGATAACTACGACAATCGCAACTGCCCGGTTGTGAAGGGGTGTGGTTCTTTCTGGTTAATTAATTTTCGTCCCGCTGCAGTTAATATCTCGCTACATCTGAACGCGAATGTGGCAGCCTTCTCATTCTAACACTTTAGAAGCGTGTCTTTTTTTTTTGTTTCGTCGTTTTGACAAACAGTTTAAAAAAAAAAACATTTACAACCAACGAGTGTTTCAATTTGGGAGTGTACTTGTTTAACCGGAATTTCGTATATGTATATCGTTGCCTGTGTTATATATGACGACAGGGTTATTCGTAATCACCGAGCTGTGATGTTATATAATCTGCAACGTGAGAATCGCCGAAGCGCCGACTAGTGCGGCCAGCGTAATTATTCAGGGTAGAATCAAGATTTCTTGTTGATTGGGCTTGCAGTATTTTGGCAGAATACATGCCTATAGGGGTATGAATTTGGAAATTAGAATGCTGTAACCCCCCCCTCCCCCCAGTGCCATATAATGCGTTGGCCTTGTATGGTGTCTCTTCCCACGTACGGTGCTCACCGTCTGCGTTGGCCCTATATGGATTCCCCATATATGGCACCGACCATATGTGGTGCAGACCTTATATGGTGGTCGTACATGCTGCCCCTATATATGGTGGTTTTATATGGTACCCCCGACATATAAGCGTGCGCAACATTGATGGGATATTAAGAGTGCGAATTCTCACTTAGTGCAGTAAAAAAAAAATGCCGCCGTAGTTTTGAATGATCAGAATGGATTGTGCGTCACGTTTCTTCAATACTTCTTTCTTTAGCTTAAAAGACGGAACCAGTCCGTATAGTAAAACGCACCTACCGGAAGGGAGCGGGCGTGGTGAACAGGAAACGGATGTGGTGCGTGAGGTTCTCAGAAGATGAAGAGGTTGGGGAGGGTGTGCAGATCGGAAGGGGGAAGAAGTTCATTAATGCGCGCTTTACTTCGGTCGCATAATTAAGAGTCGTGGTTAATTACTTCGCAAGCACGAGGAGTCGGGCAGCGAAGAATGGATACACGTGTACAGGCGCGTGTGCGTATTGGTGCACACACTCGCGCAAACGTACATTGAAAGTACAGATATGCTCGGTGTGGTCGTCGCACGCTGCAGGTTGTACGTTCAAGCGACCTATATCGCGTCCTCCGAAACGTAATATTCGAGCGCTTTGCCGATCTGCCTGGAATGTCACGTCCACATACTACTGATTTTAGGCACTTCTTGCATCTGTAACGAATGGTCACTTTATGTACATTTGTTCATGAACAAGAGATGCTGCTACATTTCGCTTTATTATAACGGTCTCTTCCGACAAAAGTGGCCAGTCAATCAATCAACTAGTTAATCAAACGATCAATCAGTCACATATTATCAACGTGTGACATTGCCGTTGCGTAGCAGCTTCTTGGTTCTCTTCGAATACGAATGTGCGGTAGATTATGTACGTACTGTTCAACAGCCTTAAACTACAGTATTCAAGAACGTTGACTACAGTCATCGTCATCAAGTTTCCAGAGCTGTCCTTTCTTTAGACACAAAAAACTGTGCATCGTCGTTATTAGATGGCAAGCGCTTTTCCTACTTAAGTCTTAATGGTGATTTTTTCGCCTTAACTGTCTTTTGTGCCAATAAACACAATATATCATCGTCATCTCCTCCAGGTCACGGAAACGCGAAATCAACACGCCCGACAAAGATTGTTTTCGAGGTTTGACAGGTCGCAAACTCGACACGCTATAACGCTTTCAAACTAGCCGTCTGTCCGTCCGAGAAACGCAGCGTTACACCTATACTCTCCGAGTACGCTTAAGAGTACAAAAAAGAGGCTAAAGTTTCCCACGTCCGGAATCCCTCTGACCGACTAACTGAGTCGCACACCACGAATTCCGTCGACACTGGGTACGACACGCCGTTCTTCGGACACAATGAACCGTACACGAAACGACTGCTATTATTCGACCCAGCCGCTGGGTGGCGTCGGGTGTCACCGAATGCCGTGGACACACCGCCACTTACTCGGCGGTGGTCTCCCTTCCATTGGCGGTACGCACACTGTCATCGAAAACTCCGCAGCCAAGGTCCACAGTCCTCCCCTGGTACAACTTCCCCCTCCCGATACCTTCGATTCACTCATTCGATACTATGGGTCGAGAAAGCTTGGGAGGAGGGGGGATCATTGAGAATGCATAGTGGGAGGGGGGTGGGGGTCGAGAAAGCTTGGGGGAGGGGGGTTATAGAGAATGCATGGTGGGAGGGGGGGGGCGACCCCACGTTCCTCGCCACTCTCCAATACCTCGGATTCACTCATTCGAAACTTGGTCAAGAGCTTTGCGCGGAAGGGTATAGAGCTAGCATTTAGAAATCTTTGGCGAGAGCAGGAGGGGGGGGGGGGGCGTATAACGGATATTGGGGAGTGAAGGGGGGGGGTGTATGGGGCCGCCAAAATAGTCGCCACGTTACACCGCGGCGGGTCGCGCCGCTCTGACTCGGCTCGTTGGTTCCCGAGAATGCGCAGGCGCGCGATCGAAGTGTGCAACGCCCGTGCTACCGTCATGCCCACCTTTTCTCGTTGTAAAGAAGGGGGCGAGATCGTGTTTGTATTTGTACGTTTGTCGGTGTACGGGCTCATTTCTCTGTCTGTGTACACCCACTCGCGTCCTCAAGTCTCGCTCGCCCTTTGTTTTGTTATTATTATTTCCGGGGCTAGTTTCTTCCTCCTTGCTTTCTCTATATCGTTCTTTTTTAACCGCCGCCCCGATTCGTGGCCTTCTAGAAAAGACTGAGTAGCAGAGATAGAAAAAAAAAGGGGTTTCGGGGCCGTAAAGGGCTGCCTGCTTTGTTGCCTTTGTCGATGACAGTGTGTCGGAAGTGTACTATTGAACCTCAAGTGCGATGGTGCGTGTGCTTACCTTGTGTTCGACTGTATACCTGGCCGCCCTTTTTTTTTTTTCCTGGAGGCGGCTCAGACCTCGACAACGCAGGGTCGAATCCCCCACGTGCGTTGCACCCCCCTCCCTCCGACTTTGGAAAGGGGGCGACCCGCTCTCGACGCCGGAGGTATCCAAAATGAACAGGAACGTTGCAATATAAGGGGGTACAGGAAGTTGGAGGCTGCGTTTATTATATATTATTTATCGATGAAGCGAGCAATGAGAAGTATGATTTCGACCACGTGCCAGAGTGTGGTGTATAAGTTATTGCGCCACGTGCGGGGCGGTCTGCGAGGTCTGGTATGCGGGAGTGAAGAATGCGAGCTGTCACAACTCCCCTACTGTTAACAGGAAAAAAAAAAAGAAAACACCCTCGAAGACGGTATTTACCGTTTGCCAAAGAACGAAGCTGAGAGGAATGGGATCGCAGGAAGTGCACCATTGTTGACCACCTCCTTCGATATTAGGTATAGCGGGGTCGGAGTCATTCAGTTGGAAGATTTCGAAACTAGACACCTTTCTGTCTGTCCCACGACGAAATCTTGTCTTCTCGTAGCTCGAATTCACGTTTTTTTTTTTCGCCTAGGGGACAAAAGGGATTGTTATGTCGGACCATTTTGTCTCGTCGTATTGAAGTAATATTTACGTGCTTTTCTTTTTTTCTGCTTTCAAGCGTGCTGTGGCTGTTGACTTGTGTCTCTACATAAGCAAGCGCGCTGGCAGCAGGGCCGGGTCGTAGCCAGGGGTTGGCACAGCCCGGGTCCGTCCAACCGAAATGTTTTTCGCCGTGGCATAGAAAGCAGAAAACGACCATTTCAAGGAGCCTCCCCCCCCCCATCCCCCCCCAAAAAAAAATTTCCGGTGGCGTCCCGGTTTCCTAATGGCACGTGTTTGCACTGCGTTTTGATTGTGAGGGCTACAGTGGGAGGGAGTTCAGGATGGTTTGCACCGCGGTTTAACTTCACTTACATCCACACCCCTTCCCACACCTACTAAGGAAAAACGTACGCGTGCCTGTGGGTGTTTAACTATAAGCGGTGTTTAACTATTTCTTGAAACAACGTATCCTCGTTTCGCTGTGGTACAAAGTTCTCAAGTTGACTTCCATGTGCACATTCTTGATTCACTGATGTCGCAACTGATATGGAATGAAGTGCCGCAATTGGACCGTCTTCTCAAACTTCGAAAAGTAAAGCGGGAAACGTTTGTTTATTCACGACAAGCACACCGTAGCCACACTGTGGCGAGAGAACGAAGTAAGTTCGCTTCGCAGGAGCAACGCGGTTGGGGAAACGAATCGACTGCGGTGCTTTCGCGCGTCAATTGCCGAGGTCGACTACAAGGGAAGAGTTATACGCGAAGGAGTCGGTGTCTGATAACGCGAAGTGCAAGGAGCTCGTGAGAAGCAGCGAGCCTCGTAGTGACGTCGTAAAGCCGATAACTATCGACTTTATTGATTAGCAGAGAGCGAGATCAGCCGAGGATAGATGTGAATTGTGGATAGAGTGACGAGTTTACGTCTGGAGTGGGCTCACGTGAAGGAAAGTGAAATTGGAAATCTGTATAACTTCGCTTCCGTCGCGTACATTGAACTTAGATACCTAGGCGGACGAAGCCCAAGGTGAAGTTAATGGCGCTGCCGGTGTCGACGCACAAACTGGACGCGACTTACGCAAAGATTGGTTGGGTAGTCAGAACAAGACCTTGGACGTGCGTTGCTGGCGACATGTCAATGAACTCGTGAGTCATCCGTCGACACAATCAGACCTGTCCACGAGTTCCAAGCGATATATCCGAGGTGATTAAGCTTATGATTACTTCAAATGAAGACTTCCATCGGGGACTCGCTTCGATATAATCCAACTGAGTGTTCTAAAAGTACAAATTTTGAAGATAGCCTCGTCGTACTCTTTCACCTACGTTATGCAACCGGAAAACGGTGTGTAATTGTGACGGAATCGAGCTACCGTGTTCAAACGCAAACTTTACGCACTTGTTAGCAGTGGCTTAACAATATCTTCTCTTCATCTTAATCCACGTATTTTCTATAGAGTTTCTATAGCTGAGCGAGTTTTGTTTCGTTTCGCCCATCTGTAAAGAGACTCGATGTCACTTGGTCATGGATGCCGGCCTTTCTTCCATTAATTCTGCAAACGTTCACGTGACTCGAGTGCAACTCGCTCAGTTCCTTAGAGGGAAGTCGCAGTGACTAGTAGGTCAACTGTTGTATACGCTGACGCAGCCGCATTTGCTCTCGGGGAGGTTCCTGTGGCACGTACCGCTTGGACTAAGTGTCTGAGCTCACTCAGTTCACTCACTCATGCACCACCCACTCGTTTCACTCACTCATACATCAAACACGTTTCACTCACTCACACATAGCTCTCAGTTCACTCTCACTTATTACTCACTCACTCATGCATTACTCACTCAGTTCAATTACTCATTAATACATCCCTCACTCAGTTCACTCACTCATTAATACATCAATCACTCGATTCATTCACTAATTGATACATCACTCACTCGGTTCACTCACTAATTGATACATCACTCACTTGGTTCACTCACTAATTGATACATCACTCACTCGATTCACTCACTAATTGATACATCACTCACTCGATTCACTCACTAATTGATACATCACTCACTCGGTTCACTCACTCATTGATACATCACTCAATCAGTTCAATCACTCATTGATACATCACTCACTCAGTTCAATCACTCATTGGTACATCACTCACTCAGTTCAATCACTCATTGGTACATCACTCACTCAGTTCAATCACTCATTGATACCTCAGTCACTCATTGATACATCACTCACTCGCTCATAACTCACTCACGCGTAACTCACTCGTTTCACTCACTCACGCGTAACTC
The DNA here is from genome assembly GCA_013436015.1 of Rhipicephalus annulatus. Lineage (NCBI taxonomy): Eukaryota > Metazoa > Arthropoda > Arachnida > Ixodida > Ixodidae > Rhipicephalus > Rhipicephalus annulatus. The sequence goes on from WOVY01003798.1 coordinate 233,809, forward strand.
ACTCGTTTCACTCACTCACGCGTAACTCACTCGTTTCACTCACTCACGCATAACTCACTCAGTTAACTCTCACTTATTACTCACTCAATCAGTTCAATCAATCACTGATACATCACTCACTCAGCCATGCGTCACTCACTCATGCACCGCTCATCACTCGCTTAGTACACTCTCACTTATCCCTCACTCAGTTCACTCACTCATGCATCACTCGCTCAGTACACTAAATTACTGATACAACACCCACTCACGCATAACTCACTAAGTTCATTCTCACTTATTCCTCACTCAGTTCATTCACTCACTCATGTTTCACTCACTATCACAGTGTGTCGGGTTGCATAAAAGGTGTGTCGGGTTGCATAGAAGGTTCCGGAAAGATAGCGGCGAAGGCTGGTCAAAAAAATAAAGAAGTAACTTAACGAATGTATGTCATCTACTGCCACGCAGAACTTAGACGGACAGCCAAGATGGGCGTGTGTTTGTACGTAACGCGCTGCTTAGTGCGTATATCCACGGGCAGCTGCCAGTGTTCGCGTTAAACAAACGTTCCCGTCTGAGCATGCGTATAACTCCCCTTCCGTGTGTGCGGAGACTTATCGCTCTCTCTCACACAGACACACGCACTCTGCCACACACACAATACATACACAGACGAGCGAGCACTGCCTCCAACTGTCGCCGTCGCCCTTTTGTCGTTTGTGATTGCCGGCTACGCTGCAGCACTCTGTATTCTAGCGCCCGTGTCTCCGCGCGTCTCAACGCTGACGTGTCTTCCTGGCTCGTGACGTAGGCGTGTAACCTACTATGAGGCGGCGTTGCGCGAATGCATGTCTCCGGTCGAGACGGCAGGGATGAATGTGTTGCGCAAGCAGGGGCAGCGCCTGTGGCGCGACCCTCCTCCTCCTCCCGCGAGCTATGCTGTCTCCAGTCGAGACAGCAGGCATGAATGTGTTGCGCAAGCCGGGGCAGCGCCTGTGGCGCGACCCATGACGCCCTTCGTATAATTTAGCGTGTGCAACAAAAAGTGTTGAAACTTTTTCACTGTGTCATTCGATTCTTTTCTTGCGCACCTGTAAAGGCTGTTCCTTTGCGCCTTCGGCTATTTTGTTCCCACGAGCGCGGACCGCGTTCGTACAAAATTGTACGCGGTTGCCCTTCAAAATTGGCGAGGTTTAAGATTATCATCCGAACGCAGCGAACCACCGTGAATGCAGGTCACTTGACGGTCCTGACGACCACAGAGGTCACTGGAGGCGGCACACCTTCATTTGCAGGAGGAAGGAAGAAAGAAAGAAAAAAAAGCCATCTGTTGAACTTTCGCAGGCTTTAGGTTAATCAAATCCCTTTCCCTTCAACGAAATTGCGTGACTATGACAACTCCATCGTTACTCGAAAGTTAACAGGAGGGCTGGCGCGGCCATGGTATTTCGGTTTGGTTAAAATAAAAAAAAAAGAAAAGAAAACGCAGACCCGCGCGTGTTTTAGTTGGTCGCAAAGACTTGCAGATGCAGCCGGTATCAAGTTGCATACGTCAAAGGCTGCACTATACAGTGTATAATGGCGAAGCAATGTGGCAAAGTGTCAGTTTGAAAGTCAGCCTTACAGCTTACGCGGTACACGTAGGTAGACCTGAGGCAACGATGTTCAGCTGCCAAGCACGATGTTCCAGGTTCGATTCGCTCGCATCGCAGCGAGCATATTTCGTTGCCGGGCGGAGCGCAACCGGTCTTGCAGTTTTATATAGCATTCGACTCTCTCATGTGTTCTGCCTATTTGCTTACACAATCGTCCGACGGCTGTCCGCAATGCGTCGGACTGCGGATCAGGGCCCAGGAAGTGTTCCAAACTGCGAGCCCCCGTATTCGAAGTCCTGGCTTGTAAGCACAAGAAGGACCCGTCACATTCATGCTCATTCCTTTCAGCCTATCTTCGCCAAAACTAATCACTTTAAGCACAGCTTCTTCCCACGTACAATTTCCGAATGGAATGAACTCCCGGAAGCAGTGATACAAGCCAAAAATTTTTCCCAAGCGCTCCAGGAAAGCATCTGTCGCTAAGTATATGCATTGTATGGTGTGCTATGCCTTGACCAATCTGCATTGTGCTCATTATTATTATTTTTTTTATTCTTTGTATGTGTGTGTAACAGTGTTATGTGTATTGCCAATTGCCCCTCCTGCTTGGGCCACAAACTGGCCTGCAGTATTCGCAATAAATAAATAAATAAATAAATAAATAAATAAATAAATAAATAAATGAACCCTTCGCAAGGACTCGCGCGCAAACCAGGCGGCAAGACCGATCTGGTTCGCGTCTACCATAATCACGTGGTGGTTTTGGGACGTTAAACCCCACATATCAGTCAATCAAATCAAGATCGATCCAGTTCGTGTCCGCAGTACACTGCGCGAGTGTCTCGCGCTTCGACAAGGACAGCGTCGAGCGGTGCAGAGAAGGACGCGGAACTCAGTGGCGAGGAGGAATGTGAAATAAAGGAGGAGAGTGTGAGACATAGGGAGAGGGAGGATAGAGATGGTGAGAAAGAGAGAGAGACTAGTGAGCGGGCTTTCGGCCCTCGGAGGCCAGTCGGTGTCCGCTCAGTCTTTTTGATTGGAAAAGTGGCCCGGGTCCGCGCCGTCTCACCGCCTTGTACCCCTGCATAACAATGGAGGCTCTTGGCGATTGGCTACGACCTCGAGCGGCCGCCGCTCTAGAAGGCGGCTCCGCTCGTAGTTACGTGCAGCAAACTGATCGCCCAAGACGAAAGCTAGTCGCCTTGGAACAGATCTCTCCGCGAGCCGTATAAGGGTTTCGAACTTCCTGCCTGTCGCCGTTGTTTCTGTGAAAAGGACGACGAAGCTGGCTCCAACCAGGGTAACGCGAGGAACCTTACCGGCGCTGGAGTGTCGTCTACATTTCTTGTAAATATACCCACTCTGCACTCGCGTCTACTCCTTTATCCGTAAATTTCGGTGGAGGGGTGCGGACTTACCTTGGCGAGAGGACTGAAATTGGTTCGATTTATCGGGCATTTCGAATTAAACGTCGTTTCGAACTTCTATTTGCAATTTTAAATTACATTTGGAATTGAAGTGTCTGACTTTACGTCTCATGCTCCTCTCGTACTGTCGAACTGTTGCACATAAGAAATGACCGTTTTACTTATCTTTTTTTTTGTAGCATCGAAGCCTGTCCCGAGGCAATGGTATCGCCTTGGTAAAAGAAAGCTGATCGAAGTAAGCGATATCTATCATGTACAGAGCTCGGTTTCGAAATTTTCGGTGCTATAGAATATAATTTGTAACCTATGCAAGTTAAGGGCTTAAACATAAATCTTTTCGGGGAGTTCAACCAAGTTTTACGTATACGTTCCTGCGTGTGCTTGTATGTGTGCATGTAATGCATACATGCCAAATTGAATATCGAAATGCGAAATTTGGGAGTGGCGTTGGGGGTGAAACAGCTTTTTTCGAACATTAGCTATGCGCCTACCGTAACAACCGAAGTCTTCTTTCGGAATCTAATATTGTTACTTCCTAGTTAGAAGGAAGCACCCATCTTCCGCTAATCCGACGAGACGAAAGGCTATAGATTGCTTCGAGTTACCAGGCCAGTAAGTTAGAATAAATAAATGAAAAACGACGCTCCTAAAGGCAGCGCTCCTTTGTACTTCGGGTGCTCAAGGGTCGAAAGGCAGCCAATTGCTCCGCAGTCATCATCTTGCCGGATTCGCAGCCTTCTCTCTCTTTTTAGGGGCGAAGCTCCTTAGGGCTTGGGCTGTGCGTCCCCTGTAGCCTGTATGTAGCCACCTCTAGTTTAGTTCTTGCAGTGTTCACTAGATGGCGGTACCGTCCCCTGTATGTAGCCACCTCTAGTTTAGTTCTTGCAGCGTTCACTAGATGGCGGTACCGTCTCCTGTATGTAGCCACCTCTCGTTTAGTTCTTGTAGTGTTTACTAGATGGTGGTACCTGTAGCTGATGACGAAAAGATGCAAGATGTTATAAACTAGAAAGCGGTACTTGTAGTTGATGAAAGACGCGAGATCTTATAGGAATGATGTCACATATGGCGCGCGTCATTGGTTGAAGGCAATCGTTCGATTTAGTGCGGCGACGTACGCTAGGGGGAGCGATGTAATAAAATCGAGTGGGCAAAATGTACAGAGGATTCATGGTTTACCTCCGGAGCTTCGCCCACTCATCATCATTCACTTCGTGGATATGGCGGCATTTTTTCGTCTGACTCACTGAAGGAGGAAGTGGCGCGGCTGAGTCGTTGAATCACCCCCCCCCCCCCCCAGAAGCATTCACTGCACGCAATTATCAAGGAGGGGCACAACCTGCAAGGCGGTACTGACTCCGGATCACTGGAGCTGCCTGCAACGAACTGGGCAATCTGCGCTCTGCATGGCCGGTCCATTGTTCGCGCTGCGTCGCTTTTTTTTTGTGTGTGTGCGCCTGCGCCATCGTTCGGCGCAAACTGTAAGCTGCGAGCGCGTTTCTCGAGTTGTAGTAGATCGGCTTCTCCTCCACGCCCGACACACTGCGCCCGATCCTCGGTTTTTATATGCGCTCTTCTTCGGATAATTGGGATATTGTAAGACCAGTGCACAAGCTGTGCACCGATGTTCCGCCGGTAGTATATAGTTCAGTGTGTATGTAGTCCTGTTGAGGACTTTAGTTTTGTATGATAGCTATAGTGACATCGGTAAATCCACGATCATAACCGCCCCCCCCCCCCCACCTCTCCAATCTTCAGCCTCCGCGCCTCTTCGCCAGTTTCCTGTGCACTCCTCGGAACTATCTCGTATATTATGACCAGTATTATACAAGTAGTACATCGATATACCGCTGGTGGAAGCAAAGCACATAATCAGTTAAGTCTATTGCAGAAGGAGTTGGGGTCGTGTAGTTGCGTGGCGATTATACTACAGCCTCCGACACGCTGCGTCCAATCATTAGTTTTCAATCACACCTCCATCTTCCACAAAGATAGATAGATAGATAGATAGATAGATAGATAGATAGATAGATAGATAGATAGATAGATAGATAGATAGATAGATAGATAGACGATGGAGGGGAAAGGGTGAAGAATGCGAAGAACTCGACGAGCGTAAAGAGAGACGATTGCTATAAGACTCTTTCGCGGTATACTCTTGCTCCATCGACCCAATATTTTTTTTGGAGGGGGGGGGGGGGTATCTTTCTACAGTACTGACTATATTCAGCGGTAGGCATGACAGGACCGAGCTGCACAGAGCCAAGCGACAGGGATCGAGGATTCATTCATTGGGTGTAACCGAGAAGAATAGGGGGGGGGATACGGGGGCGAAATCCATATAATTCGATGCTTCCCAGACCCCGCAGTTGTTGGCGGGCACCCACAATGAGTTTGCATCGGCTGGCCAGCAGCCGGTCAGCTTGCGTGATGTGTGTGACCCGATGAAGCGGCGGCACTGTGTAGTCGTCGACCGTTTCTTTTTCGCTTTCTTTTTTTTTCTCCCCCCAGAGTCGGGCGTTGTTCTGTCTGGTTGTCGTGTGAGGAGTATAGTATAGGTCTCTCGAAGCAAGCCCGCCATTGTCTCTACCTGTCACCCGCCGGGAATGTCGGCGAAAAAAAGAATAAAAGCGTAAGTAAAATGTACCACTCGACGACTGCGCATGCGCTGGTTTCACACAGTGTACGAGTAGGCCAGAGCACTCGTATGGCCTACGAGTAGGCCAGGCTCTGCCACTCAAGCCACCAATTGGCTTTGGCAGGCCAAGTCACATGTACTGTTTTATTTGAAGAAATAAAAGGTATTATTATTTTTATTATTATTATTATTATTATTATTATTATTATTATTATTTGTGCCGCGATTACTGCCTTCCTGTGAGAACGATCCGCGAAATGCTTTGTACTCCGCGGTCCATTCGCACAGCGCTACGCCGATCCTTATCAGTCGAACTTAATCGAGGTAAAAGCCTGGACGGCTCAACAAACTTAAAGAAGGGACCGGGGACATCGCAGTGCTAACACGAGTCGATCGCCACGTGGTTACGCCACTCTGTGGCGTCGTTGTCGTTTCACAGGTCTCCAGAACTCCTGGCATCGTACGTCAAACTCGAGATCTCATTGTGATGACACTATGACGTCATCACGTGACGTCGTCGAGGTTGGCCGATCACACAGGCACTGCAAGACTACGCGAAGTGCATAAACCTTGCGATTCCTCCGATCCCGGAGGCCATGCGAAACCCCGTTCGGAAAGCTTTCGAGCAGGATAAATACAATCGTCGCCTTCCAGTCACGTCAGGCAAATTCATGAGAAATCTTGCGACCTTAAAGAATGAATATGCGTCTGACATGAAAACTACTTCGTTATTTAAGATGTTCATTTTAAGCGCACCCCGTTAAATAAAGAAAAAAAGGGGCGAAAAACATTTTACAAATTTTTTATGCACTGTGATGCTTTATATTTCTCATTATGTCGAGGTGTTATTTGATTCTAGCATCGCAGAAGCCTCGGACTAAGGCAAGCTTTCTGTTCGTCGTCTTCTGCTACTCTACTGATTGCCACACTTCAAATTACCTTTTGCGCAATGCGATCCACAATGCACTGTAAGAAACTGATGATGCCGCCTTGTGAGAGAAGGCGATAGACTAAAATCCGGAAGAACCAAAGTTCAACGAAGTAACAAAATCCTATTCTTCTCAAAGGAACTGTCCGTCGGAAAAAAACAATGACCCCCCTCTTATCCTCGGCACACGTTCCTTCTCGCCGACCGCATGCGTGCGTAGTTTCTCACCCAAGACTCGTGCGTGAATGTCGTCACCTTCGAGGAATGGGTTACGACCCGACGCGCGTTAGCTTGAGACGGTAACGGCCCGATTCTCGTCGCCAGCGCGCAAAAGAGCGTACAGACGTGAAAACGGGAAGAGAAAGATTATATTCGTGAATGAGAACCAGTAAAGGAACCCCAGAAGCATATGCGTCAGCAGCGGGATGCAAAAGGGGCATATGCCCCTTTTGCATCTCGCTGCCGACGCATGTGCTGCCCCCTTTGCATCTCGCTGCCGACGTCCATGCTCCTGGTGTGCAGAAAGGGCCCCTGTCCCTCTTGCACACCACCGGAAGTGCCATGCAAGCACGTCCACACCACACAATTCACGCACTAGAGCTCATCTCTCTTTCCCAACACAATTGTGCAACCCCCACCCCCCACTCCTCCTCGAAACAAAATCCCGTCGACGCCCATGACCAAAAGCATGGTAAAGGTGGTAACGGTAGAGGCACCTGTAGCACAAGTGCGACACATGCTTAGCAGACAATAATAGCTGACGTACTGCAGAGATAAAGCAGCATAGCTTACACCGTAACAACAGTATAGAGAGTGAAAATTTGTGAGAATGGCAGATAGGTCGGCCTGAGCTAGAGCGATCTGTCCAGCTACTCAGCGCAACAGCAGCAGAGGTGGCGTGTAGACGTGTATCAAGGGAGAGTCGTAGCAAGCTTTGCAAATCTGAGTCGTAACAAGTTCAGAGTGAAATAGCGAAGTTTTAACCGAATCAGTGATAGTTACAGCCCAAATTCAACAATGCATTCATCTTGCCAGCTGATAGAGAACCATCGCGAAGGACAGCAGAGACGTCCCACCGCGACCATTCCTTCCCGGAGGCTGTCTTTCCCACACACGTCACGAGCGTTGCGGCGGAACGCTTGTTGCGGGCGGACGTCGTGCCAACGCAAGTTCGCCGTGCCGTGTTTCCCGACGAGCGCGACCGAGTTCGCGTGTGAACGACGCTCCGACAGCGTTGCCGACGACGACGACGTCGCCGGGGATAATTGTCGCCGCCTTTCTATCCGTGCGAGCGAGAACTCGCGCGAACGACGGCGTCATTTGGAGAGTGTAGCATTATGGCCGCGAGGTACTTCGCGAAACAATGCAAGGTCCTTGCTCTTGTCGACGCTCGCCGGCGGTGTGTAGGTATGACACCGTGCACAGCCAGCCGATGGGCGTCTTTTGTGACTCGGTCGCGTCACGGATCGCCGTCGTTTCGAATCTCCCTCCCTTTCTCGTATTCGCTACTCGTCTGATAGCGTGACTGGGCGTACAGCGTTAAGCATTTCTGATGCATTTGGCTTTCTTTTTTATTTTTAAGAATTGGAAGCAAGTTTTTCTCGGGTCGTCATGAAAAAAACATTTTCCGAGCTGAAAGAGAGCGAGAGGTTGGGTGAGCGTTTAGTGATGTAAAGTAGGACGCGCAAACTATCATATATATAGGTAATTAACACCAGTGTTCACTTCAGAGAAAAGCGGTTGTTTACCCGAAACTGTGTCCTGGTATCACTTTAAAGCCTTAACCGCGTGACGTCTACACGCCACCCTCTTACGTGTTGTGAGGTATATGTGTAGGGCTTAAGGTGTGAGGCCTCCCTAATGCAGAAACACGGTGACTTCGACTGCCTTGGATATCGTTCTTTATTTTGAAAGACAAAATATAGACTGTGTAGATCGTGTCGTATTCACTCGCTCAATGCCGCCACCGGTTATTATTGGCTATTTATTCAAAAGTGTCGAGTGGCCGAATTCGTCGGTCGATCCTTGACAACTTTATACTGCGGCATCTCTGAACAGACGGTATAATTATAGGTCCGTCTGTCGCAATATGATCGCTGATGTTAGCTGCTTCTGGGCGTCCACAGTTTTTTAACAGTGCAGTCCGTGTTTCTCCCTTATATGTTAGTGAATACCTCGCGCAATCCGTCAGCATATTTCAGAAATATTTCCCCCTGTTTTATTTTTGATTTCACATACGCTTCAACACTTCTTTCCAAGAAGGCCCCGCCGCGGTGGTCTAGTGGCTAAGGTACTCGGCTGCTGACCCGCAGGTCGCGGGTTCGAATCCCGGCTGCGGCGGCTGCATCCCCGATGGAGGCGGAAATGTTGTATGCCTGTGTGCTCCGATTTGGGTGCACGTTAAAGAACCCCAGGTGGTCAAAATTTCCGGAGCCCTCCACTACGACGTCTCTCATAATCATATGGTGGTTTTAAGACGTTAAACCCCGCATATCAATCAATCAATTGTCAATTCCTTCCAAGAGGAGCTTGTGAAACGCTGCTCACGCGTGCTTTGTCCTTATACTGCGCCGTAGACGTCCCACGCGAAGTACGAGGTATTGTTTTTTTTTTCCCCACTGGTGATTAATGGAGTGCTAACAAACCCTCGAGCAGCGCGGCAGTTGGAGCTATGTGCTTGCCACTAAACTTGCCGCTAGCGGACTTGCCCACGATGAACACACATCTAATGACGGGCGTATGCTACAGGGTCGTATACACACCGGAGAGTGCGTTCAGTGTACACTATCTCGTCGTTTTCATATAGTCTCCTCGCGTTCCCATTGTGAGTGATGATGAAGAAGACATTAATCAAACGTACACGGCGAAGGGAAAAAAATATCATGGCACACTTAATTCAACATTTGTCTTCGTATTTCTCCGCACACAAGGGAGCGTGAAGATTTATTTCCCTGGTGTCTTCGCTGTGGCGTACCGTTTTAGCGGGCTTGAATCAATGCAGTAACAATACTAATTGTTGCGGTTTTACGTGCCACAAGATTACGAGGAACGCCGCATAGCGGAGGGCTCCGGAAAATTTCGACCATCTGGGGTTCTTTTAACGTGCAGTGACGTCACGCAGGCCTCAACCGTGGCGCCCCCAGGCAAACGCGGCCGCTACGGCCGGCTTCGATCCGGCGACCTTCGCTTGAGCAGTCCAACGTCGTAAACGCTATACATACCGCCGTGGCCATTCAATCGGAATAGTAATTGTGCATCTCAAAGCGAGGACATTTGCTGATAATGAGTGCGCGCGCATATCTCGTGCTGCAGTACACGTCTTCCTGGGCGAGTGTTTTTTTTTTTTTTGCTCCCCGCGTTCATCAAGCGGTGTCAAGGTTAACGGACGAGAGGCTGCGCGCTGTGCCGCTATAAGTAACGTAACCCAGGTAACGTAACTTAACGTAACGCAGCAGACACTCAAGATGGACGGTGGGCAAACACGTCGCGAGGCTTAACCGCGGGCACCGCGCTGTAATTGCAGTGTATACGTTCTTCTTTTGCCGCGCGTGCGCAGTACAACCGTCAGTTTTTTTTTTTTTGCCGCGTATGAGAGGTTCAAAAAGGTCACGGGAAGGTTGCGTTAGGGTGTCGCACTCGACGGAGTGCGAATGATGTATGGCGTTTATCTGATGGGGGGCTGCGTTAGCGTGTCGTCTCGTAACGAAATAACGGGTCTCGCAGTGCAAGAAGTTCTCGTTATTTTGCATGCGCTTGCTCTTGGCTATGCGGAATCGATCATTAAGGCGGAAGCTTTAGGTGCGTCATCGAATGCGTAAATTGATCGTCAGCGTCCCTCGGCGTCGGCATGAGCGAGTGGTACAAAAATATTGTGACGTTATGACATCGGCATGTTCAATTCAATTCATTTTGACATGGAGAGATACAAAAATCACAGTGATGCTGTGAGTGCGAAACCAAAAAGCCATATTAAGGCTTGATGAAGGCTTTCGCATCATTTGACAAATATATTTCGCACCATATGACGTCAAGTCGCCAATGTGGGGAGAGGGGGGGGTTCAACCGATCCTCGTGTTTGTGCGTGTGCTTGTACGTTTTCGTGTATATATGCAGATACAAAATTCGCGGGTAGGGGTTGAATCTCCGGATAAGCCGATTGCGGCTACTCCAAGTCCCCAAGAAAAAAATCAAAATAAAAATTGGCCCCGTATCGGCATATTGCACTGCAAATGTCGTCGAAAGACCATAGTCTTGCGTCTGGAGAGAGTGAACAAAACGTTTGTTTGATGTTCTGCGCAAGAAAATCAGTGAATGGTATTCTGGAGATGCTGCGTCAGAGGGTTTCGAGTGTGCAGCGGAGGCGAACGAGCGCATCGAGTCACTTCACGCGTGAGACATGCGCGCTATCGAGGCGCGTCGGGTACGCGCCAGTCTCGGATGCGATAAGGTGTAGAACGCGAGGCGACGGGTAGGTGCCGCCACCGTGTCGTCTTAGCAGAGCGTTCGAAACACTTGCCTTTTCGTGCAAGCGTTGCATGGTCAGCGTGGCGTGATAAACGCTATACGGTCCTTACAATTATGTATGCCTTTTCTAGTATAGATGCACACGTACAGAATATTGACGTGTTGTTATGGTGCCTCAGATGTGCGCAATAATCGCCTTTTAATTGACAATCGCACAAGTACGAACGCAAAAGACCTCGCAAAACGAACGGCCAGAGCCAGTCCACCGACGATGACGATGGCTCAGAGTGGCCATGAGGAAGAGGCAATCGGACGATGGTGATTATGATCATGCAGGAATGAGAACGATGTAACAAACGCCCACAGTATTGTGGACTTCTTGAGGACGTGTTGACGTCCTAGACCTACAGCTATGCTGTTATGTCTAATAGGGCATGATATACAGGCGTCGCACATCTATCAAACCATGACGATTACAGCACGCCGAAATTTTATTTCAATTTTTTTAATTTAATAAACATCACAAAGATTTCGGCGACTTCTGCACAGAAACGTTGAAAAATGGCGAACTTATTAGAGAAATCCCGATTCACTAAACCTGAATCGCGATTTATATTCTGAGCTATGCTGCAGTCCTCGCATGCACTTCAGACGAGCCGGCTGCTCTTCCGGATGTAGCCGCTTTTCTCACGATTCGGTTCACAATCTGTTTCTTCACGTTACGCAATGAGTACTGTGGGCAGGCAGGAGCATCAACTGTATACGAACGAGTGTTTCCTATATAGTCAGCATTACGCAACGGCTCTGTCAAACCGACCACATAATATTCGTTTTGTTAACTCCTTTTTCTTTGTGCACACAATATCACTCGAATGAAACTCCAGCAGCAGAGGAAGCTGAGAACTTCCGGAAAGCGAGCGGATGTGCCCTTGCGTCCGCAGCATTGTGTGCATTGTAGTTCCGGCTTCCGGTTCGACCGGAAGTGGACACCCCTTTCCCGTCCGCTTTCCGTTTATGCTGGTCACGCAGTGATTTTTCTTTAATGCGTCGACGGGCGATTCCCTCATGTCAGCATTCACGTGCTGAGATGTATTACGCAAGAAGCTTTCAAAGTGGCCACGCGTAATCTATACACGGAGGGACGCACACACTTTTGATTTCCGGTCAGCCTGCGTTATACGTCGACCAGGAAATGAGGCAATACAACAGTGATCGCGAAAGAGTTTTGTTCGGTTTGAGGGCTCTTAGTGCGGTTTTCCCGTTTACGAAGCCTGCCCGCTACTAAGCACATCCCCGTATGTCCCCCCCCCCCCCCCCCGTACTTTGGTTTGACAGAACAAAAGTAAGATGCCGTTCTAGAAGAATGATCGATAAGACGCCGGTAACTTGGTGAATTAAAAAAGGGTAAACTTGCAGGAGAACGGAGATTTCGTCGACTCTCATTCACCGTGTCCGCTCATACATCTCGTTACAGAAGGATCAAAGGAGCCGAGAATCGGACCTTGAAATCGGAGAACAATTGGACTAGGCGGGGAAAAGCGATTTTGTTCGCGGAAAGAGTGAATAATAGGCGACCTTTCGTTGTACTTGTGGCGTCTCGCAACGTGCGACGGAGTATGAGGTTCGAGTTCCGAACGCTATGCCGCATCGTACAATCGACCGCGGTTATCCCGGCCCCTTGACGTATATGAACGGGGCCTAGACGCCGCGAATCAGCGAAGTGTAAAGAGAGTTGTTGCATTTAAAGGCAAGCTAGAAGCGTGCAGACGCGCTCTCATATACCGTGCAGTAAAGTCCTCGTTAAACTGCGCCGTTAAATGTCACATGAAGGTTGACACTGCAGTCATTCACTTCCATTATTTCTAGGCGCGAAAGCCTTAGTTTAACTAATCGACAAAATGACAGTTCTTTTATGTTCCTTTGCCTAACATACTTAGGCTGAGTGCGTGCGCAATACCATAGATTGTGGCTGAGTGCGTGCGCAATACCATAGATTGTTTTATTCTGGAACAACGTTTTGTTGTGTTCATATAATGTCGTATTCTATGATGGCTTCGGGACAGGCTAAAGCACAAGGGACAGTAAAGTATCGTCAAACGGACGTCTGCTAATGTGGCATGCGTGATTTCCAAAGTTGTTTTTTTTTTTGCCCCACCGCGGTGGTCTAGTGGCTAAGGTACTCGGCTGCTGACCCGCAGGTCGCGGGTTCAAATCGCGGCTGCATTTCCGATGGAGGCGGAAATGTTCTAGGCCCGTGTGCTCAGATTTGGGTGCACGTTAAAGAACCCCAGGCGGTCAAAATTTCCGGAGTCCTCCACTACGGCGTCTCTCATAATCATATGGTGGTTTTGGGACGTTAAACCCCACAAATTAATCAATCAATCAAAAATGTTTTTTTTTTCACTACAGCGTTTTCCGGATTTTACGTAGCATGGTGCTATGTATACGTTCCTCCTTACAATGCCATACGACGAAAACAATACCATACGACGAGGCAGCTACTGTTTGGGGCTACCAAAAAGAGACGTCTTTACCACTCGTCTCCGTGACGACCGCCAGTACACTTTCTTCTTCTTCCGCTAACGCCTTTTTCCTCGGTGTTTCAAAGCCGCGGCGCTCCTATTTGGTTACTTCGGTGCGCCCATTTTTCGCTTTCTTTGCGAAGGGCCCACACTCCCTACCCGTGCGGCCAACCGAACCGCCGCCATTCTTCCGTTTCCATTTTCCCTGGAAGCCGCGAAATGTACCATACAACAATTCGCCTCCCTGAGTCCGCGGCATGCGTATACGGCAGCGTGGATTCTCTCACGCCAGGCGAGCTAAGCGGCCGCGCCCGTGACTACCGAGCGCCTCACAAAAAAGAAACCCTGGCCCTACTAACAAAGGTGGGAGGGGGGTAAAGGGGATACGGAGGGGGGTTAAGAATGGGAGAAAGTGCGTGCGCGTGCAGGGTGGTAGTAGGGAGGGGGATGAATGTAATGAGGGAAACGAGGCAGCGAAGAATAAAAAGGATCGGAAGGTGGTGGGGAGATGCGACACGGACCAACGGCGCAGACGACGAGGCGCTGTCCTAGGTAGAAACCCGTTCCCGAAAAACGCGGCGGCTGCTGTCCGCCGCCGTGGGAAAAATGTTGGAAGACGGGCGGCTTCACAACGTATCTATACGCAGTAGCTGGCCATCTTGCAACCCCCCGTACCGTGCACTTTTGGATAGACAAGGAGAGAGAGCAAGCGCTAGGTTTCGCTAGGAGGTATACCCACCCATTTCCAACCCCTTAACCCTGTCTTGTTCTTTCCTTTTTTGGTCTGTCTTCTGTCTGTGCGTGCGTCGTCTGCTCCGAGAGCTTCTGCTCGCAGCATCGTACGGTCCAAGAAAGACCTAGACAGACGACTGACTGTCTGTCCAACTCTCCCACCGTCTGAGTGTTTGCGCTCGTTCCTTATTAATTTATCCTCCCCCCCCCCCTATTTTTTTTTCTTTTTGTGAAAATGCGACGATATGCCCCGCTTGGCCGTTCTCGTGCTTGACATATTTTAACGGCGATGCGCAGACGTGACGGATCCCCCCTCCCCCGCCATTTTTCTGTCTCCCATGTATCCTTTTGAATAGAGAAGCGGCTGTCTTGCTCAGAACAATGGGAACCGCTCGCTTTTCCTCGGCTGCTACCTGCGAAACACCGCCACTAGGGAAAAAAGGATGAAAGCAGGAGGGGCTAGTCAGTGACATACACTGCATGCCACGCCTCGTTACGGGAAAAATCTCGCGAAAAGGGCTTCAAAACAGCGTCCTACTATCTCCCCCCCCCCCCCCCGACCATACCCTACCTTTCTATCGCTGCCCGGGGTTGCTCCGAAAAGGGGTAATGGGCGACGCTCGGAGGGGACGATTTTTGGGGAGAAAAGCGACGGGTGTGGCGCCACCTACGGCGCCTTAGTTTGTAACGGTGGTGCTACGGTTTGAAAGGGGGGGTGAGAATCCGTCCTTTCCGCCGCCATCTTTTTTTTTTCTTTGTCTGGACGTCTGTGGTCTCTGTGCATCTGACCGTCAGTTAGGTAAAGGGCCTCGTGGAAGGAAAAGGGTTGCGGCGGTTGGGGTGGAGTGAGGCTTACGTGTCGCTTGTGGTGTTTGTCCGTTGCGTACGCTTAATATATTCCGCGGAAACGAAGGGAAAGAACTATTAGGGAGTGTCCGGCGGAGACCGTTTGGTTCTTCCAGCGTGCCCCGCGCACGTCGCTGGAATCTTACGGCCACAACACAACAGCGCTGCAACCGCTGTCGGTCTTGGTGTGGGTAGGCATTGTCTGCGGCGTTGTATGCTGATGAGGTCTTTACGCACGAAATCGTACTGGGCGCTGCTACGATGGGTGGCTGTAGTTGGGTGCTCTGTGTCCGTACCTGCCGTTTGCTTTAATGCGACGCACGTTTGTCTGTGAAGACAAACGTTTGTCTGGGCGGTCAGCCAAACCGCCGAAACGTTCGTTGTCTACCTTCCTCTCCCCTCCAGATGTGTCGAGCCAAACTGTTGCGACCTGGTTTATGCCAAGCTGACCTGCATTGCACCTCGCCCAAGCTCTGGCGCTAACAAGAAGAATAAAGTGTCGGCCGTTAAAAGATACGAAACTGCGGTTGTGACACCTGCAAAGACATCGTCCGGATCGGTTCGCTTTGCTTTCGGGATCGGTTCACACGTGATTTATGGGTCTTATGATTGCGGCTTTTAAATAGGCTAGAGCTCCTTTCCAACGGCATGTATAGAAACGGATTCACTCTTGTAGCGTTCACTTGCGTGCAGGGATGTCCTGATTTCGCTCTCGATCATAACCAGAGTGGCTTAGATTTGCGTGATAATGGTGATCGTGCACAGTTCTGAACTCATTTTGATGGTCTAGGGCCGCGCACTGACAATGTTTCCACATCCAGTTGTGGTTAGGGGGACTGGTAATATTAACGATACATGTGTTCCCTTTAACAGTGTACCGTACTGTACATTCATGCAATCGCCGCCTTGGAGTAATGCATCTTGTTGGGGCTAGTTGGTTCGTCGATCTTGGAGGCATGTTTAAACTGCACAAATAAGACGACACGTTAGACACGTTAGACACATGGAACACGACTGCGCTTCGTATGTGCGTGTTCTATGTGTCCTAACGTGTCGTCACTTAGTGCAGTTTGAACATCGCATCAGAACCGTTTTTGAAACTATAAAGGAAAAAAGCTAATCAGTAAGATAAACAAAAAGCGGTGACATATGTGTTTCCTGTTTTACGCGTCATTTACGCTTCAAATAGGTACACATCTGTATACACGTCTCCATACCTTCCTTCGTTGAATTACGGCATTTGCTTTTGGCATTTTTTTTTCTCACGGTGGCCTAAGTTCTCATTGATGTGTATCCGTACACGTGTGAAAGGTCATCCATTTTCATCATTTATCGCAACCTCAATCTCCGCGAGTCGTGTCGCATAAGTGCCGCACTGTACAGCTCATTGCTCCTCGTTATCGGCACTGGTTGCCGTATTTTTTTTATCTATCGCACCCGGAGATTGAGAGAAATTCGTTTCGATTAGTGCCTACTTCTAATCTCGGTTCGATGGACCGCGTACGGAAAGATGACGATGATAACGATTGTCGGAAAGCATTTCGCAGCTTCTTCGTTCAGGTCGTTTCGATGTCCTCCTCGAAGTATTTAATAACTTTAGAATATCTTCGCGAAGTATTTAAGAAAGTCATTGACTGTTCGTGAAACTCTAGCCGCTGGAACGTCACGTGCGTGTCGTGAACTCCGTAAGCTCCTAATTCAACGTGACCAAACCAACTTGGTATGAACGCCGATTTCGTGACGTTAACTCATCTAATAGCAATGAACGGAAGTAGGAGAATGGATCGAGGGGCTCGTTCCTTAACACAATGAAATCAACGGACAATTAAGCAAAGAAATTTACAGGGTACCGCGTTCGCAGTCTTTCAGTGGAATGTAGTAATTATGACATAAAGCGAAGAAAAAAAAGCAACTTGGCCGCCTATGCATAGAACAAAACCTGGAATCATCGGAAGACACGTCCTCTAATAGCACTGTCTTCCACCAGGGGACACAGAATTTATGAATACACATATTTAGCTATGTCGAGAAATCTGCTGGAGAGTGTTGGTTTTACTCTCACCCATTGCGCACTGTTTTTCTCAGGAACTGATCAGGATTTTGTTGCGAGATTTTTTAATTTTTTTGCTTAATCACACACGACGCGCAACTGTACGATATCCCCAACAGCCGCACATGCTAGCATAAACGCATATCGAACCGATGACCTTTTGCCGAACACCCGTACTCGCGACCCTTATATAGGCCGCACGGCGCTAGCCTATGCGTATGCTTGACCACTGGCTTCTGCTAATGGCCATTATGTTTTTTGTTTTGTTTTTTTTTCCCCACCTAAAACTTCTCTCCGTTAATAGCTGGCGGAAAGTTGGCGTTCATGCAAATCACCGAATGGGGGGCATCCCACCGTTTTTTTTTTGACGCAAAGCCAAAACGCACACGCGTGTGCACGCAAATATTATCCGCATGTGTAAACCCTCTGCGACCTCGAGCGACGTTATTTACGTATCGCTCCGCTTGCACCGGGCTTTTTTCGTGTTTTTTTTATTCTCGTTGATACTAAGTGATTTTTTTTTTCTATTTGCCCTTTTTGTACCTTCCGTGTTAAACCGAGGGTCTCCCCGCTAATCCCCGATGATTTTGCATTCGAAACGGACCTTCTCTCTCTCCCTTGCATAGTCGGCTTTACCGCAGCTCTACCCAGCGCTGCAGGCAATCAAACATCGCGCATGCGCACACGGGACGCGTCCTCTCGTTTAGCAACCGCGCAACGTGCGCGGCCGATTTCACGCTTCCAAGAAGACCACCGGCCCACCAAGCGCTTTGCTCCGTTAATCTCGCCTCGTCGGGATCTGACAGTTTCGTACATGCGCCAAGCATCGGGACGGGGCAGTACAAACGCACTACAAGGTGTTGCGCCGAAGCGCGCCTAGCCTGCAAATATGTTCATCCCCCCCCCCCCCCTTTCCCCGTCTTCCATTCGTTTCGTCGAGCGCTCTTCTTCGTACGTAGCGGGCTTGCACGCAGCGCGCAATATATACGAAAATAATAAAGAAAACTCGCCGGTCTGGCTGAGTCCCAACGCTCCGTCATCGTCTCTTGGCCGCGCCGAATCGTCCAGCGGGAGCGGAGCAGAGCATCGCCCAAAGGAAAAAAAAAAAAAGTTACACGAAGAAGAGGCTTCCAGAGACCGCATGCGGTGTGCCTGCCTCGGCGTGCTGGTGCCGTTACAGATATATGCGCGCTGCTTACTCTCCAGGCGCATCTGTAAACTCATCCCGTAGGCACGGCTACTACCCCTTTATGGCTATGTTTATCTATTCCGTCTGCTGCATGGGCGGGCCTTATTTAGATTCCTGTCTCTCCTCGTTGCGTTGCTTTTTTGTAGCGTTTTGTTCTTATTGTTTTTGTGCACGATGTACACACGAAGTAGGCGCTAATAGAAGTCGGCCCCCCAAGATTGCTCTTAAGGTCTCCTTGATATACGCGGTAGACGAGGTTGACGCGGATACAAGTCGGTCTCAAGATTGGCCGTAGACATCTGGTAGATAGGTATGTACGCAGTACACCGAGCTGGCGCTAGTAGAAGTCGGTCTTTAAAAATGCCCTTGGACGTTTTCTGTAGATACTTGGCAGTAAAGGCTATAGCGCTAATACAAGCCTGCAGCGCTAATAAGGAGCTGTAGACATACGCTTGCGCTAACAGCAGACTATATTAAGTAGTACTGGTAGGCGGCTATAGCGCTATTAAAGTTTGACGAATGTGTGAACTGGTGAGCGATTGATAAAAGCCAGACACGTTTCGAGTATTGACGGTGAAAAAAAAGAAAGAAAAGTTAATAATTTTGAGGATACCCGCACCATCACAGGCGTATGGGTAATGGTATAACGTTGTAGATCAGGACGCTTCATTAAAAAAAGAAAAAAAAACTGATAAAAAAGAGCTCGCCGGCATGCGTAATATTAACTATAAAGAAAGGTGGCTATCACTCACGGTCTCACTTCAAATTAAATACCAATGAAATCACCGTCATCGTAACTATCGAGGAGCCGAAGCGGAAGAGAATGTAACGTCATGTCTCCAGACGCACTGCAAATGAAACAAAATCATAGGACGGGTAACTAACTGGCAACTAACGAGTGATGGCCGACCCGCAAGTGCCCATTGGACTCTCGAATTGATGAGCAACCAAGGAAGAGCCACAGAGGGACAGGTCGAAATGAGCATGGACAAGTTCGCTATAGATTGACATATAGAGATAACCAGAATCATACCGAAGTGGCTATTCGTCGCTATACTCGCCATTCGGAGCGATTGGTGTTAGTAATCAGTGCCGACATGATTGAAAAAAAAAGGAGGAAAAAAAAAACGTATAAGCCAACCGTGCATTCAGTTGCAGCGCCACCTTCTTAACCGTAACTTTGCTATCGCCATGATTAGTGGAGCAGGATCGAACCAAATAAAACAAGAAAAAGAGGCGGAAAAGGGAAGCTTAGTCGTTTAGGCGGTACCTTAATTACAGTCAGCTCATTGGAGGCCGACCTCCGTTGACCATTTCTTGCGATTTGACTCGACCCGTAGCTATTCCTGTATCATTGCTCCGCACGTCGCCGTTACTTTTACCCGTTTTTTTTTTTTTTTGTTAATTTTGACCCCCGTTTACCCCTGGTCATTGCACTGACGGAAGCCAACGTTCATCAACCCTTTTTTCCCCCGTTATTTTCCGTTGTTTCTTTCTGTTTCTCCGGATAGGCGCTAATAAAGTTGGGGGCGATCAATGTGCCCATTAGCTCTCGCTTAGCCATTTTCATTTTCGCTTCTTTGCCTTGATTATTACTGGTCGCTGCGCGGACTGCATGCCTGATCAGGAGCGCCACAAATCTTCCTTCCTCCCGATTTTCTTTTTTTTTTCGTTTTTTTCTTTTGCTTTCGCTCTTTCTCTCGTATAATTTCTTAGACTGGCGGGCCATGTTCGATTATTAGCGTGCAACCCTTTTGAACCAATGTAGCTAGCACGAGGAGGCTTGGCGGGGAGGAGGGGGGGCTGCGACTGCTTTATTTGAACGTTGCTTCGCACGAGGTCCTCCAGGGGGAACTACTTTCTTCGATCCCAGCATGCGCAGGAAGACGCAACCCCGCGTATGCGTCGACTACACGCAAATGACAGACGGACGGACGGACGGACAGACACAGACAGACACAGAGAAATAGATAGATAGATAGATAGATAGATAGATAGATAGATAGATAGATAGATAGATAGATAGATAGATAGATAGATAGATAGATAGATAGATAGAGATGAAAACAGGACTAGCTCCGACTTCCAGCGTTCCCCCTGTTTCTACGGGTCTCTCTTCTCGTCGTTGCATTGTTAGCACTGCAGAAATTTTCATTTCAGCGCCGTTAAAAACGTTCAACGGCGCTAATGGGGTTGAGAGGGGAAGTATAATCCGCATGGACGACCGCTTGACTACACACCATCTATTCCTTTCAAACCTCCACAAACTCATACACCATCGCTCTCAACTTCGTTCTTGTCTGTGCTGAATGAAGCTCGCAGTAAAAAAAAAAAAAAATCTGCCGAGAAACTAGAGGCGTGGGTGGCGCATTCGTGAAGAAGAGTGAGCAATAAAACGGCGAGACTCGAATGTGCAAGGCTGAACGCGGGGATCGGCGGCGGCGTGTTTCAGACTCTGGCGCGCGGGGCCGCTCTGAATAATGCATTTGGCGCCCCGACGGCGACGACTGCGGCGTAACTCCTCCTTTCTTCTTCTTATTCCTCCTTGACTCTTCCTCGCGCACGGCACAGCGTGTGGCTTTGTAAGCCTTAGCACCAGCGGCACCAAAGGCACGACGACGCGCCGTACACCAGAGCTGGCGCCCTCTGGGGGTGCTGCGAGAAAACACGCAACGCACGCTTGCGTCGTTTCAGTCGACACGTCCTCGCACGCGTTCATACCACCGTCTCGTGCTGCGCGCCGATGAAGAAGCGCCTCTACGGAACAACCAGCGCCTTTGTGCGAGCTTTCAACCGAGGAATCAACAAACAACGAACAGATCGATCAAACAAATGAACCGCACGTAACGCCACGAAACCAACGAGCGAAGCAAGCCGCGAACGCAACCAGCGCCACTCTACCGGCGCACAACCGAGGAACCAACGACAAAAATCTATGAACCAACAAATGAACCGCGACTAACGCCACGAAACAGCCCGACGAGCTAAGAAGCAACGCGAAAACGGTCGCTCGAAAGAAACCACCGTCAAACAAACAGCGCGAAAACCCTGAAGAGAGAGAGAGAGAGAGAGAGAAACGAGAACCACCCCCTGTGCCTGCATGAGGACGTTCGTAAAGGAGAAACCAATAAAGAAGAGCCAACGAAACCCACAGCCGGGAAGCAGCAACCAACTAGCAAACCATCACGAACAGCCACCAACAAAAACTAACCAACCAACCAACAAACAAAGTGAGGCGCTACTTCCCAAAAGGCGCCCACGAGTCGTGCGCGCCAGCTTATGCGCTAGCTTCACCGCTCGTCCTCCGAGGCGTGCGGAGAAGCTAAAGCCTTCGCGCGAAGGGGGTTTTAAGAAGGATGGCAGGTTCGGTGGTTTGTGGTGGCTGGCGCCTGTTGTGCAGTAAACCGGCAGCGGCGGGCGGAAAAGGGGGGGGACCCTCGCTATTTATAATAAGGACGCCTGTGCATCTTGAGGCTAAGCTGGCTGGCTATGTGGCCAACGCCGCGCCACGGCGGAGTCATAGCGCGCGTGATCGTAGATAAATGATGGTGCTCGACCTAGTTGGGACCTTTCGTGCGCCAACCTCCGGCGGTGACCTCCGATTTGCATCGCGCCCTGCCACGGAGTTGCGTTCTTCGGTTGCCCCAGTGGTGAGGGTTGCGCGTGCCCAGAGGTGGCGATCGTCGACGACGTCGGCTTTTTCGCGCCGGACCCCCTGCCTTTCTAAGCTCTTAAAAAATCATGCCACCCCCCCCCCCCTCGCGCCCAACGCTAAAGCTTTGGCTAGACCGCCGCTGCGAGCGGTTGTATTTTGTTTTCTTTTGGTTTTTGGTGGAGAACTGCGCACAGTCTATTCGTTTCGTGCTATGCCTCCGGATCTAATACATGTTACCCTTCCTTGCTTTCGTTCTGTATCGCGCAGTGCACGTCGCGATGCTGGATAGATAACTTTCTTGCTCTCTAAGAAACTCGTGTGGAGCGGCCGTCGGCCTATACTCGAGAGAAAGTAAGTTTCGCGAAAGTTGACGTTTTCTGTTGCAACACGCGGAGCAGAGCTTGATCCCTTCACTGAGCGGAAGTGAAGCGACCGCCCAGCAACGCTTGGTGTATAGGAGTTCTGTCGTTTCTGCTGCGAAATGGTTGTGCCCCGCGAGCAATAATTTTTAAGTAAACTTGAACGCCGTGTGAGACGCGCTGATCAGGACTCGAGGGTCATCATCACCGACTCAAGGGGTGCCTGTCGCAATATTGAACAGGGATACATTCCGTACCGTGCTTATAAAATATTGCAGAACAGCAGCTACCTAGGTGCCCCCGCGCACCGAACGATCATATGGGCTCCGGCTCACGCGGGCCTCGATGGTAATGAGACGGCCGATGCCGCTGCCCGCGCGCTCACTCTCCGGGCACCATCCTCGTCCCCTACCGATCCGGAACTCGAACCCAATCCTGCCTACACCTTTAAGGAGATCACACAATTTTATCAATCCGGCCATAACGTCTATCCTAAAGCCTGTAAGGGCCTCACGAAGGCGGAGGAGCGAATCCTCCTTCGCCTTTATACTAAAACTCTATTGTGCCCGGCAATCA
Organism: Rhipicephalus annulatus; assembly: GCA_013436015.1. Taxonomy (NCBI): domain Eukaryota; kingdom Metazoa; phylum Arthropoda; class Arachnida; order Ixodida; family Ixodidae; genus Rhipicephalus; species Rhipicephalus annulatus. The sequence goes on from WOVY01003798.1 coordinate 256,772, forward strand.
TAAAACACTTTGACCCCGCTTGCACGGGGAAGTGCCCGCATTGTGAGGAAAATTCCTCTGACATTTTCCACATGGTGTGGGCATGCCAAAAAACCCCAAACCTTACCCCACTACCCAACCCTTCGCGGGAGGACTGGGAGGCAGCCCTGCTCGGCTGCTCTGACCTGACGGCCCAACGGGCCCTGGTCGAGCGTGCCCGGGCCGCGGCCAACGCCAATGGGCTCCCGTAAGAGGGAGCCCACCTAGTGTTTGTACGGGGCGGCCCCTTAAGGACCGTTCCCACCCTCGCTGTAAATAACATCTGTAAATAAATGTTTTTCAGCAGCAGCAGCTGCAGCTTCACGTAAAATTCAGATCGTACTACATTCCTTTCGCCTTCATCTTCACAGTCTTGCAGCGCGTGACGGTTTCCACGTGTGATGAAGAGATGAGGATTTCTCAAGTGCCGTTTTTGTTTTGGCTCTTGAGGGGCTAAAAGGGGTGGGCAGAAAAGTTCGGAGGGTGGTCGCCTCCCCCTTCCCTCTTCGCCTTACGCCCCAACGAGTTCTCTCTGCGGATGGGGAGCAGCAAAACCGGCAGGAAGCTATTCCGAATCACGTTTTTTTTTTCGCTTCCGGCCTCTCCCATGTGTACCGCCTGTGATTAGCAAGGGTTCACTTCCGAGTCCAATTGACCTCCAGACACGAACGGAATGCGCCCTCTCGGCGATTGCTTTGACGAGGCGGGAGCAGAAGAGGTGAAGGAAAGTGGGGGGGCTGTAAGTAATTGCACACCTCTCGGTGCTGGTGTGCGTAGGTCTGGAGAACACAGAACGAACGCTTTCTTAATGAAAGATTTGTAGACAGTGAGTCAGTCGCAAACATACGTATGATATTGTGACGGGGTGGTGACGTCGGCGAAGAAGCAGAGAGTACGTTGACGATTAAACTGTTTATTTGGGCGAACCTGTGCCCGGTAAACGGAAAGTCGGATCACAGTAGCAGACTTGCACTGATAGCGGCGAACAGGCGCGTCGGCTATCGATTAACTGACAAGCGGCGAAGCGTGACGGCATTTACACCCTTGCCACCGAACGTTCTAGCGTTATCGCTAGCGGCGACGATGGATTCCGGATTAATCTGAAATGCCCACGAAGTGGGCGTCTCCTCAACATAAGAGATGATTGATTTGTGGGGTTTAACGTCCCAAAACCACCATATGATTATGAGAGACGCCGTAGTGGAGGGCTGCGGAAATTTCGACCACCTGGGGTTCTTTAACGTGCACCCAAATCTGAGCACACGGGCCTACAACATTTCCGCCTTCAACATAAGAGCGAGAGAGAAGGAATGTAGGAAAGGTAGGGAGGTTAACTAAACTATGCGTCCAGTTTGCTACCCTACACATGGGTAGGGGGAGAGGGGAGTAAAAGAGAGAGAATTTTTTAACATAATGATCTATTGCAGCCCTGAAGCTTCTCTAACGCTGTCGGCGCGGTTAGCGCTGAGAATCGCGTACAGCGTAACTGGGTGATAAGAAAACTTGAGGAAGGAACGTGTCAGTATAAGAAGAGATTGCAGGGCACATTTAGTATCAACAGAAGGAAGTCTGCAGACTCTACAGGTAAGAGCTAACACTGTAGACTTTATAATCAGAGTGAGATAACACGTCCCTTTTGGTCTGTTGCACATGGCACAAAGGTTTACAGCGTTGCCTTAGTCCTGCATTCCTTGTATTTTTTTTAAAGTAGCGGGAGAGCAGGTTTAGGCCTATTTACAACAGCCCAGAGGGCAATATGACGGAACCAATGGAGCCCTCGTTGAAAAACGAAGGGAAAAAAATTGTTTTTTTTTTTCGGTGTTCCTTGTAAGTGCACACGCACAGGCACATGTGCCTGTGCATACAAGCAAGTGTGTACAAGTCATGCGTATGGACGTCTTGCTTCGAAGAGATACAAGGTGTCGCTATAGAGCGAGCGTTTCGAGCAAGCAGTCTTCTTCGAAACCTCATTTAGACGAGTTGGTCGCAGTTCGTTTCGCCCCGAATCCACTCGAAGTGTCTACTTCGAGAATTCAACTGTCCACCTTGGCGCGTGTAAACGGGGGGCAGGCAGTGTCAGCCCCAAAGAAGGCAATACCGCTTGTGGATGATGATGATGATGATTAAAGGCCTCCCCTTTGAATCGTGGAAACCTTGGCTTCAACGCCACCCCGTGTTGAAGAATGTTTCCTCTATTCAATCTCGCATCTTCGCGTGAAGCCTTATATGTGAATCTGAAGGCTATGCTTATATAGGTGAATTTCCAACTAGCTTGGCTAGTTGGAAATTCTGTTTTATGTACTCTATTCTGTTTTATGTACTCTCTTCTGTTTTATGTACTCTGAAGTGCTGGTCTTGACAGTGCTAGTCAAGGTAGTGCCAATGGTACATTGCAGTGCCAATGGACAGTGCCAATGGACAGTGCCAACGGACAGCGCCTATGGTATATACATCGACAGCGCCTATTGCAATGTATGCACATATAGGCGAATTCGGCTACGAAAGTGAAACAGCGTAGTGCGGCTGCTCCAGTGCGTTAATCGTGCCACGGCCGTTGCGCGCGGGCCATGTCCTCCAGCCCTTCTTTCTCAGCGCCTTCGTCGCCGTCCCGTCCTTGCCGATGTTGTGGCCCCCGTCGAGTAACTTCGACGAGGAGCGGGGGGGGGGGGGGGGAGCCGGCGGCACCACGGGCGACCAACGTGGCCGAAACGTCGCCAGCGCGCGGATCCTGATACCGTACACTCTAGCGACTGCTACACGCACGATTGATAATTGATTGATTTGTGAGGTTTAACGTCCCAAAACCACCATATGATTATGAGAGACGCCGTAGTGGAGGGCTCCGGAAATTTCGACCACCTGGGGTTCTTTAGCGTGCACCCAAATCTGAGTACACGGGCCTACAACATTTCCGCCTCCATCGGAAATGCAGCCGCCGCAGCCGGGATTCGAACCCGCGACCTGCGGGTCAGCCGCCGAGTACCTTAGCCACTAGACCACTGTGGCGGGGACTGCTACACGCACGTGCAATTTCATTCCGCGGTGGGACCACATCCGTCCGAGAGTTTCGGGGGCCCCAGGGACGTCGCGATCGTGGAGCTCGAATCCCGAGATATGGAGATATATACGCGAGTTCACACTTAAAATGTAAGGGAGGCGAGGGTAATTACAGGCTCTCTTATGCATTCGCCTAAGACAACTTGAACGCAAAAGACATCGTCTTTACTGGCGTTGAAAGCTGGGCGTGTTGGTATACGGGATCATCTTCTTACGAACTGCGCAGTAGAGCTAATAAAGAGCAAAACGAGCGCTATTTGGTCGCGCTCGCTCGTCTCTGCTTTCTTTTTGTATCCTGTGCAGTTTGTTGGGCCATCTTATTATCCTCGTTAGTGATTTCTCATCGCATATGCGTCGAAACCTATGCTGATAAGCATCGATGGCCTTTTCAAAAGTATTAAGATTCTATGAGGCGTCTTCGGACTTCTTTTTTTTTTTTGATGCACGTCCCTCGCTTAAATGTCAAGCACTCTTTTTTGTGTGTGAGAGCGTGCGTTTATTCTCGCGCTGGCCGTCAGCACTGAATCACTCACTACGGCGTTCCTCGTATTCGCGTCTTGGTTTACTCAGTATAGGTGTCCATTTTGAAAATGAAAAAGGGGGCCCTGCGTTTATCGCGAGCGAAATAACGGTACTCAGTCACACAGCGTTTATCACGAATGTGTATACTCACGTTCCTCCAGTCGTCATCAAAAAAAAAAAAAAAGCTCGTCCTGCTCCTGTATCTGCGCATCGGAGGCGATATTCTCTAACGTCGGTATCTATTGCATTTACAGGCTGTCAGAACGGTATAAGGCCGACTTCGCCCGTAAAGGTCAACGGAAGGGGGAGTACGTGGCTTCGCAGATACTTGGCTACCGCATCTCCTTCGTATCTCCGCTATCCGTGTGTGCACGCCTGGTTTACGAGTCCACCGGTATATCGCGAGATACGCGCGGCTCTATATAGCGACCGCAGCAGCGATCGGAAGGTGATGGTGCAGCGCTCAGATAAAGGTCTACGGAGCTCTGTAACCTCTATACGAACACATACACACGACACGCGTACTCACCACACAGATTGATTGATTGATTTATGGGGTTTAACGTTCCAAAACCACCATATGAATATGAGAGACGCCGTAGTGGAGGGCTCCGGAAATTTAGACCACCTGGGGTTCTTTAACGTGCACCCAAATCTGAGCACACGGGCCTACAACATTTCCACCTCCATCGGAAATGCAGCCGCCGCAGCCGGGATTCGAACCCGCGCCCTGCGGGTCAGCAGCCGAGTACCTATAGCCACTAGACCACCGCGGTGGGGCTACTCACCACACAGGCGCAAAATGGAGCAGGCATTGTAGAGGCGACGCCAGTCTGACTGCTTGTGCCGGCGTATAAATCTTCTGACGCATACAGGTAAGCTGAAGAAGGTGAGAAAGGTGTGTTTTGGACGTTAAACTATAATTTTAATCGGGGACATCGTCATCCCGATGTTAGGTCATGGACGATGCCTTCTCTGTAATGGGGCTCAAGAAGTTGAAGATGCCCGCGCCACCATGCGAAACGTGGAGCCATGTAGGACGGATTTTATATACTGAGAAATTGCAGACAGACAGACAGGCAGACGGACGGATGTCATGCACGTCACGTGACTAGATGTTAGTGAATAAAGAATTGAAAGGAAATGTCCAAATGAGGATGATGTCAAGTGATGGTCGCAGTTATGATGTTAGTTTACGGTCAAGATGACGCTCCAGATGAGACTGACCTGTCTTGGTCCACCATGGCATAGGTTCGAACACTTAGTTGCACTACCCGACTGTTTTCACGGCGTCTGACTGCCAGTACGTTTTTTAGGGGCGAAGCTCCTTATGGCGTGGCTTGTGCGTCCCTCGTAGTACGTAACCACCAGTGGCACATACCCGAAATAGCGGTCCTTACAATGTCTGCTGGATGGGGGCACTTGTATATGATGAATACATGATGAAAAGATGTAAAATGGCTGTGCTTGGAGTTTTCTCTAGACATATGGACAGACGAACGGACTGACACACGCACGGACGGATGGACAGACAGAGGGATGGCCGCAAAAGGAGATGGACGGACAGACAGACAGACGAATGAACAAACGGACGGATGCACCAAGGATCACACAGGTAGGCGGACGCAAGAACGAATGGACAGACAGATTGACGAACGCTGCGCCCCACCAATCATCATTCACTCCGTGGATATGCTGTGATTTTTTTTCTTTATTGATTGGTCGATTATTTCGCGGTAAGTCATATATGAAGTCGCCCTCCCAGCCACCCGTATATCCCGCCCCTCCCCCGTAACCACCCGTCAAATTCAAGAACTTGTTGCAAAGTGCCACCAGTCTCGGTGCACCACCATCGTCCTGACAAATGCTCCCAGCCCTCCGTCGCGTGATAACAGCGCGCGGTCGTTTCTTTCGACGTGCTCATAGCATATGTATCTGACCATCAGGGGTCCATCGCGGGGCCTGGCCAGGTGCATAAATGCCGTTGCTCATTGATGCAGGTATACATAGCTAGCTCTGGAAGCAGTGTTGAGGGTGAACGTAAGGGGGAGGAGAAAGGGTTCTGCCTGCAACTGAGATGCCTTGCGCGACGCTGCGCACTCTGACTCTACCTCCTACGATCCCCCTCCCCCGCACTCCCTCCCTCAAAACCGTTGCACACTATTTTATTTATTTTATTTAATACTACTGTCAACCCTCGCTTGAGGGTCATAACAGGGAGGGAGTACAATATGAGTACAAACAGAACACCTAAATAAACCACTAAGCGATAAACACCGGAAAACAGAATGGGCAGTACTTCAACCATTACCGAAATAAGCATCGATTTCTCTGTCAAAAGTTTGTACATCGGTACTATTAATAACATGTTGGGGGTAAAGAATTTCATTGTTCTATAGCATCCGGGAACAATGACCACCGAAAGATGTCAGTGCGAGACATCTATTAGTGGCAGCGTTGGAGAGAGAGCTCTCCAACGCTGCCAAACCAAAACCGCGCGCTATATAACCCTGCTCCGTCCTTTCACGTCCCCTTCGAAGCATAGCGCGTTCTTTATTAAACGATCGCGTTTGCCCTTCGTGAAGGATCGCCGCACGCTGCAAGCCTTGCCTTCAACGCGTCATCATCATCATCTCTCTCTCGGGGAAGGGGAAGGGGGGGGGTGGCTTTCGCACGAGGCTCCGTATTCAAATGAGGCGCCGTCAGCACTAGGACGTCGTCGACGACTTGTACGTCCGTGCGTGTAGGTCGTTTGTGCGGGCATAACGCCGTAGTTGCGCTGAGCGATCGAGTCCGCTGCTCAGGCGTGCCCGTTCAAAACCCCTTCCGCCTCATCACCTGCCGCTTTGAATTCTCGCTCTCAAAAAAAAAAAAAAACAAGACAACCCACAACACTCGCTCGTGCAAATGCCTCGCCGCCATGAGCTGTACAGATCGGAACAAGCACGCGCATGCATATTCGCTGAACGCAACGAACTGCTGCGCATGGTACATAGCGTATGCGCCGCGTGGTAAAAACCCTTTCCCGGGCGATCTTTATTGTTCGTACTGCCTTCGCGGCGCCGTTGAAAAGACCTCCTTGGAGCTCCGGTGAAGCCGTAGTGCGGAGAACAATGCGCCACGAGAAGCCTTAATTAAAAATCGGCTCCGAACGGAAGAAGAAGAAGAGATGCCGTGGTGTACGCAGCTACGAGTATTCTATGTGCGTTGTGTATACCCTCTAAGTGTTTGCTTGTTTTCTGTCTCGAGCCGTAGCGTTAGTGGTTCGTGGTACATTTGACCATGGCATATCGAGAGAAGCGCGGCCCCCCGCTAAGGGCATGGTTTCGCGGAAAAGACTTTTGTGTTTCTTGGCTGTTTGATCAGGCGTTCTACTAGGGTGGATGAGATGGGAGAAGAGCTTAGCATTGAACCGGTGGTGGTGGCAATGGCACCCGAGAGAGAGTCGACGTGCCGAGTCTGAGGTTATCGCGGTGCGGCGTCTTATAACCGAAGACTCTGAGACACAGTGCTGCTTGCAGACAAGGAGCGTGCCTTGGATGGCCTTTATGCAAGGAGCCTGCGTCCATCGCGTCTTGGGATGTCCGGCATATGATTAGAGTGTATATATACCCTTACCCCCGTGCGAGAATTAGTAGAGAGTTTTAGTACTGCGTACGCTGCGTACGTGGCGGCGTTGCGTACGTAAGGACGCCACGTTCTGCGTAGGCAGACCGCAACGCGCACGTATCGCGTTACGTACGCAGCCGCTACGTATGAGGTGATCGCGCCGCTCTCGAACAAGTTCGCGACAGCGCGAGACTTCGTTTTGCAAAATGGCGGCATCGAAAGCAAACACCGACCGACTCTGTGGCCTAAGATATGGCCATAATCTGGCTATAACACTTGGATTGGCTCACATTGGCTGTCAACAACACGTGCTTCTATTTTGATACACCAGATGGCGCAACACGCTTCTCGCTGGTTACGTACGCGGGTATACCACGGCGTACCAAAAGCCAATTAGTGGCAAAGGACGCCACGTAACGCAAGGCGCTTGCGTGATGCGTACGTAGCACCATTCCGCAGTACTAAAACTCTCTAGTTCCAATGTTTGGGGAGGGGGCTCTAAGATGGTTTACGTATACGCAATTCAGTGAACTCCTTCGCATTCCCCTAGGGTGCGACTTGGGGTTCTTTGTGTTATCCTTGGATGCCGCTGGAAACATCAATGAATGCAAACGCGTATATGGTTTCCGGCACTGAATCTCTCTATTAGAGAATCTCATTCCTCAGAGGCCGTAAGCGGCTAACGTACGCACTCTCTTCCGTTCTTTGTAACTCCCGGCCGCATCCGTGTAGTACAGAACACAAGAGACGCAAGCGCTTAAGTACGCAAGGCCACTTGGGGACAAGGCACTGAAATTCCCTATTTAGGTCGGTGGAACAATGTGCACACGCAATGTTTTTCGATATGCTATACACAAGCGCTAGAACACTGCTTAGCGAATCAAAGCAGACTAACGGGCCTGGCAGTGCGTTTTTTCGGGTTGGTTGGAACAGCTTTATTCTCGGGTATACGCATATTAGCAACTACCCATATGAGATAACGCCATCCTGAAGCCTTCATTAAAAAGGTGATGTGCGTGTTGCGTTCGCGTTAAAAGTTAGTTGCCAACAGCGTGGAAAAACGAAAAAAAAATCGCTCATAGATGAAATCGGTAACCACGATAATGCGACAAATGTGAATATTTTGTAGGAATATTTTGTCGCTCCGTTGAGTGATAAACATGTGTTGGCGTATACTTCTGCATGTTCCGGCCGTTATCGCCGCGCCTTTATAGTCGCACACTGAGGAATATTTGTAACCGTACGGCAGCTTCGCGCGAATCCGCAGTAATGCACGTATATTTTGAACGGCACGGCTTCGTCGTTATGGTTTGGTGTTTGGCCTGCATGCGAGTCGATCCTGCGACAGAATGCAACAATATCTTCATCTACAGATTAGAGCTTCGCAAACATAGATGCTGATTAATCCCAGGTCGTCTTCTTCAAAAGCACCTTTCAAGAACCCCCCCCCCCTCTCTCTCTATCTATCTGTCTATCTATCTGTCTGTCTGTCTATCTGTCTCTGTCTGTCTGTCTGTCTATGTATCTATCTATCTATCTATCTATCTATCTATCTATCTATCTATCTATCTATCTATCTATCTATCTATCTATCTATCTATCTATCTATCTATCTATCTATCTATCTATCTATCTATCTATCTATCTATCTATCTAGGATTTTCCCTTTATTAGTACTTAAACACACGTAAATAGACTAGAGATAATGAGAATGACTACAGCATTTTACCAGTTAGACAAATAAAAATGTGCACATTATACATATGCGGTTACGTGAATCAACAACATGAATATCGAATGCGTACCATCAGACGAGGTGAAGGATATCGCCCCTCACGACGGCCGGTTACGCAACTGCGCCTTTAATCATTCGCCTCAAACGATTCTTCGCGTGGCGTTTATTCGTACACACATAGAAAGCCTTTATGCGCAGCGCTTCGCGAATCGGCGTATACGCATGCGCATATGTAGGTTACGTAACGAACTATACACGTCGGTGAATGCGCAGAGCTCACGGAACGATCGAGTCAGCCGGCTTTCGAGCCAAGCCGCTCGAGCCTGTAGTATTTAAGCATGTATAAAACAAAGACCATTGATGCGGGTATTACGCTAGGGGGGGGGGGGGTCACTTGTATAAGGGAGGAGCAGGTATCACGTTGAGCGTTAGGCGACGCGATACCTGTGCGGTCGGGAAATTCGCGCCGTTTCCATTGTCTCTTTAGCGCGCACGGCACTCCGCTGAAGGGGTCAAACGTCTGGTCGAACTTCCGCCACTGACGGCGCTGCTTTTGAGCGCGAAATTGCGGTAGTTTGAAACGGGAAGCAGTAACAGCGTATAGGGCAGCAGACGACAGGGGTGGCATTGTTTGCATTGGAAAAACTCGCGAGGGTGGTCTAGAGAGCAGGCATGGAAGGGATGATGACGCACGATTCATCGCACATAACCGTGCTCTCTTGTCTAGTTCTTATCGAAATAAAAATGGCTGGCCATTTGTCAAAAAAATAAGGCTTTCCCCGGAAGTGTCTGCAACGTGCGCGTGCTTGGTACTTCGTCTTGCGAGAGAGGTCTCCGAAACGTTTTTCCCCCAACACGGTGGTTAAAGGACCACACACGAACTCTTTGCGCATGCGCACTTCGCGTTGAACTGGAAGTTCGAAGTTGAACGCAGTTATCACGAGCTGAAGCATTGTTTGAATTTATATTGTTATTGATACGTCGTTACCGTCTCTTTCTTCACTTCGCCATTAATCTGGCACCCCACAGTTCACTCTCGCTAAAAAAAAGGAGGGGGGGGGGGGGCGTCGGCAAAATGACGGTATCGTGGTTATGCTTCTCAATTGCTGAGCCTACGGGTCGTTCCACGCGCTTCCCGCACAGCCGCAACGCACGTTCCAAGACCCCACCGCGCGCAAGCGGGGGACGAATAAGCCAATAGGTGACGCTGCGGAGGGTGAAAGAGCGCCGCCAATTGGCTTATTTGTCCCCCGCTTGCGTGCGGCAGGGGTCCCGGCACGTGCGTTGCGGCTGTGCGGGAAGCGCGTGGAACGGCCGCGAGAACGAATGCGGTCGTGATGGCCACCTTTTTTTGTTTGTCGGCGGAATGGTGGAAATGCTTGACGCTCGTGTTCTCAAGATTTAGATGTCCGTCAAAGAGCACCACATGTTCAAAACTTTTCGGAACCCTCCTCTGCGACGCAATCGTATACGACGGTTTTTGGGACGTGAAAAACCCAACAGTTACATCTGTGTGTCTGTATAGCTGGCTCTTCATCTGTTTCATCACACGCTCAACCACACAGCGCACGCGAGAGCTGTAAATTCTCACTCTTCTCTGACATTACACCGACTATAGCGCATACGAATGCACTGTTGCTTAACCCCTTCCAATAAAATATACGTGGTATCTCCGGAGAGATAATGAAACTGCGTCTCCTCTTTGTTGCTTGCAACACCGTGCGCGGCTCGCTTTTTTGTATTTTCCTAGTACCGACACGTCGCACCAAACGTAAGCAGCATCGGGTGCTTGTAGCGGTAGATGCAGTATTTCAAAACGTAGTATACACACATTGAATAGCTTATTACGCAATGTGGATCTAAAAAAGCAAAATTAAACTAAAGAAGAAAAAAAAAGGGGGGGGGAGGATGCAATATATGTCAGGAGCAACGAAATATTGATTTGGAAGGAACCTCCGATAGATTAACCTGCTGTGTAGATGCTACCTTTTCGTATATCTCGTATACGTATTGCTTGCCCAGACACCGTATAACGGACATGGATGACGGGGCCCTTATACACGACGTTTGCAGTGTGGGTCTACGCGGTATTTCCCGTTCAGATAACGGAACGTGTGGCTTTGGAGGCTGCTGTAGCGACCTAAACGAGTTCATGGGGTTTTTTCGACTGTCACGGGAATATTGTCAAGAGGCGCCGTCGATCGCCAAATGCTTGGAGGAACGTACGGACGGGTCCACAGCGCAAATGGAACACTTGCGCGCCGGGCCTGTTCCCTACACTTTCCTTGGCATTATCTTGATATTGTCTAACACTAAGAAACGAGCACATAAATTTTCCACTTTCCTTCTTATCTGTTATTCCATTTGAAAATTAATTTCACAACATGTTGCTTGAGAAAAGCTTGTTCACGCGCTGTTCACTGTTCGCGTAACGGCGTTACCGGTAACGAGTTACGTTTTATGGTAACTTCGTAACGTACTGAGGTTACCAGTTTTCGGTAACTTGCGTTGTCGCGTCACTCCTTACTTTTTTTTTCATCATTCAGGTGCGATCTTCTCAAGAGCTCGCACAAACGAATTCTTCGTCGCTGCGTCGGACTGCGGTGTCGGCCTGCCAGGCCGGTTCGGCAAAGAAAGTGCGAACGGAATCGCTTTCGTTTGTGCAAATTGTGGGCACAAACTTCTTGGACAAAACTTCTTGGAAGAAGTATTGACACAATATTTCGCGGTGCCGCGATAGCCGGCAGGATCGATTCCCGATAACATGCGTATATCGTGCCTCTGCAAAATATCAACAGCAAATATATAGTTTGAAGGTACTTTGCAGAACTTTTTTTTTTAAGTGTGCGTGCGGGATCGAGCCGAATGGCCGGCGGAGACCCCTCCTTTCACGTCACCAGTTTGATGACGTCATAGCCGCCATCTCTTTTTTTTTCATGCCGCATGCGCTTCAGCATACTATACTGGGGACCGCGATATTGCTATACTTGGCTACCGGCTTGAGTCCGTGGCGCACCCAATGCCGCCCGGGTTCAGGGACTTCGAGCCGTCACCATCGACGGCGGGTGGGATGGGACCACGGTTGAAAACAGCTAGGTAACCACGAAAGATCGACACGGACCCGAAAACGTAGATTTTAGATTTCCTAATTTCCTGCACATACCGTTGAGTAGCTCGAAAAAGGCACCGAGTTTTGGGAAGAAAGTAGCTGCATAAATTTACGAGGAAAAGAATATCGTACGTATTCAACACGGAGGTTCCAGTTTCATCTCGAAAGTTCGCGACGGTGTGACACACGAATGTAACCGTTACAAAAAAGACATGTTGTGTATGAATTGAATGCTCAAGCGAGAGCAAAGTAACATTGCTTGAAACTTGTAGAGCGAGGGAAACTATTCTTGAAAAATGTCTAAATAAGCGACATTTTCTTACAGTTGCTGCAGGAAACGTAGTTTTAAAAACGAATCTCGTTTCTTGCTCTCTGCAAATGCGCTATACGTTTCTGGTTATTGTTGAACTCCCTAGTGAGCGAGGCTGATCTCGAACATCCTCACATGAACGCTCGCAATTTTTGTGGAATCACAGAGCTCAGCGTGAACAAAAAATGTTTATGTTAGGATTTTTTTTTCCTTGAGTGGGCTATTAATATATTTCCTTATACTACAAAATACTCGCATCCATTTTGCTGGTACAAGCGCTTCGTCAAAGGTACTGTAAACTTATTAAAATTGCAGGAATGCTTTCTTTTTTTTTGCGCAATGCGTTGATGACTCAATATCAAATTGCGTCTAAAATCACATCGATAAAAATAGCCTCGCCGTGTGCTACTGAGTCAGAATCTATCGCATGTGACATTACAGGCAACTTTAAGCCGCTATAACATTGCTGCAGTTCCCACCGCTCTTAGCGCGACACGACGCTTTGTAAATGAGAAAACGCGCAAAAAAAACAAAAAAAAACTGCCGCTGAAGACGCCCCTACGAAATTCAAGCAACAAACTCCGTGACGTAGTAAATTTCGAAGGCGTCTACTGGGTCCTACATAGCCTCTACTCGTTTAAAAACGAGGTACACCATTATCTGTGGGTGCCATAGACCAATAGCATACGAAGTTTCACCAAATTTCATCGCGCCAATGTCACAAAAATACACATACGTTGCTACGGCACGCGCGGACATTCGTCTCTTTTGCGTCCCTTTAATCGTACCACAAAAGTGACCCCCTTGGCGATCGAAATGCGTTGGAATCAAGCTAATAAACGTCGTTATTTGGTGTAGTAAATCTTCAGCACCATTGCATGGCCGTCGTCACGTTTCCCGGACAAGCTTTCGCTGTCAACGAAAGCGAAAAAAAAAATGGCCCCGTACCTGCATGTTACACCGCAAATGTCGTCGAAAGACGATAGTCTTGCGTCTGGGTAGAGTGAACAAAGCGTTCATTTGATGTTCTGCGCAAGAAAATCGGTGAAGGGTATTCTGGAGGCGCCGCGTTAGAGTGCCTCGAGCGTGCAGCGGAGGCGAACGAGCAAATCAAGTCACGTCACACGTGAGACATGAGCGCTATCTGGCAGTTATCTTGGAAAACGAAGCGCGCACGCCCTGCGCGCCCGTCTCGGAGGTTATAAAGTGTAGAACGCGAGGCGACGGGTAGGTGCCGCCACCGTGTCGTCTTAGCAAAGCGTTGGAAACGCTTGCCGTTTCGTGCAAGCGTTGCATGGCCAGCGCAGCGTTATAAAGACTACGATTCTTAAAATTACATATGCATGCCTTTTCTAGTAGCACATACACCTACGTAATATTGATGTGTTGTTATGGTGCCTCAGATATGCGCAATAATTGCTTTTTAACAGACGATCGCACAAGTATGAACGCTGAACCTTGAGCAATACTGGTGGGCGCTGCGGATGGGGTGGCCGTTTGGAGTATCGTTTGGCCACTTTGGTGCCGTCCCGTTTAGAGTGCCGTCAAAGGTTGACAAACAGACAAATGTACAGACAGGCAGACCAAAATTTTTGCGTCGAAGGTCCCCACGAAAGACCAATCGTCTTTAAAAAAATCATCGCACAATTTTGCCACCCGGGGACGCGACCCTCTATGCAGTAGAAACACCCCCTTCTGCGAACCAACGCCCGCTGCTTCCTACACGACGTCGTAATAGGACCGTATACTTAAATGCAGCCACCCATAATCGGTGGCAGCACGATCCCCCCTTCTCTCGTGTGCCTCACACCACGTCTCGATGGAGAGAGAGGGGGCTACATAGACCACTGCGTGGACGCTATGTATGAGCCCCTTTTTTCGCGTCACTTGCACGGTCGAAGGCATTGCGCCAAAGAAGCGTCGCCTCATACCACGTCTCTTGATGTAGAGAGGGGGCTACATAGACCACTGCGTGGACGCTATGTATGAGCCCCTTTTTTCGCGTCACTTGCACGGCATTGCGCCAAAGAAGCGCCTCGTTGATAGCGAGCGCAAAGTTATGCGGATCGGATCACGCGAGGCATTAGCGATGCAGGCGGCGGCAGGTCGCATGCAGTCTGGAGGACGTCGGAGGAGCAGAGAACGGAGGACGTGCTTCTCATTCCTCCGCGGGAAAGCACGCTTGGACGCGGTCCCGTTGCCGCGAGAAATGCGACTCCAGCCCCCGTGTCCGGTGCGTGATTACCCCCGTCTCGTCTGCGCAGCCAAACCCGCATAGATAGAATCACTTTGTATATCGAACGGTTGTAAAATTTCTTAGCAGGAATAATTGAGAACAAAGGTGAACCCGTGGAGCCGGCGAGGAGAAGGAAGATCCACACACAAGACCCGAGAAACCCCAGAAGAAGAAATGTTAGTCACGATACAGGGCACGAGAGCAAAATTATTGTAAAACCACATATCGGAATGAAAAATGAAAATAAATCCCGCAGATTGAGTCGGCCTGTTCCCGTGGCCGGGGTGGCGCTGGATAGTATTTCACTTTCTCCTTTTTTTTCTTCATCCCCTTTTCCCCCTTCCCTTCCTTCCCTCTTATCTCCTTTGTATTCTCCAAATCAACCCTTTGGCGCAAGCCCTATTCATTTTATTTTCATTGAATTAAGCCTGTTATACCTCGGTGGTGCAGGCTGAGGCATTTAATTTATGTTGTTTTTTAAGCCCCAATATACGTTCTGTAAAATTTCTTCCGATTATTTTCGGTATGCGAAATAATTTTGCGCATCACGTCAACTATACATATACTTAAAACCTGTTTGTGATCCCCTTTAGAGCGGCTGCATCCGGGGGTTCCGCTGTGTATGCATGCGGGCGATACAGTGGAACCCGGATATACCGATATGTCCGGATATAACGAATACGGATGAAGCGAATTGTTCGCTATAACGAACGAGCAAGGTTTAGAGGTGTGACGCTTACCACGCGGGCTGATTTCAGACGACATAGCACGGGCGTTATCTGTTCTTGCGATCGCATGCACCTTCAAAAAAAAGCGGTCGTTACGTACAGTCGACAAAGACGGATATAGAGAATTCTTGGCTATATCAAACAAGAGAGGCCTATGCGAGGAGGCACGGTTACCGCGGGCACTGGAATCACAGCTATAAGTGATACGTCATCCCCAACGTGATCCCTCACTCCCTTCTCATTCTTTTCGGGAACGATTCCGTAGTTATAATTGGGGTTCTTGAAATAAGATGAAGTGGAAAACTTGGTCAAGTTGGTACGTATTCGTGATGAAAAACAGCGCACAAAGACAATTGTTTATAGGACAGTAGTTACCGTACTGTAGCCTTGCTTTCAACAACTACCTCATCCTTGTGCGCTGTTCCATCAGGAATTTGTCGTAAAGCGGCGAGTACTTACATGTTGGTCAAAAGCACGGTGTTAGACCCTATTGACGCTAATACTTCACGACTGCTATTGAATGTATGGCGGAGTTGGTCAAATATCACCTTCGTGTTGTTCTGCACTAACCATATATATCTATCTCCCCCGCCGTTTAAGATTTCACGAAGGTTTCTTCTTCAGAAATAGAATGGTGAGTGATCTGCCCCGCCGCGGTGGTCTGGTGGCTAAGGTACTCGGCTGCTGACCCGCAAGTCGCGAGTTCAAATCTAAGGTACTCGGCTGCTGACCCGCAAGTCGCGAGTTCAAATCCCGGCTGCGGTGGCTGCATTCCCGATGGAGGCGGAAATGTCGTAGGCCCGTGTGCTCAGATTGGGGTGCACGTTAAAGAACCCCAGGTGGTCGAAATTTCCGGAGCCCTCCACTACGGCGTCTCTCATAATCATATGGTGGTTTTGGGACGTTAAACCCCACAAATCAAATTAATCATCATTTCACGAAAGTTTCTTCTTCAGAAATAGTACGGCGAGTGATGACGAAAACGGTGAGGCAAAACTGCAACTCTAAATAGAAATAAACAAACCGATGACAGGTTGTTTACTTTCGGAGTGATTTCGGTTGCTTTTTTTTTCTGCGTAACTCGCTGGAACGTGTAAGCGCGCCATTTATTCGTACACCTCACCGCGACTAAGGAAGGTCGTCCGTTCGTATTGCACATTATGTCACAGTGTGGGCGGCGAACCGAGTGGCAAGCCCGTATACAACTGATCTGCGCGGGATGCGTCGAGGCGCGTGGTAGAAGAATGACAAGAAACGTATATATGATGACCTCTCGACGTGCGTATGAACGGCGTGAAAACCTAATTGTGTGAGAGTATAGGACCCGTGTCGCAACTTCGTGCGGTATACATTTCCGAAGGGCTTTGACAGCCGTGTGCCGTTGGCGCGATTATATATAGGATTGCTTCACTGTTTCCCCGTACACCTTCTCAACGCAGAAACGGACGCGAATCGGCAAGTGCACACTGCGTTATGGTATACTTTCTTTAAAACTCTGGAATTCTTAAGGAACTAGCCACCTTGTCTCCTTCACCGACGGCTTGCGCAAGCAATGTAGTTTATTCTAGGTGTGCCGACTTGTGGCCATCTATAGAATGGTAAGATACATAGCTCATTACATGAATTGAGCCTTCTACGTGGGCAACATGCCTCGACTTGACCACAGTGTGCTGAGTAATATTGTGGCCGAACACTTCGGTGAAGGCGCGCTACAATGTTCGGTGACTTGTTTGTGATGCCGCGTTTCAACGTTACATTGTTCGATGGCTCGTTTGTCATGCCGCGTCCAACGTTAAAGCACTTCTTTTTTGGGCGAGTTTGTGCTTGCATTACACTTAACTGTGGCGAAAAATACGTTTCGTAAAAAAAAAAAGAGTGGAGCCGAAAAGAAGAACGCAGTCAAAAGCACACTTTGAGCCTACGATTTGATTCTTGTTGTGCCAAAATGTAAAATAAGTGACAGCAGTGTAATAGAGCACTTTATGAACGGCTTGAAAAATAGTTACTGCGTAACGCGAGCAAGTTTCGTTTAAACTGGATAGCCTCGACTACAGACTAGGCGGCTAACTATTTTTTTCTCGCTGACCAATAACCCCTGCATTTCCTAAATTTTCTCTCCCGTTGTCTTGTTGCACTAGGTCCCATGGAATCGGGGGGAGGGGACATTTAAAGACATGACAGTCCCGCAGTGTCGTTTGAAAAGCGCCTGTGGTGTTCCTACACCTTCGCTGGAATGTTGAGAGGTGAACGTGACTGGAGCTAAAAAAAAAAAGCAGCATGGGAGCGAGAGCTTCTATAAGTTGTAGTACGAAAACATTGCTGCGGGAGAGCCAGTAATACTGGTACCATGTGTTCATTACATGCCAATTATAACTATTCACCGAAGGTCGCGTGAAACTAAAAATCACTTCATTTTCTTTGTTAAAATGTAATATCGAGTGTCTTTACCGGCTCGTATGCGGGATTTTTACCGGCTCTTAAAAAAACGTGATGAAGCCTTTACGCAACGCAAGTGACGCCAGAAGAAAAAAAAAATAAGTCAAAATTGCAACGTATTTTTCCTGCGAATACAGATTGGATTCTGCTTAAATACATATCGGAATACTAAGACCGAGATTCTTCCTTGTCGACTGCAACGCCAGATTTCCTATCCGCGCACAATCGTTGCTCCCTCATTGTTATTACTCTGAACTGGTTTTACTGAAAAGACGAGTTAACTATAGCATAACCAGATTCTCTCACGTTAGCAGTAATCGAAACGCATGACTCCTGCGAGTACGCTCATTTACAGATTTACTTTATGGGACGCCGAACGAAGATGCACTAGCTGGAACGTCTACGAGACGTATTCGCGACGGTCCACAGTGGCACGCATTCTCCCAACTTCATTCGGTGCGCATTTCTTGAAATTTCTTTTCAAGCCTCCCAACGAGGTTGTACCGAAACGTCTACAAGACGTCGTCGTAACGTCCACAATAGCATATATCCTTTCAGTACAATCCCGCAGGTTCAGTTCACCTTCCTTCCTTACAAAACAAATTAGATCACCCACCAGACGTCCACAAGACGTTCTTTGGGATGAGATCGCCCCCAGACGTCCACAAGACGTTGTATTCGGGACGTTCGCACTGCCCGCGGCTAGACTCTCATGAAGTCCCTTTCCGCGCGCGTTTCTATAGATTTCTCGCGAACACAATAAAAGGAAATTGGTCTTCGGGACGTTACGATAAGTTCGCACTAGCGATATTCAAAGCGATGGCTCCTCTGAATGCACCTGTCTGCACGCTTTTGAATTTGGTTTTCTCGAAAATCAAATTGGATCGCTCAAAAAAACTCTACTAGACGTATTCGTGACGTTAATTCGCACGCAATTCCGAATGAACCTCGAACACGCATTTCGTGATTTCTCTTTCTGCCAAACGCATAGAAAGGAAAAGCTTGGTGGCACTGAAACGTCTACGAGACACTATGTTCGTTTATATTTTCCTGAAGGAGCACAGAAAAACCAAGGCTCAGTCAAGACTTCTACAAGACTTACACTGGTGGTGGTCTCAGCTATGGGAGCGTTTTGTTTTCTTTTTTTTTTCATGTCCTTGTAAAGCATAGCACGCGCTTTTGTGTGTAAAAAAAAATCGCGCAGTCTGCCATGAGGGTGGCAACTTCTCAGTCGCTGACCACCAATCATGCATGGCTGCTTGTGCACGTAAAACACGCTAGCACCTTGTACGGCGTTGGTTCGCACGAACTACACACCACTGAAGCGAAGCCAGAAAAAAAAAAAGACGAGAATAAGAAAATGGTTGCGTGCGTGCTCATGCGTGGTAGCAATTCTGAAAACGAAACCAGCGCGCGACAATCCTGCGTTTCTTTGAAATTTGAAGTATGCGAAAGCACCGTGCAGTAACTGGGTCGTGCACGTATAGCGAAGAGCTTGTTGTCGATCGTGGCGTGTTTGTCACATGTCACACGCTTATACCGTCTATCTCCGCGTGATAATGTTCATAAGAGGGCGAGATAGCTTTCAGCCTGGTACGAGATTCAAGTGGATGGATGGATGGATATGGCTGTACCCTTTAGATCGGGCGGTGGCTAGCGCCACCAAGCCGTAATACCTAATGAACCAAAAAACTATATTTATTTTTTTTCCCTTAAAAAGTGAGTTTGAGGATTCATACTTTGCAGTGAAGAGTTTAATTTTCACTCGTGCCTTGACTTTAGCCACCAATCAGATAACCTCCTTCTAATTAAGTCTATACCCGCTTAAAGTCTATTTTGCCCTCCCGGTCCCTAAACCCGAGTGCTTTGAAAAACTCTGCGCCATCATCCTGAACTATATAGGGTGAAGCCCTTTACAGAACATTATCAAGTGTTCGACAGTTTCTTCTTCCTCTGCACACTCACTGCATACTGTGTCTACCCCTTCGTATTTGGCCCGATATGTCTTGGTTCGCAGTACTCCCGTCCTGGCCTCAAACAGTAGAGAACTACCCCGAGTTTCTCGAAAATCGAATTGGATCGCTCAAAAAAACTCTTTCAGACGTATTCGTGACGTTAATTCACACGCCATTCTGAATGAACCTTGAACACGCATTTCGTGATTAGGCAGAGACTGCAGCGCCGCGTAGTGCACGAGCGACCTCCGCGCAAAAACGGCTGCTGCGTCGCACGGAAGTGACGTCACGTACTTTTCCGGTTAGGCGCCACGTTTGAATCGGACATGAGTTGGCCGAGTCGGCATGTCGCGTTGTCTGATCGGCCTCGCCTGAGCCGGACTTGCTGCTGCTGCGCTGCTGGTGGTCCTGTCCACAGACCCTTTGATTTTGGATGTTTGATGACCCTCGCAGAATTGGCTATATTTATTATGATCGGCGAGACGCAGGAGGACACGCAAAATTGAAATGCAGCCGGCCGCATCGGTTTCTCCTGCACACACGCGTCGGGAATGTTGAGTTTTACAGTTTATGAAAGTGCTGACGACAGGAAGGTGCACTGCAACGTAGCCACGCCGAATATGCAAGAGGAAACTTTTTCTCTGTCGCTCAGCATACCGTCATCAACTGCCGAGGTAACCGGCAGGCCGCTTCAAAATACTGACGTGCCACCGTAGCCGATCAGCACTTGATAAACGATGCCCAAGGGCAAGTGCCGACTGCGTTAGCCCGTCTACCTGTACAAAACAGTTTGTCTGCATGTGACGCACGGCCTATGACATCACGGGAGCATTTACCTAGCAACGGATGAGAACGGCCGTATACGTGTTCGCACTTGGCAAAACAGCATGCAATGCAGTACAGCTCAGGCCTTCGGAGATTACAGGCCTCGTAAGAACACTTCGCAGTCTCCGCACTGGGGTTTCATGAATGTGCGTGTGCCCGGACATTCACACGTGAACTGCGCAAATTCATTTATTTCATCGTCGACTTTGCCCTTCGCGACGAGCGAAACTCGGCAGCAAGGACAGCCCCGTGTGCTCAGATTTGGGCGCACGTTAAAGAACCCCAGGTGGTCGAAATTTCCGGAGCCCTCCACTACGGCGTCTCTGATAATCATATGGTGGTTTTGGGACGTTAAACCCCACAAATCAATCAATCGGCAGCAAGGACACTTTCACCTTCGACAACACCACGCTTGGCATTGCAGTTTAAAAAAAATGCAGTACAATAACCCGCGCTTCGTACAGATCAACTTTACGGCGCACACACATAGATGGAGCTGCGGCGCGGTGGACAGCCGTGCTAGCTCTGACCCCCCAAAATCAGCTGTGGACCATCTAGCAAGCCCATGGGGCAGCGACGACACAGGTTATCCGACTCTGCTCGGGGGCGGCCAAGGCTACGAATTCGCCGGATTTTCAATAAGGTTTTTACAACCACCACGCATCGCAGCTACCGCCTTTGCCACTGTTACCTTTCGCAGCCGCCGTGCCCATGGCGTCCCCTGTATTTGAAATGCTTGTGATATGTGTTTAATTGACAAATATAATCAAATTGATTCGTTAAACACCTGTTTAGTAACGTTTTCGTAGGTTTAACGTATTATACAGTAATAATTTATACCTTCAAATAGCTTTAAGTAAATGGTCTTAAAAAGTGACGTCACTTCCGTGTGGAGCAGGAGACGTTGCCGTTTTTATTTTTTTATTTTGTCGATGAAGCGCAGCAGACTCGGCCAGTTTGCGTGTGACGCGGTCAGGTCACGTGTAGGGTAAGTAAGTCACACGTGCAGTGGCACATTTTGCAGGTGTCGAGCACCACAGGGGCGTTAAGAGAGGTGAGAGAATCGAAACGCCGTGACAAGTGTGGAATGCAGAACTATTGGTTGATTCAAGGAAGTTGTCGAAGTGAATTGGTTAGAACTCACTTTTTTTTTTGGTCAAAAACGCACCCGGACATTTTTTTTCTATCGCGAATTGTTGGCGTGACAAAAGTTTCTTTTTCTTTCTTTTTTTTTTTGAAATTTCGTGGTTCTCGCGTACCTCTACGCTGGAATGAGAAAATAGGCAGCCGGTGGGGTGTCCGGATCGGCCCGCGAAGCCACGCCAGTCTACAAAAAGCTACAGTGGACCTCTCGGGAGAATACAAAAGGCGCGCCAGGGATTTCTGCACACGCGCCCAGACCTATTCACCCCCATTCTCCCGCGTAGCATCTGAGAAATGTTTAGCCTTCGTCGGTCAAACAATGCTTGTTTTTCGACGCGCGTCTATAGCTGACTCGAGGCATCTGCGTGCTACAGGCGGAAACAGGGCTGGATCAAGTTATCTACGCTTCCCGTCCAGCTCTGACAGCGCTCGTCGGCGAACCCCGTAAACAAAAGCACGTGGTCAACGGCGCACGGTGGGCAGTGAACCGGCGCGATGAAGACCCTCCCGGAGGAGCCCATGTGTTTCTCTTTTCTGGACGCAGAAATCCCTCACTGAAAGAGCACCGTCCTCAAACCAATTATCGCGCCCATATCCCCTCACAACTTTGCTCCTTAAGGCGTGAACCGAGACAAATCCGGGCGTCTGAAGGACGAAAAAATGCCGGGAATCGTTTTTTTTTTCTTCTTTTCCCGCCAGAATAGCCAAAATCGTTACCGCCAACACTCCGCGATAGCGGCGCCCCGCCGCGGTGGTCTAGTGGCTAAGGTGCTCGGCTGCTGACCCGCAGGTCGCGGGTTCGATTCCCGGCTGCAGCAGCTGCATTTCCGATGGGAAGGAAATGTTGTAGGCCCGTGTGCTCAGATTTGGGCGCACGTTAAAGAACCCCAGGTGGTCAAAATTCCCGGAGCCCTCCAGTACGGCGTCTCTCATAATCATATGGTGGTTTTGGGACGTTAAACCCCACATATGAATCAATCCACGATAGTGGCTTCGATGACGAACAAGTCGCGACTGACCTGCTTTCCAATGTGATGAGGACGTGGCAGGAACGCCCTTACGAGTTCAAAACAAAAGAACTTGCGTCAGGCTGCGTGTGATGATGATGCCTTAGCGGCATTAATGTGACATCGCAAACGTCACGTCGACCCCTTGCCGATGAATCAACACGACGTTTTCGGTGACGTCATTTCTAGCCATCTAAAAGGTGTGTTGTAAGAAATGCATATTTATGACCGGAGTCGAGTCGTCGTTGAAAGGAGTCGTGGTTTGAATGATTATAGCCCGCTCCTAAATGATCTGAGCAACGTGCAGTGGTTACAGCGTGAAGCATCGCTTGTTCTGACATTCACCGTTATTGGGTTCGGTCGGCGTTCCGTGATTTTTGAACTGTACACGCGGCATTCCCAAATAGCTCTTGACAAACACGACAGTGCCGACAATGTAAGGGAGTACGCAAGCTGTTTTGCCAGTTCACAACGACGCTATGCACACTGTAGAGATAAATAGACATAGATATACAGCGCAGCTTAGCAATGTGCTACAGTGTAACAAAACGGCAGCAGCACAACATCAATGCATAGCTGTCTAAACGGTAAAAAAAGTAAGGCAGTGAAAAAAAGCAGCAAGCAGCGTTGACACAGAACAAAGCAGCGAAAGCAGCAATGGCAGCGTGACAGATTTTTCGCAGAAATTTCGATTGTCCTTGTTTTAAGAACTTTATCTTGCTACAGCGTAGCAGTGCTGGCAAGAAGCAGCAGCATACCTGCCAACCTGTGAATAATTTTTTTAAACTCGGAACCCTTTTGTAGTCATGAGAAAGGGAGTGGGGAAGTAATGGGTATGCGCCTGTTTTTCTTCCTCTCTTGGGAACGCTTTTGTTACGACACACACACACAGTGACGATTGGCCGTCAAACGATGTTTAACCTCAGGAGAACAAAGGGTATAGTTTTTATTTCAAACATCACTCGCTTTTTGGACATTACTGTTGCCTGTTTCACTTCATGTGATAACGTTTCTAGATAGATGAGCTCGCTCAAATTATTACTCCAGTGTACCCTCATCACCACTACAAATAACTTCCTCGTTCCTCTGTTTCATGCGAAACAGACTTCGGTCATTGCTCAACCTGACACTTACTGTTTCCCATTCCACTTAATGCAATAATGTTCCTAGATAGATTAGATGTTCCTAGATAGCTCGCTCAAATTACCACTCCAGTGTACCCTCATCACCACTACAAATAACTTCCTCGTTCCTCTGTTTCATGCAACACAGACTTTGGTCATTGCTCAATTTGAACGCGTCATTCGTAAAATCTAGAACTATACCCAAATTCGTCAATATTACGGGGGATAAAAAGAAAACCGCAAAAGTTGGCAGGTACGCGGCATTGGCAGAAGCTGGCGGGGTGTAGCCGACCCACCTGAGTACAAGCGTGGTGCAGTAGCGGCAGCGAGCAAGCTCCGCGGTGCTGGCAAAGCAGAGCCCGGCGGCGACACCCTGGTCAAGGCGGCGATCACTGGACGCTGCTGGCCCTTACGATCCGCCGCGGCACGGGCCCGGCTCGGCCCGGCGACCCCTTGCCGGCGGCAAGCAGCGGCGCGCCAAAGCATTGGTCACGACACCGGCAAGGAGCTTGGGCCACGGAAGCGTGGCCTCTGGCCCCTCGCGAGTGACTCGAAAACCCCGTGCAGCACAGCGATGCGAGAGCTCTCGGGGGTTCAAGCGTGGCAGTCACTAACTGCTTTAACCGCCACCCCACCCCCGGCACACAGCTTACCTCGTGGGTACAGGTAAGCCCCCTCCGGTAGCTCGGCCCAAAATCGAACCACAAGTGATCGCGCAGTCTTCTTCGGCTTGGATGTTCCTTTTAGTACGTCCTTCCGAGTCGGAGACGATCACTACTTCAACGTGTCACCCACAGAGAGAGAAACGAACAGATCCTCGCGCCTAGCGTCACGTATACACACGCCGACGAAGATGCGGTGCCGTGCTGCGCACTTCTCAGGGTATGCCGGCGTACCTGCTTGGGCGAAATCGGCCAGCGCCGCCGTGTACACCGGTCACCGAGTCTGCACGCCAGCAACACCACGGAGGCCAGTGGCGATTCTCTCCCCCCACTTCTTTCGCTCTCTCCCGCGCCGTGGCACCACGTGGGCGATGCAAGGGCGGTGCTACGATCAAACCCCCTTCCGCTCTTTCCTCCCTCCTTTGGCTCGTTCGCGATGTCACCCCCACCACCCCCTTTGGAGCCGCCGCTGGCTGAAAGGATGAAAGAGGGAGAGTGATTGACTAGAAGCAGGAGAGTAGGGCGGCTCGCGGGTTTGGAAGCCCTCCTCCTCCCCTGACTTCATCCTCTTCTCAGCCACCGACGGAGATGCGAAGCGGCCGCATCTTCCTACAACCCTTTCCCTAACCCTTTCTTGAATCACACTCGTGAGTCTGTGGACGGAGAAGCAGGCCTCCGTAGCAGTGTATCAGTAGAGAGGGGGGGATGCTGAGCTTGCTCCTTACTTCTTCCTCTTCGCTCGCGTTTCTCGTTCGTTTCTTTTTTTTCTTCATTTTCTGATCAATCTCTTCCTCAATCGTCTCTTCCCGCTTCACCCCCCCCCCCTCGTTGTCTCTTTTACCTCTCAGGGCATCAGCCGTCCTTATCACTACCGCCGATGTTCTTCGCGGGAAATTTGCGTGCCTACACGTCGCTATCGACTCCCTCCTCCCGCCGCCAATCCCCCCCCGTACTTCACCCCCCCCCCATCCAGCGAACCGACTGCAACCTTTCGTCGGTTAAGGGCCCACGCTGCAACGCTCTTGCATTCTTGTTCATTTTTATGTTCAGTTCCTGCTCCAATCCAAGTCACTACCTGCCTTTTTTTTTAATTTTCATCCGTCGAGTTATTAGCTTCTCCTTCCCCGGCGAACGAAACTTTCCTCCTCGCTTCTATTTCATTACCAAGCCGGGGGCACCTGTGTACGGCTGACTGAATGAGTTGCTCGATTGCGACGTCTTTCGTCGATGGGTTTTGTTGTGGGGTGACGTTTCGGGGCGTTCTTTCCGGTCGTTGGGTTTAATTGGGAGTACCACGCGTATTTTTCTCTTGGTTTGTCAGGGTCGCCTTTGACGCCGTGGCGGTGCGGAAAGGCATTCACCTTGACAAGGCCGATCGGTTTGCCGCCGCAGGCTATTTTTTTCTTTATTTGTTCGATGAACCAAATGGCCATGTTTTCTGAGTTCTTAACCATTAAAGTTTATCTGACTATCGATATGGCGTCAAGTTAACGAGTTCAAGTACCTTGTTAGCGTGTGCGGCAATTCAGCACATAGCATATTCTACGCAATTTCGATTCAACAGCCCACGAGCCAAAGTGTTTCGTAACAATTCCAGGTTTTGGTCTTAGTTCAAAACATTGCCTCATAGTCGATGAGAGTCCTCATTAGGGGTGGGGAGAGCGAGGTGGGGACACAGAATGACGTTTGTTTGTTCTCGCCAAATGAAAGCTTCAAAAGCAAAGAAAATGTACAGGTAAGCGTGAGTGCAATGTGAAGAGAAACTACATCATATTCGAAGAAAGCCATAGTATTGCTTTTCTTCGTACCCTCTCGTCACATGGCGGTACGAATTTTTTTTTCTCGTGCAAAAAACTGTGACGTTGCCAGTCCGTTCTTCGCTACGTTGGAGATGCACGGGCAGCAATGTTGAGTGTTTTGATACCCCATGTCATGGAAACTATAGCCGTATACCGGTGCGTTAAGCCGCCAGAATAGATACTGTAGTCGGACGTCGCGATAATATTGATATCAGTAGGTGCGCCATGTGAAACTTGACTTTAAATGCCAAATCAAAACATCTTATCAGCACTTCCTGAGCTGCGAATTTGCTAGGTTATTTGTATGACAGAGTAAACTCAGCTTCTAAAATCACTCCTTGTTCAGTATATCTTACAGATTCTTATCCCAAGGTATAGAGGAACAGGACTTTTTTCGTTCACATTCGGATTTCACGTTCCCGCTACACACATTTCGCGTCAGCCTCATCATTTTGATACCCATACGTTTTACCCGCGACAGGGCGAGAAGTAAGGGCCCCTTTACATCCACGTAGTCATATTATAGTTCACATCCTGATCATATCACCTTAAATAACTGACCACGTTAATTCTAGACATCGTCACCCTCATCATTTTGATACCCATAAGTTTTACCCGCCACAGGGCGACAAGTAAGGACCCATTTACATCCACGTAGGCCGTATTATAGTTCACATCCTGATCATATCACCTTAAATAACTGACCACGTTCATTCTAGACATCGTCGTTCATGGTGCTCTTTGGAGCATGGCCCTAATGCTACTGAAACCCCACATACGGTCACATTCGGTGTTCAATCGTCGGTATGCGGCCGCGACCTTGAACTTGCTCAAGTGTGCGTGTTCAACAGCGGAACGTGTGATGTATACGCTACCTGTCGGAAGACAAGAACGTTAAGGGACGAGCTCGCGCCAAGCATGTCAATGCCCCGCCGTAAAGTAGACACCAAGTCATGGAAATGTATACGCATTCGAATGCTACAGCGGAGGTCTCGCAAATGTATACACTTTCGCGGCACGCCATCCGTGTCAGAACGCCATACTCCGGGCAGCCCTGTAGAGCATGCCGCAGATTCCTGAATACAACCTGCTCTCTCAACCCGAGCGAATGTTGCCGTCGGGGCCATTGGGATTGCTGTTCCTCGAACCGGGCATTGTATATTAAACACGCGAAAGCGCGACTTCCTTCTTTTTTTTTATTTTAGTACTTCAGCATTTGGAGTGTCACAAACGAATAATAATACGTCTTAAAAGCACGATATGATTGAGACATGCCATAGTGGAGGGCTCCGGAGATTTCGATAATCTGTGAACATTCGGCAGAAGTCAGCTTGGCTGGGATAGAAACTTAAGGAAGGAAACAAAAAACGCCAACCAATTTTTTGTCGGAATTTAGCTATTTTCCTCGCCAACCACAGGTTCTATGCCGTCTACCATGCGATGGCTAAGGGTACGTACAATGTGGGACAACGCCCCCATAGCAGGTGTTTGGGGAAAAGAAGTTTTGTTGTACTCGCCTGCCTTCACTGGAATTCGGAGAGGTGAAAACGACAATGAGCGAGAAAAGCAGTCTGGGAACGAGAGTTTTTGGGTTGGAAAAGAAACCTTACACGAAGGTCGAGTTGCGGATTATTGGAAACAGTCCATTGTCACATAGCAAGAATAAATTTTAAAAAGTTTCAGTTCGTGTGACGTCTATATGCTGTATTTATCTGTCGCGTTTTTTTTTTGGTCGGATACCGTATTGACTCGCTTAATTCGTAATAGTGTTCACGTGACGTCGCAGACCGGTTCTCTACGCTGGATACCCAAACATGGTGGCCTCCGTGACCTTTTTCTAATTAGAGAGCGGTCAGTCCAAGGGAGAAGTAGTCCTACCGTCCCGGCGTTCTTTTGTGCACCCCCCCCCCCCCTCCCCAAACCCACCCACCCACCCATCTAACTTCGCTCACCGCTTTGTTCTGCTGGCCAGCGGCGCGAAGTGGTTGCGATTGGAAAAAAGAAATAAAAAGCACTGGAACTAATCTGACGCGACAGTTTCGTAAAGGCCTGACCACACGTCTGCGCCTGGAATTTCGCACAGCGTCGCGCCGTCTCCCTATGGAAAGCATTGGCGCGCAGCTTCGCCACGCGCCCTTTCTCTCGCTAGGGAGAGAGAATAGGGAGAGAGAGCGGTCGGGAAGCCCCGCGCGCTGTAACGCGTGCATATGGTCAGGAGGCCTTTACTCCCAGGCACTGCGCCGTGTTCCCGACCGGGCTGCAGAAATTAGGTGCCTTGCTACTCTTCCAACCACTACTGCCACCACCACCTTTACTCCGAGCGTTCGACTCCAAAGTTCGCGCAGCGTCTCAACAAGCTGGTACCCAAAGATGTCGGCCACTGTGACGTC
The DNA here is from genome assembly GCA_013436015.1 of Rhipicephalus annulatus. Lineage (NCBI taxonomy): Eukaryota > Metazoa > Arthropoda > Arachnida > Ixodida > Ixodidae > Rhipicephalus > Rhipicephalus annulatus. Next base: position 285,437 of record WOVY01003798.1, read on the forward strand.
AATGCACACCGTGTGTAGTAGCATCACTGGGATTTTTTTATTTATTTATTTATTTATTTATTACAAGTACCTACATCGCCCATTGGGCATTGTTGTAGGGGGGTTACAGTAGAAAATAGCATACAAAACAGCAAAATTAAGGGCAAATAAATCGTGCCTTACAGTATACAGGAGAAATCAACACTTGTAGTACAGCGTTAGAACAAAAGTACAAAACACAGGATCATACAACGAAAGCAGAAATTATACTTATAAAAATCAACAACCAAGAGAAGTACTAAGCAAACGTTAAATATATGGGTTATTTCAGCAGCTCAAACTGCTGTTTCAATGGCTGTTAGGAAATTAGAATCAGAGAATATTGGTATTTTTAGCGCATTCCACTCTCTAATAGAATTTGGAAAGAAAGAGTATTTAAAGACATTCAATCGACAGGTATATTCTTTAATTTTATATAAGTGATCTTTCCGTTTGGACATATAACTAGGCGTCTTTAAATACCGCTCTTTATTTAGTCCAGTCTTACCGTGATATATATTATAAAGAAATTTAAGTCTTTGAACTTTCCGTCGTCCACAAAGGGGTTCCCATCCCAAGGCTTGAAGAATTTCCGAAGACCTTATTCTAAAATCGTAGTAGACACCAAGTCACCGATTTGATGTCGTCTTTTTATTAATTGCTGATGGCTAGAAGTTTTTTGCTAGGAAGGTAATTAGAGATCATCACATCAATCCAGGGGGAGAGGGAAGAAGTGCCCCTCGATTTTTTTTTGTAATTTCATGCGCAGGGTATCTTGTCAACGAAGGCACCCTGCGTGCATCCACAGTGGGTCTCTGGGCCGTTGTGAACATGCTTCACCCCTAAAAAATGCGCTGCCAAGGCTCAGACGTCAGCTTCTGTGCTCCCGTACAAAAGCCTAGACAGGATGGGCGGGGGGAGGAGGGAATCCTCCTCTCCGCGTACATACCATACAGTGTTCGTACATACCAAGGCATGCACTAGCTCGCGTCAGCTATATGTTCGAAAGAAATTTCTGGCTACGCACCTGAAGCTTAAGTATGGGCGTTGTTACCAAGGGGCTGCAAAAAGGGGCACAAGCCTACACGAGGCTCTGGATTTCAGGGACAAACATGGAAAGCCGAACACGTCCGTGATAGAAGCGAGTAATGGACGGTTAGTAGAGTACTGGTGGCAGAGAAGTAGAGATAAAGGACAGAAATGGTGGTAAAGTGAGGTCATTCCGTCTGGAGAGGCAGAGATGGAACCAATTTATATTTTTATTTGTTTTAATAAGATCGACTTAATAAAAGTATAGTAAGGCATTAGGAGGCCATGATAAAAAATATTATTTTCGTTTTTTTTTCTTGTGAGCCTGGTGGCATACATGTCACCACCCCGTTAAAAGGGGACGCTCATAGCATCCATCGTCTTACATCTTGTCCCCTTCAAGCCTCACCAGACGTTGCCCTCGCCCAAATTGCACCACTGCTGTCCCCCTCCCTCGGCCGCTGTGCAACACAGGTTTGCAACCCCCCCCCCCCCCCAAGAGAAAATCCTGCCGACTACCATGAGCTTGGGGTATCGAATGTCTCTCAAAGCCATCGCAAAACATTTTAATTCCCGCAATATAATTCTCCGTGACTATTAAACTAAACCGAGGAGACTCTTTGCTGATTTGCGAGTCCAAATTTGCACACCTGCGAGCGCTCGCTGAGTATGTCCACACCGTTTGTAAAAAAAGAAACAAAAAACAAAAAAGCTGACTATTTCATGAATGTCGGTGTGAAAATTGTAGTTATAAATACGAGGAATTCCTTTCCATAGCTTGGTCGTCGTTTCCTCCTCTGTTCTGTCTGCACCTGCTGGCAACCCCTACCCCGCCCCTCGCTTCGTATTCGGCAGTAGCATAGTCCTTCAATACTTATTCGTATTCAAGGACTATGGCAGTAGTAAACAAGCCTCGCAAATGTATGCGAAATTTCAAATGAAGCGATGGCGGGCTTTTCACAACTGTCAGGCGTTGATACCTGACCTTTTTTTTTCTTTTTTTTAGGTAAAGAAGACGCGTAAGCAATTCCTAATGAGAACTAACAGAAAATCATGCCAGGGAAAGTATAATGGTTGTTACTATGTACAAGCAACTGCAGTGTAAACGTGAACAAAGATAAAGTGTGTACGTAAACATAACTTGCCACCGACAGGATCCGAAGCTGCGACCTTCGAATTCCTATACTTTTCCCAGGCATCATCGTCCGTTAATTTATCCTCGTTAATATTGTGTCTAACGCAGAAAACGAGCCCTTCAATTTACACTTTCCTACAAACACTTCTAGCGATGCAAGGTCTCCGAGCCGCCGTTTTTGTCGGAAATACGCGTGATGATCACCCTGCTTTTTTTTTTTATTTTCAAACGTGTGTCTCAAGCATGCGGGCCCGCAGTCCCTCCGCGTGCGACCCGCTCGCGACATCCTTCGTCCCACCATCATCATCATCATCACCATCATCATCAGGCAGACTACGTCAACTGCAGGACAAAGGCCTCTCCCATGTTCCGCCAGTTAACCCGGTCCTGTGCTTGCTGCTGCCAATTTATACCCGCAAACTCTTTCATCTCATCTGCCCACCTAACCTTCTGTCTCCCCCTAACTCGCTTCCCTTCTCTGGGAATCCAGTTGGTTACCCTTAATGACCAGCGGTTATCCTGTCTACGCGCCACATGTCCGGCCCATGTCCATTTCTTCTTCTTTCGTCCCATACTAGTTAATTAATGACTTTGTGACACTTTGCGACATTGCTATAGATGACGCTCGCGTGCTTTTCTCGCCTATCGTTGTTAGGAACACTCGGTCCGGGCAAGATACACGGACAAGAGTCGTCTTAGGCATCCTTTTTTCGTTTGTTGTTTTCGTGAGACGTCCTTTGAGGTCACCTTACATTATAGTTTGAGACCCTGCTTTAAAACAGCGACAGGCGCGTGAACGTATTCGCCATACTTGGCGCCCTTCCTATATGATGAAGTGGGAGGGTCGGGCACTTTACCTTTCCCCCCCATCCACCTCTCTGTTTCGGCTTCTATGATTCGATCATCTACTGTAACTTCCTGCTGATGCAACTTTCCCGCGAAGAAGTATGTGCAACTGAAAAAGTATGCCGAAGTGGCTCGTGTTCTTGTGTTTCTAATGTGTACAATGATGTGTGAAACCGGTAAGTGGTTCACATAACAACCAAAGTTCATTACGTGTCGGTTATATGTGTGTGTTACCTCCAACCTGTGTTACAGTATACACTCTGAAAAGCGTCGATGCTGTGTTTGCGCGATAACTGGCGATTGCGCGGCGCAGAGACGTTTCGGGTCGTAGTGTTCGATGACGGTGCCTGTTCCGCGTTAACACCTTAATGTAAGGGGAAAAAAATTACGCGGTATCGTCACAGCGTGCAAAGACCAAAAATTTAAAAAAGAACAAGAAAATATCTACTGTCTCGTCACGCGGTTAACCATCGTCGCCATCTTTCATCTTCCACGTCTGGCGCGTAGCGACAGGAGTTGACTTGCACGCTCATACGATGCCTTGGTGCAGCACGGCGGGGTTTTTTAGCGACGGCGACCGAGCCAGGGAGTGGAGAGCCCCCCAGGTCGCACCCTCTTCTTCTTTCCTTCGCCCCGGGGGGGTGTTCTTCGGCGGTCAACGCTCTCTTGTAGGTACCCCACCTACCACCGCATCCACCTCTCCTCCTATGTACACCCCCTCTCTCCGTGCACTGCAGTCGATTCAAAGCCTGAAGACTCCGTCCTCTCCGCTTCGCCAATACCACTGCGAATGTGTGTGCCCTCCTCTCTTACGCAATCTTTCTCTCTCGATTGATTTTGCCGTTGCTAGCAGCCACCTTCACACCGTGATTCCTTCGAGAAGAACTGCAGCAGTTTTAGGCCTACGCTCTGTGATTCGCTTGGAGGAAGGGGGTATAGAAAGAGATGGGGGTGCCTTAGCTTGCCCTCTTTCATTCTGACGCGGAGGAAGCAAATTGGGGAAGGGGGTGGTCGCTGTAAGATAGGCCCGGAGGGCCTTCTTTGACCGTTCGTTTCTTCGTTTGTCTTTCTTTTGTTTCTGTACTCTTCTTCTTCTTCTACTTTGCGTTTAGTGAAGAGCAATCAAATTCGCGAAGGTACGGGCGTGGTACAGTGGAGGGAGAGGCTTGTGTCGCAAATGTTATCCTCTCTTTTTTTTTTTTTCACGTGCTCAGCGCTCGACGGAAGACCTACGCGCCGATCGGGCTAAGCGTCTGGCTGCTGGACCTTTCAATTTATTATCTTTTAATTTCTCTTCTTAACGTTCGCTTGTCTTCTGCCGCGTTGTTGCATCTACGGATTTTCATAAGGAGAGCTGGGACATAGCTGACAAGGGGACGCGGGTTCTTAGGGGGGGGGATAGTTTTTGGCAATACTGCGCTGTATAAATGATTAAATGCTTCTCTGTGCCAAATGTCGTTCATCTCACTAATATATCTCTTTATCTCAACCCGCTTACTAAAATGTGTGTCGACTTAAAATTGGGCCCCGCCGCGGTGGTCTAGTGGCTAAGGTACTCGGCTGCTGACCCGCAGGTCGCGGGTTCGAATCCCGGCTGCGGCGGCTGCATTTCCGATGGAGGCGGAAATGTCGAGGCCCGTGTGCTCAGATTTGGGTGCACGTTAAAGAACCCCAGGTGGTCAAAATTTCCGGAGCCCTCCACTACGGCGTCTCTCATAATCATATGGTGGTTTTGGGACGTTAAACCCCACAAATCAATCAATCGACTTAAAATTGGCCATCTTGATGGCTCCGCAGTCATGTCCCTTCTGTGATAACAAATTAACGGCTTGAGGCCATGCAATGTAGCTTTTACGGGACAGGTACGTACGTAATATTATAATAATAATAATAATAATAATAATAATAATAATAATAATAATAATAATAATAATAATAATGATAATAATGATAATGATAATAATAATAATAATAACGTGCCAAAACTGCAACGCCGAAGTGGAGTGCTCCGTGAATTTCGACCACCTGGGCACCTTTAACGTGCGCCTAAATCTAAGTACACGGGCCTTAAACATGTTCTCCTACATCGAAAATGTAGCCGCCACAGCCGGCATTCGATCCCGCGACCTTCGGGTTAGGATTGTCTACAATAAGTCATGCGTACAAGAGTTGAGATCAGTGTGTTCAAGGCGGCTTGCGTACGAAATGTATTGCTTGCTTACGTAAGCATCCGAATACATCGCTAGTGGGGAACTGTGAGGAAACATCACAGACTCGCATTCGATGTGGTCCGCGACGTTAGCTTGTCTACAGGTTGGGGGGTGTATTCGAATAAAAATAGTTATGTCTGGTGTTTTTACGCTCCCAAATCGCGACGTGGTTAGCAGAGACGACATATAGTTTGAGGGCTCTGGAAATATTGATATGTTGTTGTTTAACGTGCGCTTCCATCGCGCAGTAAACGAGCCTCTGCGATCTGGCCTCTACCGAAATGGCGACCGCCGCGGCGGAAATCCAACCCGCGACCTTCTGGTCTGCAGCAACCGAGTACTGCATATACAGCGTGGCTACGATCAACCGATCGATTGGTTTGTGGAAAATTTTGGGGATTATAATCGCGTTGGCAGTCAAGCACCGCGTTTCCTTGATATCGAGGAAACATAACGAAGCAATTTCAAGTAGAGTTGACTTTTGTGACTGCTGTCACAAAAGTAAAAAAAAAAAACATTAGACGAACAGTTGGAAAGTGCTATAAAACGCTGGGTTTCGTGCCGACCGGTTGTGCCCCCGCGATCTCCGACGACAGCGCAGCTCTGGCCGACTGGGCTCGCCCTGCGCCATCTCCTGACGCCGACAAGAGCTCTCACTGAGTGGTGCCCCGTCTCCGGACTGCTGCGACCGTGTCCATCTTTCCTACCTCCTTCTTGCTTCCGTATTTGGCTGTCCCTGCGCCTCTCTCTCTTCCTGCTCCTCTCTCTATATCGCTATACGTTGAATTCCTCCATATTCTTTTTAATCCCTCCTTACTTACCCCATCCCCTGCGCAGAACTGTGGAGGTGTCCTCCATTGAGAGAGAAACAGTAACGGAACTGCGCTTATTTCTTCCTTTTTCCCCTTTCAAAAGTAACTTGGGTTCCTGCTGACTCGACCAGCTCTCCGAAGCAGTTAAACAACGTCGGCGTTTCAAATGTCTAACGCTGCAGCTAAATCAGCCAAAATGCGCGGTATCGTTTGTGGGAGAGGACACGCTCTAAATAAGTTTAAGCGACGCCGTATGGTGACGTCATGCGCTGGCGTCGCGGGGTGTGTGGCCGACTGCTCTTGCTCACCGGATCGACACGCAGTTCGTTCGTAAGTCACGTGACCCGACGCGCGCGTTACGGTATGGGGAAAACGCGCATTTTTCACCAAAAACCACGCTTCCTTTGTCCCCAAAACGTTTCTTTTTTCCCCGCGTTTCATTGTGTCGTAAACAACAGCGGTAGCAGCAGGCGGCACCGACGCGTCAGCGTTTCGGTAAACAAGGATACGAAATTCACAACAACACAGATTCATGCCGGGGACCACATGCAACCCCCCCCCCCCCCCCAGTGTCCCTCAAATCCCGCGTAGTGTCCCCCAAATCCCGCGTTATTCCCGACAAAACGCGTCTCTTTGTCGGCTCGATTCGACCCGCGATCGCCGGACCAAGCGTCGTCTCTGGATGATGAGTGGTGTAGTCCCAAAAGGGTGGCGCCGTTTGTTGGCAACCCTCGTGAAAACACGGGCGCCCGTGCACGCTGCATATAGTCTGTACGATATATGACGAGACTCTCGGAACAGCTATAGGCATGGACGTGAGTTGGCGAGATAGCAGATGGGGAGTGTACCGTTGCTGGAGGAAGGGCGGAGCTTCACGGCTCGGAAATTTCTCAAATTCTCCCCGTGGGGAGCTCGTGGCCATCCCACGACCCCCCACCCCACCCCCAGCGGCATCGTGTATGCGTCATCTGCGCGTCGTGCATTGTTTTTTGCTGCGCCAACTGTACACCGCCATTGAAATGTGCCGAAACCCTTGCCCTGTCACAACCTAAGATGATATAAGGGAAGATCGAGATAGGGACAGAGAAACAAAACATGCAGACACTGAACAGCAACCGATGGACTGCTGTGGACTGCACTGTCTGGACTAATTGTCTTCGCTGACCTGCCCGAATGTCGAGCGATTTGTATGATTGGGTTATAATAACCGGGCTGACTGGATCGTAGCTGTCTGCACTGTTTAACCTCCCGGAGGTCCGGACCAACTGTCACGATTGGTCGGAGTGATTTGCATAAAGGTTTGGGGTGATCGCAGCAATGGCGTGAGTGACAGCTGCCTGGGCGGAATTGACCGGAGTGATTGCGGGGCTGTCCAGACTAACTGGTTTACTGAATTGTAACTGTCTGCTCTGTTTGACGTCTCAGGGGTCCGCACTGGCTGCCAGGACTGATTGGGATCAATGGCTTAACCGACTGTTTGGATTGATCAGAGCAATCGGCATCAGGGACTTCCTGGAGTAAACGGGCTGCAGTGATTGGCGCCACTGACTTGTGTGAATAACCAGGCTGGCTAGATTGTAACTCACTGGCTTATGTCCACGGTCTGCTCCAACTGTCATGACTGATCGGTCTGATTTGCACAATTTACTTACTGGGGTGGTTGGAGAAATGTGCACAAGTCTCTATCGGTACTAACTGCCTTGACTGGACTGATCCGAGCGACTGCAGCTACTGACTGTCAAGACCAACCGGGGTATTGATGGTTCGCACTGCAGTCTTTTAACCGTAAGATTTGCTTAACTAAATGGCTGTCTTCATGCGTTAGTCGGCGTAACTGACCGCCCCCTTGCACTATCTGGAGTGACGGGACTGTATCTACTAATTAATTGGACTGATTGCCCAGACAAAACCATCCGACCTGGCTAGCTTACCGGACTGAGGCTGTGCCCGACTGGCTTGGATGAACTATTGGGTTTATTCTATTCTCGATTACAGATTAGAGGCTTTTTTTCATATTTTTGAGACTTGATACGTTAAAGTCCTGAGTTCAGGACTTGAGTGGAGAAGTGGCGCAAGTTTAAAACGAGCATAAAGGCACGGCACCGACGCACACATGCGCATCTTGTCCATCTGCAGAGATAGTACGCACCGATACATCGTTACATCGATGAAAAAGACCGACAGCAAGACGAAGTTCGGAATCTGCATTTTGTCTTTGAGCGTGCGTAACACTCTTTCTATTCAGTCATGGACATGTACCTCTGGCTCGCGGGGCGTCAGCTGCAAACTGGGCGCGCTCCCGCGGTTGCAAAAAAAAAAAAAAAGAGGGAATACTATGGTCTAACGCGCATGCCAACCCGCAATATTAAATAACGATAAGCGGAATATTGGCGATAGAAAAAAAAAATCACTGAAAGAAGGGGAGCGAGCCACCGCGAAGATGTGGGACTCAGCGGGGATGCAGAGCCGCGGCGGACTCTTTAAGGGAGGGGGGATGCGAACCCGGGTGCTCTTTTGACAGCCGGCCGCTGCTGGTTCCTCGTGAGAGCAAGTGCCGTCTACTCGACGTGCTTAGACCCCCGTCTCTCTTTTTTTTCTTTTTTTTCCTCTCTGCCGTGTGAAAAGAGAGAAACCGTTCTTCCCTGCTGCGTGGGTCCACCCAAGACCGCGCTGCTCTTCAGAGAAGTGATGTGCCGCTGTGTGGGGACCAAACTCCGCTTTCTCGAGTATATAGCTCGAATTCCTGTGCGTCTGACCTAAAGGGACTGCACTTCCGAGACGCACCCGGAGAGTTTAGGGCGGTCTGGCGTATGATCTTTTCGCGTCGGACTTTCTCGAGGTTGTTCCCCGGACATTCCAGCAGGTGCGTCTATACACGGTAAACACTGCGGGAAATGTGGATGGTTCGGGTCATGTCATCCCGGCCGTGTGTGTTTATTCGAAGCATCGCGTTTCGCAAAAAGTGCCGCCAATAGCTGCTTTTTGCTTTTGTTATTTGTTTCACTTACAGCGTTATTTGTCGCTGCGAAAAGAATGAGGGGGGGGGGAGAGGTTGTTATATATAACATCTCAACCTGCTGGAATCTAATGCCGTTGGTGTCCCGGTGTCCTAAAACGGACCGCCCGCAGCGTTTTGTCGCCCAGGGATCATGGATGCGAGGTCCCGCGTTCGATTCCCATTTGGATCCGCGGTCGCGCGTCTTATTGTCGATAAAATGTATAAACGCGGGTGTACTCTGATTAAAGTGCGCGATTTCGAAGCTTATCATTTAAGCGAAAGCTGCCATCGAAGATACCATTGAAGCATTCATGGTACCGCCAATTCAGGCTGGTATCATCGATGGCCACTGAAGGAATGTGTTAAATTTCTCGTTGATTCGCAGTAAAGACATGTAGGCTCTAAATAATGTTACAAGACGTACGTCTAAGATAACCAAAAGGTTCGGCATTCTAAATTGACCCCGCAGGTCGCGGGTTTGATTCCCGGCTGCGGCGGCTGCTTTTCCGATGGAGGCGAAAATGTTGTAGGCCCGTGTATTCAGATTTGGGTGCACGTTAAAGAACCCCAGGCGGTCAAAATTTCCGGAGCCCTCCACTACGGCGTCTCTCATAATCAAATGGTGGTTTTGGGACGTTAAACCCCACAAATCAATCAAATCAATCTAAATTGACCCCCACACTGCAGTAATCCAATCTAGCGCATCATCAAGCGTGCCCATCTTTACGCCCTTAGCCTGTACATCCGGTGCCATCGCGCGACACTGAATGCCAATCAAGCGGCTTCGCTTTAAACGCGTCGACAGTATACATATGGACCGCCTCGGGGACAGTTTCAAGCCGATGGGTATCTATAGCCAATCGTCGAAGGCTTCGATCGACCCTCCCGTCGGCCTTGTCAGCAACTGTCGCTGAAGTATCTTCTATATTATTGGCTGTCTCGTAAAGCTTGCCAGTTATTCACTTACACACCTGTCTCGACTGGGAGGACAGGTTAAGGAGAAGGCAGGGAAACATGCCGCAGTGGATGCCAGACTCCCTTGTGTTTCCTCTCGCCTCTTTTGTCCGTTATAACTTCTCTCTCTCTTTCACCGTATCTATCTGTGTGTACGGCCATGTTACTGAAGGACGTCATTGCTTTACTGCACAGTTGCCTCTCACTCTCTTTCTCTCTCTCTCTCTCTCTTTATTGCCTATTAATTCTGCCTCAATGGTGACGATATTCCGGAAGTTAACGCAGCAGCAGGAACGTCTTATGGAGGTCACACCTCTTCTTTTATATTTCGCCCACCTTCCTACCTTACTCTGCTATATATATATATATATATATATATATATATATATATATATATATATATATATATATATATATATATATATATATATATAACGGAAGCAAAAAGGCACGACTAACGAGGAAACACTTTTATTAATCACATACGTTTCGGCTGGTGGGCCAGCCTTCGTCAGTGTGACCGTCACACTGACGAAGGCTGGCCCACCAGCCGAAACGTATGTGATTAATAAAAGTGTTTCCTCGTTAGTCGTGCCTTTTTGCTTCCGCTGTTACTACGGAGCCAGTGAGCTTCCTTCCTCGCAACGTCTATATATATATATATATATATATATATATATATATATATATATATATATATATATATATATATATATATATATATATATATATATATATATATATATATACACGTGCTTCGTCTGTCATCTCAGCGTGTGCTGTTCGCGGCTTACATCACTCATCTCCCGGCTTGTTATACATTACTGCAGTCCGCAGCACCGGGCTTGAACGGATACAAAAGAAGATAAAAACAAGTAGGGAAGCTCTTCCAGGGGCGGTTGGCTAAGGGGGTGTCATCATCGGGCCTCCACGCGTCGTATATAGGACTTACACAAGTATAGCCGCCAAGCCGGCTTCTGCTATAGCTACTCTTTATATGCAGCCATTGTTTTTTTCTTTTCTTTTCCTTGAACGAACGATAGATTGGCCTTCTTGTTTTCTGTTTCGCGGGCGCGGTGGTTTCCTTGACAAGGGCACTTGTCTACACCCTCCGCTCGAGTGGCGATCCACCGGCCTCTGCGTGGACCGCGTATGTATAGTTACGTGTGTTGAGGAGGAATGCACCTTATAAGTCATCCGGTTGGACCCTATAAACTCAATGCTCTCCGAGTCTCTGTTCGCCTATGTATTGTGCGAACGGCTATAGCGCGCGCTCATCCATCACCCACGACGTCATCTTCTGGCCCTTCGCAACAAAATAACGGAAGCGTTGTCTCCGTCTTTGTCTTTCTTTTTCTTTATTTCTTCTTTTATGTGTCGTCTGCTACGCGTATTTGACAACAGACGGACAGACATCACGCAGGTACACATGTCTTGACATTTCCTCGTCTTCCATGGTCCAGGTTAGGCCTACGACCTTGTACTGTTTGGGCAAGCCCACGTGATTGGAGTGGAGCGGTAGCAAAGGGGGTAAAGGCGGGGGTAGGGGTTAGTATCTCTTGCATCAGAAGGAAAGAAGGAACTTCTACTCTACACGCCATTGCAGTGGTAATCGCTTAGAACGACTGAAAAGTCGAGCTTGTTCGTACAGCCGGATTCATGACAAAAGAAGGTATATAGGCGTCCAGACTCGGACATCTATTAGCTCAGTTCTGATTTCTTGTGTACACGTCAGGACGCGTATACCTTTTCTTTAGCGGGAGGAGTTGATAGCGTTCTTTTGTTATACGCCTGGCATTGGAAGCGCGCGGCAATTTGTGGGGGAGTTCCTTTTGACGGAACACTCCTTATTACGAGGGGGAGGGGAGGAAGTGGTTTGAGGTGAGGTTATCGCGCTGTGTTGTTGTCCGCCGGGAATTGGAATCGCGCCTGTAAGATATACAGCTGTACCCTCTCCGACGGACTTCCAGGGTGTCGTTGACGGTGTGCGTTCGACTACGTATGTATATACGACAACCACGGTCCCCAACATAACAACCAATCTCCATCGTCGAAGCACGTGCCAGCGCCTCTCTCTTTTCTCGATAGAGTCTGCGTGTTCGTGTTTCGGGGGAGAATGTGCGAACGTTGATGATGATTGTTGCCGCAGCAGCAGGACCATTGAGCGCCGTGGCTTTTTCCTTCGCGTTCGTCCTGTCTTCTCGCGGTTGTAGGCGCTCCGACTCAATGCGTCGAAGACGTTGGGCGGCAAGAGTTGGTATGGACGGATTCTTCGACGACATTGTCGTGCGCGCGTCTCTCCCTCTCCCCCCCTCTCTCTCTTTGTGGAGCGAGTGTCGTAATTGCGGAAGTATATCATCGGTCATCCTCGTCGTCACTCCATCAAGAACACCACGCGAAGTTGTGCCAGCGGGCTGACGCGGGGTTCATTGTCTTCCAAGGACGCGGCGAGGTCGAACTGAGAAATTTTCTTTTACCCATTGTGATCTCGGGTCGCGTTCGATTCCAAGTTGTTGCGGAATGCGTCGACGCAAGGGGGATCGATGTGGAACGTATAGCGTGTCAAACGCAAAGTGATTCAACGCGTGATTGGTTAGGTGAACGCAAGAGGCGAAAAGCTGAAGCGTTTCGGAGTAACGAGAGGTCACGCCTTCTTTGATGCATTCACCTGAGACCACCACTGTAAGTGAACGCTATATCTCGGTCCTCGTTTTCTCGATTGGCCACTGATACCCTTCGAAAACTTTCTGCGTGCGACGTGGTTTTGCAGTGCATTTCGGGATTGGTCTACCTTTTGACGAAGCGACATTAAACATCACGTTATAGGCGACGCGATAGTGACGTCATGGTCGCGTCACATAATTTGGTGACTCGTGACTTCATAATGGTACCATAGGGTTATGATTCATCACGTAATGATTTTTTTTGCGTAGCTATAGCGTTGATGTGTTGACAATTTTCGCGTCTGATGGGGCACGAGAGGCTTTCGCTTTGAAAATTTGTAAGGGCAGCCTTATTTTTTGGCTTGTATTTTCTGCCACAGTGCACATAGGTGTCCGACAATGACAATTTATGTGTGTACAAGGGCGCTGTCCTGGACTTCATGGAATCCTGCCATGTTGTCAACGTTGTCATCTTGTCGAAATTGAGAAGCCATGAGAGCTGGTATGGCCTCTTGATCGACCTAAAATGACGTCAATGGTGAATTTGAAAGTGTGGAACAATTAGACAGCGTCCGGAGGCACTTTTCTGGGTACTGTCGAGCTCGACCATGTTGTTCCGTAACGGCGGCATTTTAAGCTGTAAGAGAAGGCCGTGGCAGGTCAAGTCACAGCTGACAAGATGGTAAATTAAACAGGACGACGGAATTCCATGATGTCGGGAGTATGACGAGTGTATGACGTCATAGCCCACGATGACGTCAGACGGACCGATCGCGGATGCAGTGCGATGCCACATTAGGTGCTGGAAGTTTCAGTAGAGATGAGAAGATTGGAACCCATGGATTGCATCAAAGTAACTTAATGCGCTTCTCTCATTCTGCGACTCGTAACGTCTTGCAGGAAGTCCGGACCTCGATCGTATGACTGAATGCATTACCCACTGTGAAGCACTTTCGCTCTTTCACGTAGCACTTGAAATATAGCATCCTTCCAATAGCTCTTGTTCACGTTTCATTTGTCGATGACTGTACACGAATTTACAGTCTGCTGCTTGTACATATTTGTAAACCCACGTGACATCGCTGGCGACTCGTTTCTCGCGTCAAAAACGCGACTTTTGTTTTTTTAACGTTTGTTGCGCTGTGCATTCCACAACCTTTTGAAATAGCGGCAGTGTATCACATCAAAAGCCACGCTGTATGAAAGCCAAAGCCGTATATAAAAAAGAACTCGCTTCGTACTATACGTCGATCGCCTCTTTCGTTTTCTTTTAATCTCTCTCGGTCTCCGGGATGTCGTCAGACAGACTTGGCATGTGTGTGACTCCCCGTCTACTGGTCAGCGTTACGCGCGGTGAATTCGCGACGAAGGAAGAGAATTTTTTTTTCGCTCCTTCTCGGAATGAAATAAGAAAACGGTACTTCTTTTCAGTCGCTATACGCAGTTCCTGCCTTTCATTGCCACGTCTTTCTTCTCTTTTGCTTAACTTTTTTTTTAACTGCACGATACGAAGGCCTACATAGGTCCTTTCCCGGGTATAGGTTCTTTTCAGAGAACAAGGAAGAAAAACGGAGAAAAAGAAATTGGCATTCTTCCCATGATGTGTTACAAGGGGAGCGTATCGACTCCCATGGTTGTTTCCACGAGAAAGCGCTCGGAAGGACCACCAATTCCGTTCCGTAAAAAAAACTCGCGTGTCCCTTTCTCGTTTTTTTCTTCTTTCTTACTTCCACAACAGACGGACAGGCGCCATTCTTTCTTTCTTTTTTGATTTATACGCTCGCTATGCGTATCGGTCGACATACGGACAGACACCACACACTCATACAGTCGGTCAGAAGTCTATAGTCCTCAGCGCTCCTTCTCTCTGCTCCACTACGCCAGAGGGTGACCTGGATAGCGATGCACGCACACACAAACAGTATTTCAGTTAGCTGCTCCGCCATCTTCATTTCTCCACCCCTTGCCTTTTCCTTTGGCGTCGTCTGCTAGCGCGAGCGTCTGAGTTGACACGTTAACCACCGCCCTCTGGCGTGCGCGTTTGGCGTTCCCAGACTGGCGTGGATACTCGGAGAAGGCGGCTGGCTCGTTTCGCATTGAAAAGCCGACGCCGCCTTCCATTTTTTTGCTTCTTTTTTGTTTCCCTCTTTCTTTTCGTTTCGCCACTACACTCTGCCCGAGAGAAACGACAGAAGCAGAGAAAGAGAAATAGGCCTAGCACCCCTTTGTTGTTGGATGTTGCTGCCGCTGCACGTAGCGTTGCCAACGGAGCTAGCTGGCTTTGGCTTGGCTGTCTTTCTTTCTCTCTCTCTCTATCCAGGGCGTGCGTGTTATAAGTGGTGCAGGAGGATCGGCGCGCACTGTGTTTTGCCTTTCTTGTTTCTTTTTTTTTTCTCCTTTGTTTGGTGAAATCCGACTGCTGAAGCTGCAGAATGGGGTGAAGAGAGGCGAAGGCTGTTATTTTGCCGGCAGCGATACTCGCGCCGAATCGGCGACACCCGGGCTAATGGCGGCGTGTTGTCAGTTGCCGCGGCATCCCGATTGTGATTGCGATGACCGATCTACTGACGTGTAAGAAAATACAACTGAAGAGGATTGAAATATAGGTGGATGCGGGGAAACGGCGGGAGATTTATCAATCGCCTTGAAGAATTATAAGCTTAGTGGGAGATAGGAGTTGGCGGGGGGGGGGGGGGTACAGATGGTTCCACCGTGAACTTGCGTTCAAGAGATGTTCAGATTTTGCTCTCTTGCAAAAGAACAGTCGCATGTATTTGCGTAAGACAGCTGGTGTTCACAGCTCTGACTTCTTTGGACAGACTTAAATCTTGCACAAGCTGTGCATCCACTTCCACTTACGGGGCCATGAATTTGAGAAGTACACGTTCCGAGTGTTCCCCTTTAGCCATGAAATGTATTGTACACAAAACCTTGTACGCTTTTTCAACGAACGAGGGAGCCCTTCGATATATCCGAACTTTGACTTGGTGCTTGTTACGATATGACGGATACAAGTGTTGGGAAACGAGAAGTGTACCGCGTGCAATTGACTTGGCCACTTAATTCGGCTGTTGAGTGACGTCCTTCGGTGACGAAATCGAAGCGCTCTTTCAAAACATCCTGGACCCAGTTATCGAATCTTTTCGTCGGCTAGTCGTCTCTGCTCATGATACGACCACTATCAAGAATGGCTGCTATGTCCACGAATAATGCCAGCGCGTACGAGCTTCATGTGAATAATACCGAGTGGGGGGGGGGGGGTGTTTCTATCTATCTGTCTGTCTGTCTGTCTGTCTGTCTGTCTGTCTGTATCTGTCGTAGTATGTGTTTGTGTTTCTGCGTATGTGTTTGTCTCTGTGTGTATTTATGTTTGTACGTGTGCATTTATGTTTGTACGTGTGCATTTATGTATGTATTTATGTTTGTATGTATGTATTTATGTTTGTTTTGGTGTGTATTTGTTTCTGTGTGTCTTCCGCGGTGAGTGCGTGTTTTTGTGTTCATGAGTCTTTGGTTCTGTTTTAGAGTGATCGTGTGTCTGTATGGCTTTCTGCGTTTCTTGGCAGTGTCGTGTGTGTGTGCGTGTTTGCACGTGCTTATGCATCCCCTTATGATCCTCACATTGAAGTCAGAATGCGATTATGTACACGCGCTCGTGTATCAATCCACGCAAGTCGGTGATTCCTTCGGTTGATGCTTCCTCGTTCGCATATGTGTATACGTCATGGATCCTCTTCCACGACCTCGCTTTTCATTCCCGCCTTCCCTTCCTCCGACACCTATACCTACTTCTCTCTCTCTCTCTCTCTCTCTCTCGCATGCCAAGGATGAATAAGACAGCGTCCGTGTACTGTCCGTGCATATACAATATCACAACGCAGCCTCGTCATGTTTACGCACCACGGTCTTCACTTCTTCCCCCCCATTTTGCCAGGAGATTGACTCCTTTGACGAGCAAGGATACTTCGATGGGCCTTCTTCGCACCGGGCGCGCCGTAATGGAGCCCGTCATACATTCTGCGTGGTGTCGAGGGGACCCGGCGGCCGTCTTTGCTGCTCCTTGTCTTCGTCGTCGTCGTCGTCTGCGAACACTGCGATGCGAGAAGCCTGCCAACTATGTGTCCACTTCTCTCGCAACCACGCGCGCATATGCATGCACCGCATAGTTGCGTGCGTCGGTGAGCACGACGAATCGAGACTATACAGTGGACACCTCCAAGCGATCGCTGCTCGGCGGTTACAAAACCTGAATTGGGCCGGTCGTTGTATATGTATGCGCCTTGTTGGGACCACGCCTGTGTATACATAGTAACCGAGCGATTCTTGTGCGTCCTGTTTGTGCTTTTATGTGGGCCTCCGCCTTTGTCGTGGCTTGTTTTGTTTGTTTGTTTTTATGACTGCCTACCGCTGCTTTTTCCACCCGAATTCGGGAACGTGATGTGATGTCCGACTCTTGACAAAAAATATGGGCCAATCCTGAATGCGGTGCAATTCGACGAGACATACACGCCAGTAGACTACGTGACTACCGTATATAGTTGCGTACTACCATGCTTGTTATGTGACTAAATGGTTTTCGATATATGGTTCGGAAAAAGATGGCTAACGTCGAATTCTGATGGTTAAGCGATTGTTAAAATGATTACTAATGTTGGGTAGATTTGGCTATCGTCTGCTGCAGCGCCAACATTTTCTTCATTCAGTCTTAATGCAGTGATTCATTCTTGATCTCGCAAGATTATTGGGGGGTGGTAAGGAAGGGAGGCATCGGCAACTATTCATGCTTTCATGTATGCTGCTTTCAAGGAGTCGGTGAACTTATTTCCCGCAATATACACACTCTATGACAAGTAGCTGTGCTTTTTTTAAGTTTTGCCTGTGTAACGTCCTTGCGACATTTCTGCCGCTATATGGAGTGCCACGTGGGTAGGCTTCCCTCTCAAGAGTTGTACATAGCAGGGGCATAACCAGGGGGTAGTACACCGGGCACGTGCCCCTCCCCCCCTCAAAATTTCTTTTCGCCATAGCATAGAGAGCAAAGTTGGCCATTCCAGGGGGGTGCCCGTCCCGAAATCATAGTGGTGCTCCCTTCCTAAAACAATTTCTGGCTACGCGCCTAGTACGTAGTTGCGCACTGCCGACTTCTGTGTTTGTGCTGGACGTTTCTTTATTTAAATGTGCAAAGCGCGCAGATGGACGAAAGAACACACAAAGCTCGACCATAGCAGACTACAGCGACAAAAAGTTAAATCTGTATAGTTGGTCCATCATAGAAGAAGGTATAGATAGGAACAAGATAACATGTTGCCTTATTTGCTTGTGCACCCGTGTTTTTTATTTTTTATTTTACGTCTTACCTCCTTTTAATGACCTAGAATATGGCGCTGACTTCTCAGCGACCGTTAATGTAACGTGCCTTTATATCCGCCCGCTCGTTGTCACTCGGCTTCATGGTCCTGCATGCTTTAATGGGCTGCTGCCTTTATCCTCTGAGACGTTCTAGTTACATTAATCGGCCGTCCAAAAGCGCGACGATGCGTCTCTTGGCACGTCTCGCGCAATTAGTATTCGGCCCGTTAATCGGCGTCAGGCGACAACGCCCAACTGAGTCTGTGTACGGGAGACTTATGCCAGCTTAACTGCATAGGCGTAACTCGGGGCAAACCTACCGAACCGTACACAGCGTATCAAGTGACAAGCCGGCCAAGAAAAATAAGTGATTAGTAACCCCATACACCTGGCTCGGGCAGCTTCACGGTTGCAGCGCATTGGGCTGTGCCGGCCTGTTCTGGATTGTGTACCAACGCCTGGCACATCTCCTGCTTGCTCTCACATCGATCAAGCTTTAGGCGTGCTGTGGCAAAGTGTGTGTGTGTGTGTGTGTGTGTGTGTGTGTGTGTGTGTGTGTGTGTGTGTGTGTGTGTGTGTGTGTGCGTGCATTACACGGCAGACAATGCGGTATATAAAAAAGTTGATGCGGTACGCAGACTGCTTAACCTAACTTAAACTTAATTTCAACTTGAACGGTGCTTAGGACGGATTCCCGCATTCTTGCCCCCTGGCCAGAATGTGTTGTGCTATACACAACTAGCCCCACAACACATTCTTCTTGTTGTCAAATGAATGGAGAACTCGCTCAAAGGGAGCCACCCAGAGTAATATGAAGTTGGAGCTACACGTCGGTCATTTTACACCATATTTGTGCGAATTAATACGCGTTAGAGGACAAATTTATTTTGACGAAATGCTTATATGCCTAATGAAAAACGAAAGGTGACCACTGGCGTCCGCCGGACCTGTTCAAAAAGTAAGAAGTCATCGCAGAGGGCACCACGACGACCTCATAATGACGTCACAGCTCGCAAAATAACTGTACCATCATGGCATCACTACGCTGAAACAACGTCGCATAGGGGGGAGGGGGTATCAGTACATTCGACTGAGACGATTGTTTTTTTGTCTTCGAGTGGCCTTGTGTGAATACCTGTAGTAACTGACCTTTTCGACGATCTTACCGGGGCCAATCTTAATCAAGAATGGTTTTACAGACACCCCCTGCGCTTTGGCAGCTGTTTGATGCATTTGCGCATGAGGGATACATAGTGTGTTAATGTTATATAAGTAGGTGTGTGTGTGTGCTAAACTGGTTCGCGTTTGACACTTAGCGTCAGCCACTTATCGACACCCTCACACACCAGATCGCAACTGCTTACCATGTATTAATAATTAAAGCGTGTGTCGTCGGCTGTACATGTCGTTGCTGGCACGACGACAAGAAGCTGTATCGAATTTCGCTCGACAGTCCGAGTCACCTTACATCTGCGCAGCTATACATCTCGTGACGTCAGCCACTGACCACTGACAGCGGGCGCATTTGAACGGGAGCGAAATGGAAGAACGTCGGTGGGTTTACGTTTATGTTAAAGAGCCCCAGACGGTCGAAATTTCCGGCGCCCCTTACCAAGGCGTCTCTGTCAGTGACGCGGGTTGCGGACGTGAAACCTGAGCAGTTATGTCAAACAAATTTCCATCCCGTGGAGGAAATACAATGACTCGATCAACTTCTCTGTTAGGCATTCAGGTAGTGTTCGCATCGCACGCCCAGACAAACGAACCACTTGAACGGCCGAGCATGTCCTCTTGTGTCGGTCTGCTCGGCCGTATCTTCTTCCCCGTAATGCGCTATACCAGTTCAAGTACGACGAACCAACTCGCCCAATCTTCAACAAACGAACCACGCTGTTAGTAGAAGTGAATTATGTGTCTAGATTAATTCCTTGTTTAACTTTAGCGTCCTGGTAAGTTGAACAACTTGTTTGAAAAAACGCTTGAGCACATTCTATGTCATTGCCCAGCATACCAGACCGAACGACGTATTATGGAAGCCCAGCTCTGTCAGCTGGATTCACGACCGCTTACAGAAGAGAAGATCCTGGGACCTTGGCCGACGGCTTCCCATACGCGCAAAACCACGAAAGCCCTCTTGTACTTTTTAAGGACCACCAAACTTCACGTCCGCTTGTGAAAGAACTGTGCGAGGCCGTGCTGTGTAGTCTCGAGCTGACTATTTATGCTTCTCTTTATTACTCCTCTTCTTTTCTGTCTCCTTCCGTTCTATTATTCTCCTTTTCCCCCACCCCAAGTGTAGGGTAGCCAACCGAGCCAAGCTTGGTAACCTCCCTGCCTTTCCTCTCTATTTATCTCTCTCTCTCTCTCTCTCTTGAAAAAAAAACGAGTAAACAAGAAATAGTTCTTTAACATCACAGTTAGGCATGCACAATGGCGTTCGTTCCGCTCGCCCAGGCAATCAATTGATTCACGCAGTCACTGTGCAAAATGCGGGGACTCAGTAGCGTGGCCGTGCACGCGAGCCGCGTAGTAACCCAGCGGCGACAGCGCCGCTCCGCGGCGGTGCCTCGAGCCATGCGGCAGGGGCGGCGACCGCGCGCGTCAAGTCGGTGCCTCGACGGCAACGACCTCTCGCGGCAGTTCGCTTCGTCCCTCCCTCCAGAGCCGCCGCCGCGAAATGCCGACGACGCCCGAGGCGGTTCCTGGCGTGTCTGCCTGCCTACACACACGCGCCAGCACGCGTTCCGTACGTGCAAAAAAAAAAAAGAGAAGAAGAAAAAAGTACGGAAGGTAGCGCCGACCCCCTTCGCTGTAGACTTTTTCGACTCTCCGTGGGTCCTACGCGAGGCAAGATCTCAGCCCTGCAGACGCCCGCATTTTCTTTTTTTCGGTATTCCGTTTTCCGGCTGACACAGAATGACGAAAAAGGTTTCCGAGATGTGTAAGGTATAGTGACGACTTGGGCCTGCGTTATACATTGCAGGCGCAGTCGAAGAAACAACCGTCTACTTAGATTCAGATGGGTGTTAGGAAAGGCTCGACAAGTGTCCAACATGATCTTGAAGAAGACCGTGTCCAGAGCCCCGTATACGTACAATCTACGCTGAAGCACAAGAGTAACAAATAGCTGGGGTAGCTAGCTGCTAAATGATCATTCTGAAACATTGCGTGTGCGTACATGAACGCGAGAAGGAAGGCACCGTAAACACCGCTGTTGTCTTGGCTTCCTTCTTGTTCCAGTGTTTGCATTCCCTGTCTTTTAGAACGAAAGTACCACCAGTGCAAGCCCTTTTTACTTTGGACCCCCCCCCCCCCTCCCTTACTACCACCACCAACTGTGGTTTGGGTGACATTATATCGTGGTTCTTGGACTTCAAAACCGAAAGTCTCCCGCTTTAATCTTTCTATTTCGCTCGTTAAGGTCGAGCGTTGATGGATTTTGAGCGTGTCCGATATAAGTGTGGCGTTTTGATGTCGCGTTGCGTGCCAAAGCAAAAGCGTTACAAAAGTGCAGAACCGCGTGTTCTGCACTTGAAATGGGGACCCAGCACCGTGAAATTGAGACGCACTGCCGTGAAGGGGGGACCCAGTACCTCGGATCCGTTCTGTATTGTGGTCATTGGAGCTACAAAACACTTCACAGAGCCAATTGAGCCCAGTTATGTGCCTAAATGTTATCACCATCCCTGAATACTCACTGGGTGCGGAGATTCAACGCGAGGACACAAGCGTATCCAAGCATCTGTCCATCCGACTGGTCCGATCTCCGAGATAGCCTGGCTTCTACTTCGCGCGAACTAGCGAGAAAAGACAAAAGAGGCGGGACGCATGAATTATTTATTTATTTGATTTGCACACACAGATACACAAGGACACGGAGGAAAGACGGAGAGAGCAAGCTGGCAACTGCGACCTGGAGGGGCACTACGCCTGCTTATTCTTTCGGGAGGAGAGAAGAAAGAGGAAAGAAGACGAGGAATAAAAAAAATGACGAACACTTCGGCGAGTATGAGTAAAAAACAAAAATAAAAAAGTATCTATAAACGGGTGGCCAGGTCCGTTTGGTTCATAAATGTGAGGAGAGCTCAGTGGGCCTGGTCGCGTGGGTAAACAAAACCGCTCGGAAAGAGGTAGTCGTCTAGGGTTGCACACTTTGGTCCTAGGAATTTATATTCCTTAATCAGCAAATACCGCTGCGTAGCAAATGTGGGACAGTTCACTACGAGATGCTCAAGTGTTTCGGATGAGCCACTAGAAGTATAGGCGACAAAGCACGCGTGGACATATCAGGTTCATTCGGTGTGTCGTTGCCAGATTAGAATACGGCAGAGCGAGTCTGAGAACAAACAAGGTTTATCACGCGTAATAATTTGAAAGCATTAAATGTATCATTAAGCGGGAAAGTCGCCGCCGCCAACGTTAACACGAATGATGAAAAATTCAGGTAGCTACCGCTTGGCAGGCAGTAGTAAACAGTGAAGCTGGTGACGTGAAGTGGGATCGGGGTGAAGTTGGAAGGGGTTAAGTTGGAAGGGGTTAAGTTGGATGGGGTGAAGTTGGATCGGGTGAAGTTGGATCGGGTGAAGTTGGATCGGGTGAAGTTGGATCTGGTGAAGTTGAATCGGGTGAAGTTGGATCGGGTGAAGTTGGATCGGGTGAAGTTGGATCTGGTGAAGTTGGATCTGGTGAAGTTGAATCGGGTGAAGTTGGATCGTGTGAAGTTGGATCGGGTGAAGTTGGATCGGGTGAAGTTGCATCTTGTGAAGTTGCATCTTGTGAAGTTGCATCGTGTGAAGTTGGATTGGGTGAAGTGGAATTGAGTGAAGTTGGAATGGCATGACATGAAGTGGGAGTGGCGGGAGCAGTAGTGGGCATACGGGTGAGTGGTGGGAGATCGGCACATATGGGATTTACCCGCTCTGGGTGCAAGTGACTTGGGAGAAAAAGAAGCTGCAGATGTCTTACGCAAATGCATTAGAGGCCATTCAACGTTTACCATAGTTGACTGTAATCGAAAGAAAAGGACCTGGTTTGATCACGTAACGCGTTAGCTGGTGGTCAGTTAGATCGATGGAATGGACACCAGGAGACGGAAAGCGCAGCCGAGAAGGGCAGAGACTTTGACGCTATGGAGAAATTTAGAAGTTCACAGAAATGAAATGATCGGCTTGCTCGATTAAGATGTGGTAAATTGGAGATCATTGACAGATGCCTCCGTTTTGCCGTGGATATAATAACACGCTGGTCATGATGGATATCCCTTTTATTAGTACATTCAGGTGCCGGCAAGAACATTGTGGGTACATTCAGGTGCTCTTTTCTAATGTTAAAAACAATCAGGTGCGGGTTAAGGGGACATATTAGGTGTACAGTTGTGTGGTCTAAAGGTTATGCTGTGCCCCCATGTTTTTTCGGCGTTGAGCTTAATTAGACGTGTTATTGACAATATTGCCAATTTTATTTTACACCTTCGCGCTATCAGCATTACAGAGACGGAGAAATCAAAACAAAATGTGGAAGGCAAGGGTACAAATCGTGCTGATAACACATCAAATTCAATAACGACTCTCCTGTTTTGAAACATCAAGTATACAAAAAAATTGACCTTAATGCAGAGTGCATGGTGAAATTATATTTCTAAAATTGAGCGTGGCAAGAAAATGTGTGTGAAGCTGGAACAACCGCACTCCTAGGCGATGAAGATACGGATTTCACTTGGGCATTTCGGTTCGTTGGGTGTTTGTGGTGAAGAATAAGTGAATGAAGCAAGTTCTAGTTCAGCGCAGGAAATGGTAAATGCTTCATTGCTTCCTTCACCACCTATATCTATGCCAACTCGCCCAATTGCTTGCTATTTCACGAACGTTGAATCCTCCATCCTCTCAAGGGCCAGACGACTTTAGTACTCTCTGGGTAAAACTAGTAATAGGGTAGTGGTTAGAAGATGAGAAAAGGCACCTAATGTCTGCAACTCGGTCGGGAGCACGGCGCAGCATGCCTAAACTATTAATAACGTCCGTCACGTTATTACTAGTCGGCGCTGCCGCAGCCACCCTTGAGCACAATGCCATCACTCCTCTCCACCCGCAACCCTTTCCAACTTTATACGTTTCTCTCCTCTCCCTCTTTATCGTTGTCTTCCGGCCGTGCTCGTGGCGTTAGCGGGTGCACACAAAAAAGAGGAAGGCTTGGGAAGCAAGGGGAAAAAAGGAGCGCATTTTTCTCCTTTCGGGAAACTGTGCCGCTCCCTTTTTTTTTTGTCGGTGCTAGCGCGCTCGCTCCACGAGCCTTCTTTTGTTCTTTCGCTCTCCCCGGTCACCCGTTGTTCCCTCTGTTGGGGAAAAAAAGGTGTGGCGACGTGCCTGTGTTTTTCAGACGCGCGCATCTTTTTAAGGAGGGAAAAAAAGGGGGAAGTTCTTCACCTTTATACTTTTTCCTATTTCCAACGTCTCCCTTCGGACCCATCCGTCCCCATTTTTGAGAATCCGCGGAGGTTACAGCGTTCGTTCCCGGGAGGCTTTTTTTTGTTATTGTCGGTGCCCTTCCTTAATTTTTAGGTCTATCCCAACGAAGAAAAAGGTGTATACGCATCTGTGTGTGAGGTTTAGGAATAGAAGGGGTTTAAAAAAGAGGGAAAGAAGATTCTGGGACTAAGACTATCGTACTGTACCACTGTGGGCGCTCAGAGCGGTGGTTCCTTCAACGCCTTCGGTTCAACCAGAGGCCAGACAGGGGGGGGGGGGGGGGGGGAAGAGAAGACCACGTGTGTTTTTGGGCCGAAAAAAATAAGAATACGAGACAGGGGGCTTGACAGAGAGAGAGAGAGGGGAGGTATACCGCGTTTTTGTCCGCCGAAAAAATAATGGTCCATAGGAGTGGTTAAGGGCGGCTGCAACGGATTTCTTTGGATTGTGGCATCAAACAAAAGAATATACAAGATGGAGAAGAGGTGAGAGGGAGGGGTGTGTGTAGAGTGGACAGTCTTAAGGTGAAAGAATGAAAGAGGAAGGAAGATCAGCCGAGTCACGTGTTTTGAGAAGCCATTCTTTCCCTTGTTTTCGATTTGAAAAAGACTGGACTTAAAGGCTTATACGAACGCCTGCTTACGGTAATGTTACGTTCGGAATTTTTTTCTTTTCGTTATTTTAACGTCGTGATGTTCAACATCGTTTCTTTGATCTCTCTCGCTAGCTATCTCGGCTTATTTCGTATTCATGGCTGCTGTCTCAACGTTGTTCTTGTGAGCTCGACAGTTGCGCACGAAGAAGGCTTATGTACATTTATCTATTTGCGTAACTTGCGGATCTCACGTGTCCTCTCTCCATCCCCACATTCCCCCATACCAACCTTTGTACCCGGTTGTGTTTTGTGTCCGTACAAAGCATTCAAACACACCTGTTTTTGTTCTTCACGGCGCTCACAATTTCTTACCGGTCTTTCTAATGTTTCCCCTTTTGTTTGAGGACTTGACTGTTCGTCTGGCATCAATCTCGTCTCTCATCTTTGGATGACAAAGCTGACAAGAAGGTATACGTTGCCAAAACAAAGCTGTTCTTGCTTCCTAGAGTTACCCGCGTACAAAGACAGGTGCGCTGTGACCTGGGAGTCCCTGAACTACGAATTTGAGGGGGAAAAAAGGTGGGGGGGGGAAACAACTCGGTTCTGGTTTCCATATGTACGCATCGAAACAACAAACGCGTCATCACATCTTTTGTGATGAGACTGACCGAAAAGAAGGTTCACAAAGCAAACTTTTTTTGTTCTTGTCGAGTTTGTATACCTGCGTATGAAGGCCTTGGAATCAGAAGTACCTAATATTCCTAGCTCAGGAGCGTGGAAGCTCGGGCGAATTTGTAAGACATCGTACAAAGTTCTCTTTCACTTGTTATGGTGTTAGCGTTATAGTTGTGCTGCCTCCTTATATCGTCTGTCCTTGTTTTCGGCGCTGCGAAGTTGTTAAAACTTCATCTAAAATAATAATAAAAGACTTGTTGCGGTGCAGCTTCTTCTGATGCAATGACCTTTTGTTGTATTTTCTCGTGGACATTTTTTATTTCGCATTTTACATCTATGTCTGAAATAAACCATTTCCTGTATATTCCCGTTTGCTTAGATTCGGATGCATGTGAAAGAACCCCAGGTGGTCGAAATTTCCGGAGCCTTCCACTATACAGCGTGTCTCATAATCATATGATGGTTTTGGGACATTAAATTCCTTATATCAATGAAATAAACAATTGAATTTTATTTTGTATCACGTGACTTCGTACAAAAAAAAAAGGAATGTGGGAGTGGTCGTGTGCTTGCGTATATAACGCAGTGATTTTCGTGCGCGCCAGATGCTTGACGGAGTATAGTTATGTACTTTGCACGATTCGTTGTGGTTCATGGTTTCAATCAAGTTTGTCGGTACAAGCTGTGCCCGCAAGTAGGGGGTTAATAAAACTAAATATGGTTAAGCATGCACGTGCGGCATAAGTTATAACACGGACGTATATTTGCCGGAAAATCTTATAAGCCGTTACTCTCGTATAGCTCCTCTGAAATTCCTTGTACACGTTCCGAACTAAATATCTGGCGAAATGGTCTTCGAGTTCAGGAAGCTTTTCTTTTTTTGGGGGGGCAACGGATTTCTGAAACAGGTGCCGGATTTCTGACATTCGTCATCAGCCGTATACAGTGACGTGATGCCGGTTTCTGTCTTTTATTTGCTTACATTGTTGCCTGCTTCACTTTTGGAAACAACTTCAATGACATTGAACATTCCACCAAAGCTATTATTCAATGTTTCTATTCTGTAAACAACGGTACAGCCGTTAGGCGCTTGCCCATGAGTCATCCGCTTCCCGGGGGGACGCTTTCGGGTTAGTATATTAATTTTACTGTTATTTTTTTTAAAGAAAGGTGTACAAACGGTGCAACAACAACGACGACGAATGGCGTCTGTTTTGGCAGACGTTCTTGTCTCCATTTCGAGGTCTAATTTTTCTTTTTCGTCTGCTCTCCAACGTTCTTCTGCAGGACTACTTTGTCCTCTGTATATAGCATACAACTCGTCGTCTGCAACGTATCCACCCCCATTCTTTTCATCATCGAGTTCTACTGCACATTCCTTCGCTTTATTTCTTCGTTTGACACGAATATGGAGGCGGGGCCAGCATGCGCGTCGGTTTGTCTTTCTCGCGGTTTATTTTTATTTAACAATAAAACAAAAATGTTCACCAGCGACAGCAGCATCAACAACAACCAAACGCGTGCCGTCTGTTTTCAGAAGCGAGCGTCGTCTGCATGCAGTCCTCGTCTGCTCCTCTCTAACGCTCGTTGTAACGCGCTTCATGTGGCCACTCTGTCGTCTGCTACGCGTACCCTCCATTATCGCCTTGTGTTGCAGATTCCTGTTTGCGTCTTTGTTTACTCGCGCGCCATCTCGTAGTATGAATAACGGACGAGAAATTCGCGTGCCAACTTCACCCATTCCCCGGCCGTCGCCTCCTCCTCCAAGCGTATATACACCATTATGACGGCCCAACCCCTTCAAAATGTATACGCTTCTCCAATTTTTTCTAAAATCTTTTTTCTTTTCCTCGCTTCACGCACTTCTGTCTTTCTCGTCGTCTGCTATAGGGACGCCATGTGTGCGCATCCACTCATCACACCCATGCACGCGGTCACGTGAAAGAAGCAGACGTACAGCCCACCGTCCGTCCAAACCAATCGCGCTAAAAACCGGTTTGTCACGTGGTTACTAGCCGGGATCACCCCTTTTCCCCACCCATTTATAATGGCGTATCCCATACGCGCGGGGAATCTATTCACCTTTTTTCGCCACAAACGCGTCGAAAAGAAACGGAAAAAGGCTTGGCTTGCCGCTGGCGGTGTAGTGATCGCCTTATACTGAAAAAAAAAAAAGGACTCAACGGAAGAAATAAACACAAAATGGAAGCTGTGAGAAGACGGCTATAACGCTCCTGTGCTCGGGCTTCCGTGTATTATTACGCGGGTGTGGCGCTAGTGGCCTCTTGTGCCCAAAAACAGCAGCTGCATGCCGCTGCCAGCAGGGCGTTCTCCGTATAGTTTTTGTTTCTTCCCTATATAGGTATACTGGAATCCTCCTCTTTTCATCTCTCCTGGATTTCGCTGTCGAGATGAACGCAGGTGATGAGATTCACGTGCGGCTATATACTATGTACCTGGATGTACGTGCGCTTTGCATATATACGCCCTGAAGCTGAGACAAATGGAGGTCAGTCACACCGTCGACACGCCTCGGGGAAAAAGGCGTCTTTTCTTTCTCTCTCTCTCTGGAGTGATGTCTTTTCATCGGGCCTCGATTCACTGTGGTTTAGCTGTTTCCTGGTTCTTGTAGGAAATTTACTTTTTTTGTCATTTCGCTGACCAGGTGGGATTTGCATGTTTGGAGAGCAGCCTGCCTAATATAAAACGAACGTGGGATTTTCGATAGCGCGCTCGCATAGCACCGAGCTGCGATAAGCAACGTTATCCGGATCTGCGTAATATATACTGAATTTTTAGTATCGTATCGTAAGGTTTAGTCCGACGTTAGCAAATGATGTCTAAATGCTGTACAACATTCTACGTATCAGCTTAGCGCATTTAGGTTTGCGGTTATAGGATGTTATGGGTCTTCGTAAGCTTGCGCGTGTGTTTGCATAATATGAAAACGAGGGGAAACGTTCTCAAAAAAAGCAGGGCTGCGAATTCAGTGTTAGCAGTTAATGTCAGCTGTACAGGAAGTGTTGAACATGTGGGCTAAGAGCTTTTCGAGGTAACTGTGTACTTATAGTTGTGTTTAATTTTGTTGTTCTTCTTGTGGGGGTTGTGTATTAGTGACATATATTTTGTAGTGTGTTTTCTTTTTTTTTCTTTTATTGTTGTTTTTATTGATATGTGGTTTAACGTCTCAAAACAACCATATGATTGTCAGAGACGCCATAGTGGAGGTCTCCGGAAATTAAGACCACCTGGGGTTCTTTATCGTACACTCAAATCTGAGCACACGGGCCTATAGCATTTTCGGCTCCATCGAAAATGCAGCCGCTGCAGCCAGGATTCAGTTCCGTGACCTGCGGGTCAGCAGCCCAGTACCATATAGCCAATAGACCACCGCGGTGGGGCTTATTGTTTTTTTAGTAGCGTATTAGTGGCATAAATTTTGTTTTCTTTTTTATTGTTGTTTTGTGGTTGTGTATTAGTGGCACAAATTTTGCTCAGTCTGAAAAATAACTGTAGTTTTTTTTCGTTAGTTGAGTGGCAAGATATCTGACTTCATATATATTTCTTCACTGAGCAGTGTTCAAACGCTAAAGCGTACAGCGTACAACCTGCTATATTTATTTCATGCGCGTTTGATTGTCATTAATAAATCATACGCACACTTGTCTACGCATATCCCTTCAATATTCCACGCAGTGTTCGAATTCGCTTACGCAGTATTATATATGTATCCTCACTCTCCCCTACCCGAAAAACAAAACGAAACTAAAAGGCGTCATATCTATGCATCTGAAGTTATTCTGTGTGTTTGGGTCGCGCTGTGTAGTCGTGTATATGTGCACCAGGTATCATCTGCATGCATGTCAACCTCGTAACTTCAGTTCGTGTTTGTAGAACTGTTTGAAGTGTCTAGGTGAAACATCACCCTCGCTTCTTTTACCGAATTCCTGGCCTGCTCCCCACAAATACTATACGAACTTATTTTTACTCGAAATCGATAATGTCAGTATATAGTAATAAAATCAATGATAGAGGTTGCATTCCATTCACCTGTCCTTATGAATATATGTAACGATCTAGCAACCATCGTGACTTTTTGACGCTAAGCACTCGTAAAAGTCAGTTTTGGATAGCGCAACTATCTACGCAGTGCATGACTCAGAAGCTTCGAGCATCAAGCACACGAACAACAACAACAAAAAAATGCTAATACTAATCTCCGACCTCGTTAACCCCTGGCCGCTGCGCCGGCGCATAACATCTCCTAATCTATGCATACTCCTCGTTGAGTGCCCTCGTCAATATATATATTCGGATCTCCGGCATTTACAACGCACAGAAAAGCCATGTATACGCACACGGGCCAAAAACGCACAAACTGTTAGGACTGCTTGTATACGATATAGATCCCATTTAGTATGCACCGCGTCTAATACCGACGAAGTATATCCGCCGTACCTCCGTAGTCATATGTATACATACAGTTTTTCTTTTTCTGCGAAGAGCCCTTTCGCAAGTTCTCGTTTATGCACACGGCATACGAGATCGCGCGAGACCTCTCGGTCGTCCAGAGGAGACCGTGGGATGACCACGACAAGGGGGGGGGGAGGGGGAGGGTCCTTGGACCTTTCTCCGGTTCGGCCCCGACCCGAAGGCGGCAAGGAGACGAGTTAAAAATTAAAAAAAAATAAACGTAAAATTAAAAAAAACAGTGAAAAAGGGGAGCGGAAGGAGCAAAACGGAAAAGAGGCGCTCCGTGTGCGGTGACCGCGCTCACCTCCCCGCGTGCAGTGTAGTGTAGCCCACAGCGTGCGAAGGCTCGTTAATTATCCCGCTAAGCGGATCGGCGTTCGCGCTATACAGCCTTGAGCGCTTCCGGCTCAAAGTGTGCGCGTGTTTGTGCGCAGCGTCGCTCCGATTGCCTTGCTCTCGTGTACGCACGCGGCTTTGCATGTCGGGATGCGCATTTCGTGTCGCCAAAGCTACAGCATCGCGCCGCGCCGCGTCTCGTCGTTATTTATTTATTTTTATTTACAAGATACTGCAGGCATGGAGCCCAAGCAGGAATGGTACAGGCAGTAAGGCAATCAAGCCAAGCATCACACAGCATACAATCATCACACACATACAACGACAATGCAACCAAGCTTATCATAACAACAATGATTTTAGTGGGATTGCGAGAATCGCGTTTGCGTGAATCGCAAAGGGAAACAACATGGCACTGAAAGTATTGATTGATTGATTTGTGGGGTTTAACGTCCCAAAACCACCATTTGATTATGAGAGACGCCGTAGTGGAGGGCTCCGGAAATTTCGACCACCTGGGGTTCTTTAACGTGCACCCAAATCTGAGTACACGGGCTCTCCGTGTTAGGCCAGCTTCGAGGAAGAAGAGGCTGCGGCGACGGGAGAGGGAGATTGCCTGGACAAGTAGGGAAGGAGTTGGGATATCCGTATTTCTCGCCGCTTAACAGAGCCGCGAGAGTTGCAGAGTTCGACCGAGGCAGTTTATACTGCCGACTGTTAACGCGGAGAGAACCCGTATACGCACAGCTACGCACCAACTCGGGAATAGACCAACAAGACTTCGCTTCGAGAACGCATCTCTGCATTATCGCTGAAATGTACCGAGAAGTTTCAACTTAAAATCTGGCTTATCTGGTTGGTTCGTTTTCTTCCCCGTTGTAATCGCATCATCTATACTGTCCTTCAGCGTTGCCCTGACCTTATGGCGACGAGAAAGTCGTCGCTATTGTGTTATTTCTGTTGTTAAATGCACTTCTATCTTTCCTGCAGATCACCACCTAATCGTTTGTTGGTGGTCTAATGTATACGTGTACATTCGCCATACGAACATCCTCACTATGGATTGAAAGGCCAATGATACAACTAATTCGTATGCCTATATATGCTCTTTCAAGTTAGTCCGAAATGCGACAAGGACATCCAGTAATGTGTGATTTTATTCTATCTATCTATCTATCTATCTATCTATCTATCTATCTATCTATCTATCTATCTATCTATCTATCTATCTATCTATCTATCTATCTATCTATCTATCTATCTATCTGTCTGTCTGTCTGTCTGTCTGTCTGTCTGTCTGTCTGTCTGTCTGTCTGTCTGTCTGTCTGTCTGTCTGTCTGTCTGTCTGTCTGTCTATGTCTGTCTGTCTATGTCTGTCTGTCTATGTCTGTCTGTCTACGTCTGTCTATGTCTGTCTGTCTGTCTGTCTATGTCTGTCTGTCTATGTGTGTCTGTCTGTCTGTCTATGTGTGTCTGTCTGTCTGTCTGTCTATGTCTGTCTGTCTGTCTGTCTGTCTGTGACGTTTAGTGTCTGTGTCTGTCTGTGTGTCTGTCTGTGACGTTTAGTGTCTGTGTCTGTCTGTGACGTTTAGTGTCTGTGTCTGTCTGTGTGTCTGTCTGTGACGTTTAGTGTCTGTGTCTGTCTGTGACGTTTAGTGTCTGTGTCTGTCTGTGTGTCTGTCTGTGACGTTTAGTGTCTGTCTTTCCACACAGTTGTGCAGACTGAGGACATATAGGCTCTTTAACCCTTTAGGTGGATTACACACGCGCACGTACGGTACATAAGCGCGACCTTTTTTGCGTATCCGCTTCTTCTTTCTTCGACTGCATGCGCTGCGCTTATGTGCGTGTAAATGCGTGTATCACCCCCCCCCCCCCCCGCATCTTCGCAGTATTACACTGCTTCTCCTTCTTTGCGTTCTCCTTTCTTTCTTTTACTCTCTAGGTTGGCTTTGATGATCGCTCTTGGCTGGTCTATCGCTTACCTCTCCGTGGCTATGGACTAAATGCCCACCTCTTTCCATATAGCCTCCACCTCCTCCCATCGCCTTCTATCCCCCTCTCCCCTCTTCCTATTTCATGAAGACCGTTACACAGACCCCGCATTTGCCCTTTTGGCGTGCATGCTATATGGTACACGTCGGCTGAGCACGGATGTTTCGCCAGCTTCGAAATCGATGGTGACCCTGGTGGCGGACACATCACGCAGACACCGTCGGCGCCGCATTTCTTCTTGCTCTTTTAATCACGGCGCCTGGCTGCGCGTTTCTTCGCGCGAGACCATCTTGGCTCGGCTCAATGCCTCCTTGCTCTTCGCTATGCTCTTGAACTTCTCTCTCTCTCTCTTTTTTTTTTTGCAGTGGAAGCGCCATGTCTCTGGCTCGCGAATTGGTGCAACGACGCGCGAGCGTGTGTGCATATCCGCAGAGAAGCGGCCGCGTATGTGCATCGACATTTATACATGTCTACATGTATAAATGAGTTTTAGCTGTATACTCGCTTGTGTTTATATTATGCCCGTGCTCACGTGTTCGATGGACGAAATACAGAATGAATGAATGATAGAGTGAGCGAACAACGGTAACGAAAGAGAATGAGCGCGAAAAAACGCTTTATTCTCGGCCACTATATACGTTTGAGCAACAACAACCGATTATGTAAGGTTTCATATCTGCAGCGTCATGGTCATTTCATATCCGCAGAGTTTTTTTTTACTTTCATACTTAAGGAGTGTGCGTATACTGAGGATGCGAATTTTCTGCATTTAAAGTGTAAAAAAGAAACAAGTATTTGCACGACCACGTTGACCTATGCATCGCAGCTAAACACCGTCTTAGTGTAGACGTATGTATTGTATGCGTGCACGTGTGCTCGCTTCCTTGAGACCGAATGCCGCGAATGATTTCTTTTCTTCCTTTTCCTTAAGTTATTTTTCTTTGTCACTGTCATACCGAGGATTCCGCTGATCATATAGGTCCCTGCCTTAGGCGTATAATTTCTCCTCTCTCTCTCTCTCTCACACACACACTTCTTTCTTCACATTTACATTACAATTCAGTCTAATAACTTCCCCTATACATTCCTTGGCATTATTGTCTGTTAGATATTATTATATGTATATATAATCATGCTCTAGGATGGCGTAAGTATGCGCGTATACAAGATTTACATGTAATGTGTAGGTCGGTGCCACACTTGCATAGATATAATATATAATATATAATCATAATCATCACCTACACTGTTCCATACCACTATGCTACATACACTGTACCATAGAGTTTCTCACAAAATTACCTAGAAGGACACGGTTGCCGGGCAACGAAATCTGGCGCTTGTGAGCTGCTGGATGCAAGGGAATGTTGGGATATGCGAGCTCCACACTTACCTCGAAGACGCGTCAGGCTTCACGTTAAAATGGTTAATTTTTTACTAAAAGAGCGCTTAATAAGCTATTTATTTCTTGTCATTGCACAAAAACGTGTTTTATTTAACAACACAACCTTCTGCGTCGATGTACAATTGTACGAAGCGTGAGAAGTATAAGCGACGGCTGCTAAACTTGGCAGGCAGATGGCAAAGCGAGCGTTCCCTCTGCCTTTTAATGTCGTCTGTTTCTATATTTCGCCGTTTGGTTGTGCCGTCAAGGTGAGTCGACTTTTATTTTACAATATAACACGCGTGGATGAGATCCGCTTATAAACGTTTTCTTTTAGAGAATCTTCATTTACGCAGTCGTATTCACTTTCGAGCCGAAGCCCCGCTCCACAGCAGCCAACACAAGCATCGCGGCCCATACACCGTCATTCCCAGCGCTCCAACGGGAGGTCCCTTAAGAAATTCGCAGACAGTGGCGCCACATTTCCTTCTAGGTATTTTTGTGAGAAACACGATGCACTGCACTGATATACCACGCACCACACGGTTGCTTCTGCAGCTCCGGGCGACGATATAAACGCCGTCCTTGAATTCACGCTTGCACCACCGCGGATGGGTAGCTTTGGACGCAGCTCATACCACACAAGGATATACGGCTCATTATAATATGCACGCAGGCGGTCAAGAGACACACGGTCGCCCGGCAACGAAGTGAAGGCCCGTGAAAGCCTTTTATCGTATATGCACCAAGATGAGCGAAGATTATTAAGGGGGGGGGGGGGGGAGATTAAGGCGGGCCGTATATACATGGCTCGAAAAAAGCCGAGCGCATATATCGTATGGACGCATATGTAAACGCACCACGCGGCTTAAGGACGTTGTATGTCCTTTATTAAGCGATGCGAATTCGCGGTATCCGTTGTACAGCGCATGCGCAGAAGAGTTGTAGCGCGTGCGCGTAAGGCTTCGATTAGGAACCAGTGGCCCTGTGGAAGGAATGCGATTTAAGGCAGGCGGTCACTGTAAGGTCTATAGACACGCATGACTACCCCCAGGAGTTGAGGTGAGATAGACCGTCACTGGGGTAGCAGCAAGGCAATGGTATATCGGCATACACTTTGCACATTTTGTGGAGCCTGAAAAGGGATCCATACGTATGTGTTGGTTACCTGTCGTTGGTTACCTAATCGAAAATCATTATTTATAAATTGATTGATTAATTACCTGGTTACTGCGTTGGCTGACGGACAGAACCATACAATGGACTAATCACTGAAACTCGCGGCACTGTTATCCAACCAGTACTGATATCCGTAGGATTCAATTTTATTTTTATTTGTTGTGCAACATTGACTTGCCCTTAGTGCATATTTAGTGTGTGGTGTGTGTGTGTGTGTGTGTGTGTGTGTGTGTGTGTGTGTGTGTGTGTGTGTGAAAAGAAATAAAATTACACCATATCCTGCTAAAGGGCACCATGTGTCTAGTGGCTGAGGTACTCGTCTGCTGACCCGCAGGTCGCGGGATCGAATCCCGGCTGCGGCGGCTGCATTTCCGATGAAGGTGGAAATGTTGTAGGCCCGTGTGCTCAGATTTGGGTGCACGTTAAAGAAGCCCATGGCAGGTGGTCAAAGTTTCCGGAGCCCTCCCTCCACTGCGGCGTCTCTCATAATTATATGGTAGTTTTGGGACGTTAAACCTCGCATATCAAATCTTTAGGCGCCTGTCTTTCATGATCAGATAGTTGTGTGCAGTGCGTACACCTGCAGCACAGCTTTTTTGCAATGGTCAAAGACCATGCTGTGCTGATGTGCATGATACATCCACGTTCTCAAGGGCATGTCTTTATGTAATGAGAGGCCCCCCTGTAGTTCGTGGATGTTTTCTAACTGTCCATAGAAAAAAAAGAGGGGAGGGGTAACACATACCGGAAGTTTCGAGTTCTTCTCGGTGTATATTGTATTTACAGAAAGTGTTTGCATGTGTGCGGGTACGTCTGTTTATCTTATGCTGAATTTGTAAACTGTTCCGTTCGCGCGTACCGAAGACACATGCATGGACACCCGCAATAATTTTTACTGACTGCTTGGAACAGCTGTGCACTCGTGCGACTGGCGATAATCAACTGTTGTTAAGATCTGTATAATCTGTTACAGATGGGGAATGGGTGACACGTGCATGCATATTCAGTGGCTGATTGAAATCACGTGTAAACGAAACAACAACAACAACAACAACAACAACAACAAAAACGTAAGTTGTTGTTAGTGCTTGCTATATCCAGGAAACCATGCTGAAAAATGTCCTGTTTCCTGGATATATCCAGCACTTTAAGCGGGACCTAGCTAAGAGTGTGGACTGTCACAAACTGTGATCCCTCGTACAGCCCCTCCTGCATGAACCACATGCTGGTCTGTAGTATTGCTAAATAAATAATTAACGTAGAATAAACTAAACGTTAGCGCACTCCCTGCTTCTGAAAGAGTGAAACTCCGGCATATATGAAAAAAAGCGTTCGGCGTAGTTTCTAAAATATTTCTGTCATTAGCCTAAGTGTCGTTTCTAAAAGTAAACATCACAGGTTTTTTTTTTTCTTTGCGTTGGCTGGATAATCGTACCTAAGTGACCTCAATGCAATTGGAGAAAACCTACCATACCTCCCATTTAGGCGTAAGCAGCACGGCTAGAAATACCCCATTATGGAATATCAATGAGATTTATAACAGACAATGATGCCAAAGTAAGTATAGGTGATCTCCTATACTTCTCCTGGGATCCACAGAGTTCTAACTAATGTTGTGTCTAGCAAAGAAAAAAAAATAACGAGCCCTTAAAGTTACACCCTGCAGGTCGACCAAATAAAGTGATTTTCCTTTCCTTCCTTCCCTTAAATTTACACTCATTTCTTGTTTTATAGAACGCATTATAAAACGCGGGAATGCACATTTCGCCCAATTTCTCATCAGTACCGCAACTTCTAAGACCGCATGTCCTTCGGGGACACTTTTTATTTATTTTTATTTATTTAAAAATACTGTCAACCCTCTATTGAGGGTCATTACAGGAAAGGTATACGACACACTGTACAAACGAATTGGTGGATATAACTATACATCTCCCAATGATAAACCAGGTATACATATGTACAAATCCGTGAAAGCTCTTCATTTCAAACTAAAGAAACACACACCCTGATTCGCAATGGAACAAATAACGATCGCAATAATATTTACAATAAATCGCATAAATGTAAATCAAGTAAATGCACAAATTCATTAACACAACCCGCATCGACTATGTTACTCGGTAACCCATTCCAATCTTCGATTCCAATCTTGATGTTGATATCACAACGTAGTTGTCGCTCGCAGTGATAAACTTGTGTACGTTAGCCATCAACACTCAACGCGGGATCTCGCGAGACCTTGCGACTCGTTGCCAATGGCAACGAGTCGCAAGGTTCTGTCGGTCTCGTGCGTGTTGTGTTTATGTGTCACTTCTTCGTCAGTCGTGCCGTTGACGCAACACTCACTCTGTCGTGGCCATTGTTTCTCTCTCGAGTCAGCAGTGCTAAGAAGAAGGTTGTGCATGCTTGCGTTTGTGTACGTGCGTATTCGAGCGTGTGTCTGTGTGCGCGCGCGCGAGTGTTTACCGTACAAGTTGAAGGATTGTTTTGCCGCTGTCTCGGGGTGAGGTCACGTGACAGTCGCGGGTCGCGCAGCGAGCGGGAAACGACCGAACGACGACAACGTTCTGGCGAGGTCATTGTCACCAACGCCGCAGCCGAAAAGAAGAAAAAACGTGTGCAGACACAGAAAAAAAGAAAGAAAAAAACCGTGGAACGCTACTTTGCTGCCGCAACGATCGCGGTAGGACGACAACGACGAGAGCTTCGTTCGTCCTTGGCCGCCGCAGCAAGCAGGAACCCCGCCCTTCATAGCTACACCCCCTCGCCTCCACACCCCTCCCCCCTCATCCACTTCACCTCGTCCCCAGCCGCGCCCCGTAGTAACCGACGACTACACCGCACCTTCCGCCTCGAGATGGAACGCTTCTTTACTTATCTCATCCCTTTTTTTGTTCTTATCTTTCTCTATCTCCTTTCTTATCTGTATATAATTTTATTCTTCCCGTCAATCGTAGCACCCCTTTCTTGCGCGCTTCTGAGGCGTTCCACTAGCAAGCGCGGTGTTTTTTTTTTGTTTTCCCGCCTCTCGCCCTGATCCGTCATTCCTTTCGTATCTCCGCGCTTCCTTCTTTCCGTGGCCCTCCCCTCGCTCTCTTCTTTGTTTTGCGGCGAGAGCAGTAGGGTGGCGAAAACATCGACTCAGGGCAAAGAAATGAGCGACAATGTGATGCCCTTCTTTCGTGTAAGGTGGGCTTGCGCGCAGTGCACTCGTGTGAAGCAGTGAAGTAGGCCTATTATTAAGTTCGTTTGTGTGAGAATGTTCGTGTGTCGTGACCCACGGGCAATATGCACTCCTTTCAAATACAGCCGTCACGTCGGGTTAACGTCAGTTGTAGTTGGGTGCAGTGCGCTGCAGTTCATTTGTGTTGCAGTGTCTAGGGCTACCATCCTCGCGAGCAGCAGTGCTTCATATCAGCTTATCGGTTTCGGTGTTGCTAATACTAATGTTCCTGTTGGCATTATGGCGCGAAAGCAACCTGGTTATATAAGCATCTGAAATTCATGTGTCTGTGCGTGCTACATTTTAACCTGTATTTAGCGTCATTTCATGACGTGTCGCTCAATAAAAAAAAAAGTTACAACACGGTCACCTTCCATCCGCATGCTTCGTTAACGTCAATTGCCAAGGTACGTAGGATCTGCTGATTTTTGTTTTTCGCAGGATGGTTTTGCCAACTTTAATGTGGGTTAGTGCTGGTGTTTGTATGTCAGCGTATACACTGCATAATTAAAAAATGGAAATGAGCTGGAGGGACGGGCGGGGACTGAATTTCCACCTGACTTGGTAAGAGTGTCTTCAGGGTGCATGTTTCTCCGTGTGCTCAGATTTGGGTGCACGTTAAAGAACCCCAGGTGGTCCGAAATTTCCGGTGCCCTTTACTACGGCGTCTCTAATCATATGGTGGTTTTGCGGACGTTAAACCCCGCATATCAATTATCAACGGTACATATTTCTAACCTTCCAGTAATAGTGTGACAGACTTATAGCTCCCACCGGTTACATAAACCACTGTTGCCAATAAAATCCCCGCTGAATCGCGTAAAAAAAAAAAAAACACCTGCCAAGTCTCCCTTGTATACTCTGCGGTTCCGCGACCCGCAATACTACATTGCTATAGGTTGTCCCTAATCCCGCATAAATTTCGAACCCTTCTTCGCTCACGAATAACGTCTCAGCAGGACACTGTGCACGGTCATCCACGATGGAATGAGCACCAAGAAGAGATTATCAGATAAGCGAGTAAGGTTAGGTCGGGCTGATATAAAACGCAATTCATACGCGTGTCCCATGCGGGACCTCTGGCTTCTCTCTTGACCTCCGCGTGCAGCCAGTGCATTAATTTGCATAACTCCGATGACAGGTGCAGATATGCGCGCATGTTTTGCGTCTGTATAGCAAGGTGTAGCGGAGTCTATTGTATACAGCTATTAGAAGAGCGTGGTTTCGAACCAGATAGATCTATCGTATATACACGTGTCCTTTCTATTGACGCGCTTGTATTATACGTATACCAAGTCTCTACGCCCGCGAGCCCTCAATCCATTGCACGCTGTTCTCGTGGTATACACCCACACAATGGGATCGTTCATCTTCGCCCCAACACGCAACGCACGGCAAAAGGCGCGGTGGTATGAATGTTGTCGTATATCTATCTGTATACGTGCTCCAAACGGCCACCGCAGCGCCACTTTGTGTCTGGAAGAGCATTTGCGACGTAGTTCACAGTAAGCCTTGGCAACGACCGCTATAGTGTCGACAACAAAGGCCGTAAGGGTGAGAAGTCGCTCCCTCTATCGGCCGGCGTCGTAAGTATATGCGGTCGCTATATAATAAAGACACGCCGCGTATTGGGCGCCGCTGCTTATTCGGAATTCCGTTTAATGCGAACGCTGGCAAGTATATAGATACCGGATCGTCGTTCGGTTTGTGGTGTTTCGTTAGTGTTCGCGTAATGTGACATCGATATATGTGTGTTTTCCGAGGCGTAATGCGAACATCGCCTGTCGGTTACGTCGCTTCAAGTTACGTCGTCTGCGTTAAGCGAAATATGACGATCGTGTTTGCGATGATGTCGACGATGAGTTCTGACCGAGCTGAACCTTTCTCGCGTGGATTTCTCTCGTGTCTACCGTATTTACTTGTTTACCGCTAGCATTGAACGACGTTGGTCGTGTGTAGCTATGGCTTCTGTTAGATGCATTTTGCTTATAGTGTTGGCTATTCGCTAGTGTGATACCAACATTGTCTAACCGTTAATAATCTTAATATAGAGATGTGTACGCTGGTTTTCTTCAAGTATGCAAAGTTCAAATCTTCATTATAATATTATCACACATACACATGAATTATATAGGTACGTAGGACACTATACACTACAGTATATGCAATATAGATGTTCCGAAACCTGATAAAAATTAAGAATATTTAACATTAGTATTTGTAGTTAGCCTTGTCTCAAATTATATATGCCACTAGATATCAGCATGATATTTATAGATGCGCGTGTCTCGTTCCAGAATTTAGGCGCTGCAGACGACTATATATATGCGCCTCGTTGGCGCACATTATACCGGACACAGTTGGATTGGTTGCTACAGTAAACGACGGCGTTTACTGTATGCGAACAAGGTGTGTACCCATTAACCGAAGTCGTTCTTCGCGGGGTGTTGTCGTATAGGATCGGCCATCAATAACCGCTCAGCGTCCCTTTTTCTGCTTACTATAGGTCTCCCTCATGTGCGTATAAAAAAATAAAGAGGTGGGGGGGGATTCTTTTGTGTATGACACGACGAGCATAAAAGTACTGTATGGATGATACCCCCTTTCTGAGACTTCCCCCTACCTTTTTCTTTTCACTCCTTTCTACTAATACTCCGGGTTGGCTTTCTTTCCACTTTCTTCGGCACGTCTTAGGTATACTATACGCCTGAATGTGCAAGGCGCGATGGAAAGAGGGTGGAGAAGAAAATTGTATAAAGAAGGGAGGACCGAAACTGGAGGGACGGTGTATACGACATGGAGTGCACAACAATGGCGGCATCCATTCA
The DNA here is from genome assembly GCA_013436015.1 of Rhipicephalus annulatus. NCBI lineage: Eukaryota > Metazoa > Arthropoda > Arachnida > Ixodida > Ixodidae > Rhipicephalus > Rhipicephalus annulatus. The sequence continues at coordinate 326,606 of WOVY01003798.1, forward strand.
GTGACGGGAACGGTGGCTCCCCCCTGCGGAGAGCGTTATACGCGCAGTCACCTATAGTTGTATTGGATGATGCAGGACAGCGGCAAGAATGGGTCTTCTTAGAAGCGACCCCACTGTCGTCTTTCTTTTCTTTTCTTTCTTTCAATCACTCTCTGCACCCTATACTTAACAACACCGTATACACACACGTCTTGCGTGTAATCGATATTTACAAAAGTTGATGCTCACTTTAAGTGGCCGCAATTGCATGAAAGGTGGACACTAAAAAGAAAGAAAAAAGGAAAACGATAGTGTGCGATATTTGTATGGAGGGTTGTTTAGGGCCTCGGTTCGTTCGATACAGAATCGGCGGAGGGGGGGATAGACGGGTGGCTGGGTCGTCAATCGCCATTGTTGTGGCATTTCGCAGTTCTGTCTATTAAAATAAAAAAAATATGTATCACAAAGAAGGTATATCCGTGTCAAAGCGGTTTGTGGCTTAAACGTGGTGTCAACAAAAGAGGGCGTGACGATCGCGTCGTGGTCTCCTTATGTGGCTCTGATGAGGCGTAACGCGAATGATTCTGATTATAGGTGCGTGTGAATACTTGTTGGAGTTAACTGAGCAGCGGGGTTTGATTCGGGGGGAGAATTGCGAGAAGAGGGGGGGGGGGGCAGTTGCTGTTGAAGCGAGAACTAAAGTTTGGTAAGCCCTATTTTAACGCACGTTGATATCGAAATGATTGTACCCTTTCTTTCTTCCTTTCTTTCTGTCTTTCTTTCTATAAATCGCTTTTTTCGTCAACACGGGTGTGATCCCAAGACGCGTGAATTGGAGTGATGAATGAACTGGAGTGGCAGTGTTGGTGGCCTATAAGTCGGGTGGTTTACTTACGCTCGATCGGGTGCATGGGTTATTTCTCTGTTTATATGTATGTAGATGGTGGCTCCGTGTGCCATACCCTCCTTTGTTAACTTTTCTTTCTCTACTTTTTTTGCAATATGGGGTGTATATTGAACACCTTTTCGGCAGTTATTTGTTCAGACGCTCACAAAGAGACCCGATTACATGCCTCGCGATTGTTCGTTGGTCTCGTGCATGCACTGGTCGTTGACTTGCCTGAACGACGCTCTTGACTGTGTACAGCATTGTGTTGTCGTGGTGCATGGCTGTGCATGGCGTGTGATACGAGTGTGTAGGTAAATAGTGTTAATTCTTTGTTACCGAAGCCCCTTAAACGGGTCTGAATGATGGGGGGGGGGGGGGGGGGGTTCGATTAGTGCCTTTGATCGATTCTTATCGATTCGGTGGTTGGGGTGTGTCGTTCTGTTCTCAAGCAAGGACCAAACGAGTCTGTGTTCATATAAGCTCCACTCGCTTGACCGGAAACGACATGCTCATCAAGTTTGCGGAGAACGTATAAAAAGACTAATGCCGGCGTGGATGGTTTTGAATGATTGACGTCAGATGTGTTTATCAAACTACGAAATGTTCATTATGAATTTTTTTAATGTTTATGATGTAGTCATGAGTGTTTTCACCATTCGATGCTGCCTCTTTGTTGTTAAAATGGAACACAAAAGCAACGGCGATGATAAACAAAATGTAAAGGTAGAAAGTGGCATGTTATTTTATTTGTGACTATGTTACAGAAATGTATATCCTGGTGATGCGTAAGGATTCGTATACTCCCGAAATCAAAGTTTAAACGAGCTTGCTGAAGAATGATTGAACAGTGACTGATCAGTGATGCTAACTGAACGAAGCTCTAAGCAGATAATTGACATAATCAAAGTTGCAAATGTCGGTACGAGACAAGGCATCATGATTTAATTGACATTAAGAAACCGAAATTCCATCAATCAACCAATCAATAAATGTCAGCTTTCCAATTCTGTTAAAATAGTGGAAGAAGAAATAATCTTGCCCCCTTTAACTGCAGCTTGTATCAGTTGTTCTTGAAGCAATGAAAAAATCGTTAATTTAACCACTATATATAGTGGCCACCTCATAAACAGCAACCATGGATGGTGGCTGGATGGAGCTGCACCTTTTGATCGGGTGGTGAAGTACCATATTTATTGATACCAAATATCACTCGAGCCTTCATTTTAAACCCTAACCAGATCACTTACTTTTGGTTACTACTGCCTGCCTAATACTATGTCTCGCCTTCACCGTTCCTAAACTCTTATGCTTTGAAAAATGCAGCCTCATCGGGCGAAGCCGTTTACTATCGTGTGGATAAGTGGCGCCACCTAGGGACATTCTGCGGCGCCTGGGCCTCATGTGCCTCACCTATAGTAATTATGTATCATGGGTAATTATGTATCAAGGGTCTCGTATATTGAAGTTATGTGTAATGGCTCTCACTACAGTAATTAATGTCATTGTGTGCAGTTAAGCTTTTGTTATGCGTTGACTGAATATGCGATGAATGATACACTGCCCTCCCCTTCCCCTTTCCCGCGCCCTCTGTATAGTGACGTATCTTCTCTGTGTATTGGATGCAAATCTCGCAGGCCGTACTTTTCATATGGGGGCCCGAAGCCCTCTCAAGCACCGAGACTATACATATCACTGCCTCGGGCGTATCAGGAACTACCTTTCGGGCAGCAATACGATTCGGTCAGTAATATCCCGACACTATGTGTCGGATCGAAGTACCGAATGTAAACACAAAGCACAGAACACTGTGTGTGTGCGAACTTAGGCAGAGTCATTAAACAGTATGTCTCGTAAATTGATTGAGGAAATGTCGAGGCCGCTTAAAGAAAGAATCATCTGTAGTATTCTTCAAAAATAAAGAAATAAAGTCTGCTTGTTGCCATCCAGGCGCTAAGCATTTATTAATATGACCTGTTTTCGGCACATTTCTTCAGAGCACCAAATATATATGTAACAAAAAAAAATCTGGCAAAGATAACGTAGCCGAAGAAACTTCACCAGGTGCTTTTCAGAGCGCCGAACTTCTGAACTTACCTTTGAACTACAACTTACATCCGAAAACAAACATCCGACACTTCGTATATACGGAGAAGTTTCACTAATCAGCTGATCGACTAAACACAGCTCGAAGGACAGTCGGGGTTACTTAAGTCGGAAAGCCCATTGGCCTCGCACACTGACTCGTCCATCGCACGAAGTTCCGTGCAGATGTCACAACGAAATGCACGATATATGGCGGCGAAACCGACACAATCCCGAGCACCACTCATCAAGCTTCAGCAACACTGCACGGTATTGCACGACCCTCAGTAGAACGCAGAGAGCCACGCAAAGCATACGCCTGCTTGCCTGCGTGCTTTGGGCGCGACATCTGACACCGTGCGGTGAACGGAACGAAGTTCAGTGCACACGAAGAACCGCGCTAGCACCGAAGCGCTTGCATATAAACCGGCAGGAGCTCCACATCCTCCCGGTTCCGTAACGCTGCACAGTACTATTGGGACTGAAGCCTCAAATAGCGGACGCCAGGAGGCGCGGTGTCGTCTGCTATCGCACGTGCCTCCTGTGCATGCGATATCCGACACCGCACTGAACAGACGGACGCCTTGCTGAAGCCACGCCATTGGTCAAACGCTGGCTGTGAAGTCGGAGCTTGCGCGAACAGCTGGTTCGTTGTTGCGCGAAGTGAAACCCGAGCTCCAACTTGCGAGAGCACCGCCCTATTGCTCCTCCGCGCTATAAATGGCTCCGGCCAGATGGCGTTTGGTCCAATCAGAACTCAGCGGGGCGCAAATTTCAAAAGGGTGCACTTTCATTGGTCGATTGCGTATAATGTTTTAATGAACGCGTCGAATCGGATTTAGCCTGAAAGTTGCGGGGTTTGGTTTCGTTCTTTGATTGGTGTGTTTGTTGACTGCGCAAGTTGGCGGTTGTGAATGGCTCGTCGCGCCTGCCAATGGTTACACGTAAACAAGTAGAACGATGCTCTTGTGACACCATTTCTACACTCTTATCCGTCTTACTACGGTTTAAAAAGAGAGTAAATTTGGCTTTGAAGAGGTTTCTTACTGAAGCTGCGCTGTTAGCTAGTTGCCGTAGTGGCTTCCGTGTTGCTTCTGAAGCTATATTTGTGAATTCCATTGCACCTGTGAAAACTATGGAATGGAGCCGCGTCGATTAATATATAGGTGCTTTGTGTTTTGATTGGTGTATGCTGACAGATAAGACATTTTTTTGTCGTAGTGTGTTGAGTTTGTTCGTTGTGTTTGTTGGAGTTGTAACATGCATGGTATGTTTGTTGTGCACGTTAGTCGAAGCATTACGCCTTCACGATAGTTCGTCAAATAATCGAGCTTTTGTAATATCATTAGACAACGGTAACTTGCATATTTAGAGACGTTTTAGCGCGCAATGATTATACAATTTCGAGCGGCAAAAAAAAAAAAAAACTTACGTCACGTGTTGGAAACTGAAACGATGATGGTCATCATGTTCCTTTTTGAAAGCAGTAAACTTAAGCGCTATAGTTGTCTCTATAAAATGGTTAAGAAGTCGTGCTTAAATAATTACGGTTTTTTTTTTCGGCTGTTTCACACCGCCTGTATTTCTTTTCTTTTTTTACAATCTTGCTAATGTGTGAGTGATCGCACACATACAAACGCACACACAATTGTTGTTGTGATGACTGCGTTATGTGCTGTTAAATCTGCCGCTAATGGTGACCTTGACGGAGTTTTTAGACTCATAATTACGCCGATGTGATATGAAATGCGTATAGATTTAGGATGCGAAGGCACGTGTGTTGTCTCAGCTCTAAATATTGGCGTTTGAATCCTGAGTTGCTAAACTTCGCATAATTCATTCTTCTTTATTTCTATTATATCAATTTTTGTATTTTTTTTCATATTTCAGCTGAGGTATAAAAATTGGTCGCGTGTATTCGTGCTTTACTGCGAATGTCATCGAAATAGGATATAGCCTTCTGCTGGCCTGTTCTGTTCGTGCATAGCGTTGCATTTTCAGCGCAGCGTAAGAAAGACTATACAGTCTTTCGAATTACGTATGTTCGTTTCATGGAATAATAAATGCTGTTCATATATGTGTGGAAATGCTTTGCACTGTACACATGTATATATATTTGCTTTTTTTTCTTTTGATGTAAATTGCCGTTTCTTGCCAAGTGTAACAAAGGGCAAAAAGAGAAAAAAAGGAAAAGGAGGGAAAAAGTTCCTTAACTGCACTGTACCCCTCTTTTAAAAGTTTGTTTCCTTGTATTCATTGATGCATTTTTTTATATTTTTCTTGTTTCGTATTTCCTACCTTTACTCAATGTTCTATCGGGCCCTGTAAGGTATCAATAATAATAATAATAATAATAATAATAATAATAATAATAATAATTTTTCTAGTAAAGGAACACTCCACCTAATACGTATATGTCGTTACGCCTCGAGATATGCGTAATATTTGTTTTTCGATCGGTAGTATTCACAAGTATGAATCGAGCCACTATGGTTTTAAGGTGACACGGGGTTCAACAAGTGCTTTGACCGCGTAGCTGAATCGCGTAATGGACGGACCAAAAATTTTCCGCGTTCAAGTATCGCAAGAAAGACTTTTTTTACCTGCGTATTCAGAAACGCTCCTCCACTCGACTTTCGCCTTTCACTTGACAGAGTAGAGCACTGCGCCACCACTGGGCTCAAAATGACGCTGCGCTACTCAAGAATGGCAGCAGACTATCGCTGATATGCAGTGTGTTACCGTGCCTAGAGATGGCGCTCCCATCGGCTTTTTCAAGTGAAGGCGAAGCGTTGAGTGAAGGGACGTTCTAGGATATACGGGGGTTATCGCCTTTAATGGATATACGACCTCACGTTTATCCTCCATTCTCGCCCGCCTATATGGAGCACGCGACGCCACATACTTAGGCTGCGGCCGCCACTAAACGCTGCCCTGTTCAGCCCCCTTCTTCGTCGCATTTACAGTTCTTCCGAGGAGTCTAAAAATATATTCGCATGTCTGCATCGTGCGCAAGTGTCGTGACGGGCACGTGCTATTATGCACGCGCTGCAGTCTGCTGCAGCTATATTTATGCACGCTGCAGGACTGCGTGTATAGGCGGCTGCATGGAGGCGCATAGACAGCGGCTGTGTATAGGCTATATCCAACGCTGACAGTGCTGACCGGGTCACGTGTCCTCCAGCCATGCCAGCCCAGTATTCCATACCACTGAGCCACACCAGTGCACAAGGAACGTGTTAGTGATGTTATTTGTATACATTTCTCTTATAATTTATTTAACTGTGCGAGACGAAGAAACGAAATATCGGGTAAAAAAATACCAGGTCTCCTATGCGCTCTTACTTCATTTGTTATTTCGTCGCCATAGATTGAGGATTTCAAGGCTTGTTATAGAGTAAGATAAAACCGAGGGTATCAAAAAAAAAATACGATCCCGAAAACAAATAATGCAGTAATTCAGGCCAGCTATGAAATGCGATACAAATGAAGAGGAAAAAAGAAAACGTTCAGTTTTACTGCGACCGTCTCTTATGGGACTGGGTACAAAACGCGTTGCGTTGATCAATATCGTGGATCTCTCTATCTCAGAACGATAAAGCTTTTTTTTTATTTGTATTCGTTTTTTTTCCTTCAACTTGAGGATATTCGTAAATAATAGCGCGGAGATGGTATCTTTCTGAGAAAAAAAAAACACGCACAAAGGCGTACGAATGCCAAGAAAATGAAAACACGGACGATATATGCAAATGACAAACTTGGCTCGAGCAACCCGGCGATGGCATGCGACGATTCACAAAAATTCGACTAGGGAACTAAGTGAAATGCGAAAAAAACATGAAGCAATTTAATCTTCATCTCTCAATCAACGCATCTGAGCGAGCCAAATGGCACACAGCAACACGACACGATTGAAAAAAAAAACAACAAAATAAAAACGCCCCCCTTTTTTGCATGGGCACTCACTGCAGTCCAAGAAACCCGCGCGCTGGGGTAATTTTCCTCGCCTGCCTGCAGCGTCCAAAAAAGCTGGTGACCTGTTGCGAGGGGCGGCTGCAGAGACCGTTGCCTACGTCATCAAGTCCGCGTGTCTTCTCTCTCTCTCTCCACGTAAGAGAACGAGAAGGAAAACGTCAAGTCGAGACGCTGACCTTATACGTCCTCCTCTCCTCTTTCCTTCTCTCATGGCGCACATGTTTGCGGCCAATTATCCATCCTTTCGAGCGTTCGACGTACCTTTTGCTTTGCTCTTGTATTTTTTATGTGTGTAGTGTTTTTGTTTTTTCGCCCTGTGTACCGTGTGTTTCGCTGCCCGGTCATTCTGCTAGATGTTGGAGGAAGTAATTTTCTTTTCAGGGGGCAAAGGAAAGAAGAAAAAAAGAATGTAAAGTGTTCCAAGCTAAACGCAAGGTGCCGAATTACTGTTTGTGTTCGATGAAGCGAAATGAACGCGCTGCAACGTCATGCTTATGTTTCCTTCTTTCTTTCTTTTTTTTTCTACGCCTTCACTCATCGCGTTCTCTGTATATTGCAAGACACACATGTCCTGCTCCTTCACGTGTCCAGACTAAATGCTCGTTGTCGTTTGCTATACGGTCCCCAACTTGGTTTCGAGTAATTAACGGCAGTACGGCGGAAGCTAGTAGATAATGACGTCGATAGAAATTGACCCTACCAAGATGGCAACCCTGAATTTTGTGTATTTTGCGAGGCAAGCAAATCATCTCGTCTTTTCAGCACTTCCGACTGCGTCGGCCCAGACGAAGTCGTCTGTCTGCTCCTGCCGTCTGCTATGCGGTCGCTTCTGTTCTGGTTAAATAGGTGCAGTATGGCTAAACCAGCAAACCTTGTTGTTTAACCTTGCGGGAAAAAAATAAAAATGAATGCACTGTTGCTGTATGCTAATGCTTGCTTGACAAGCTCAGAATATGCCGGAGTAATTTAACTTGCGCAGCTTTTCAGGTCTTGAACACGAAACTTGCGTACCTTATGCACACAATTCTGTCGTTCTATCAAGTCATTGCCCTCCTTGTGCGTCTCGGCTATAAGCCTTTCGCAATGATGCACGGTTCTAACGCGCGCGCGAGCAGTTCCTCAGTGCGCCCCCTATTTAACTTGCTCTCTCTCTCTTTCGTGTGTTGCAAATTCAGAGCAAACTGTCGAGTGACGTTATGGGAGCCACGCTCGTCGAGTCGTTTGCAAAACGTTCGCAAACTGGAGCGACGGAACTCGGTCGCGCTGTCGTCGGAATCGGGGTGCTTGTTAGCGCCCCCTCGCGTCTCACTTCGACGTCGACCAGGCAATTCACGTGCGACGTTTTGTACGTGGCTATTATGTAACTTTATCTTCGTTGTAAATCTGCAAATAGACCTTTATATTTGCTCGTGTTATTCTACTTATGCACTTGATTTTTTAATAAATTGCGCTATAATATATATATATATATATATATATATATATATATATATATATATATATATATATATATATATATATTCCAATACATTAAAACGAGATAGACCCCGGCACACCACTGTATATGCAATGTGTGCATGAAGGGCAAAATAAAATAAATAAAAATAAAATAGGGTGCAATGTGTCGATTTTGTAATATTATATAATCGTCTTGAGTGTGTATTGAGATTGATATGTTTTCACGATGAAGTCACTGTGAATCTTTGGCGTTGATTAGGTAGTTTTTTGTGTTTGTATTCTTTAAGGGTCAGGCCTGTTGCCGACGCTTGGTTATATGAATGGCGCGTGTCTGAATGAAACAAAAACGGTTTAATCACAACCACGACTTGATGCGGTGATTCCTTTGTACATAGTAACGTAATATTTTGCATGTGATGCAGAGCACTCGCGCTGAAATGTGATTGAGCACTGGCACGTTTGGAATTAGAAGGGAAAAAAGTAGACGATCAATGTCGTCGGCGTGTTTTTTTTTGTTTCTTTATTAGACGGGCGAACACACACTTGTGCGTACATGTAGGTATTCTCATAAGTGTTTACTTTCAAGAGAGCTTTATTGAACCATGTTTGTAAAACTGACGACACTTTTTCCTTGAAGTGCCTTTGTGAATATTGATCAATATGACCAAAGACCCCAAACTTTGCAGTGTTTTTGCATGGTTTCGCGGAAATAACGCGGAAATATTTCGTAATGCTGTTTTTGACTCTTCGTCAAACCTGTATAGGTTCTTTTTGATATGCTGCTTCTGGTCAAATAATGCGCGTGGAGTTATTTTTGCAATGAAGTTGTTTTATCGACACAAATTCATTCAGATGCGAAGTCGAAAGTTCATGTTTAAAGAAAAAAAAAAGGAAGGGGGTGGGGGGACGAGTAGGCCAACTCATGGCTTGCTTCATAGCATGAATGGAAAGAATTTGTTGAGAAATTGAAACAGATACGCATCGCTTTTTTATTATTATTTCGTTCAGACGGTCGGACTAACTTTCTCGTGGTATAATGCTTGATTGCGCGAAATCATACGCCATTTCAATTCTGTATAGTCTGCGTCATTACAAAGTTTCATTCGCTTCAATTAAATTTTGTGTTTCGACAAATACGATCGGTACGACAACCTGGACAAAAGGCTATAGCTTAGCGGACGTCGCTCGATTGGTTGGCTCTTAAGCGTATTTACACAAAGTATACGTTAAACACGCAGGCTCGAAAAAAAGCAAGAACAACGATCTTGAAGGAAAAAAAAAAAGCGCCTCGTGCACCGACGCACTCGGCTCCCGATAGAGGCGCTGTTGCCAGCGCCCGCTGCGCCACTTACAGCCGCGCCGTTCTCTCTTTGTATTTATTTCTTTTTTTGTCTTTCTAAGTTTCTTTTTTGTCCTTACATCGTGGGGCGCCTTGAACGAGCGCCGCCTCCTCCCACTGCCGCCGGCGGCCAGGTAATTCCAGGTGCCGGGAAGGAGGTTGGCGCCATTTTGATCGCGTCGACCCTCTCCACGGTCGCCATCTTGGCCGGACGTCTGCTCGCATGCCAACAAGCAGACGACCAGACAAGCAGACGACCAGCAGGCGGCGTTTTTTTTTTCTGCAGTGTCGTCTGCATGCTTCATCGCGTTGGCATGCGAGTCACCTGTTTTAACCTTCCGTCTGTACGACCGGAAGTGCGAAACCCGAATTTAATTAAAACGACGTGTGTCACAATGTACGATTCACTTTGTCTACTATATGCGGAATCTCTCCTTTGTGTATCAGTAGTGCACTACGATGATGTACAACTGTAAATTACCCGCAGAAAAGATCGGGGTTTTCGTCGCACTAAATGTTCAATCAGTATAATGAATATTTACAAATTGATACGTCACGTTCATTAATCAAGAGTAATCTTTGCTTAAAGACATGATGTTCCATTTCATGTTTTTTTATTACTGTACACATTTGCCGGTTCAAAGAGCCACTGGTTGTTTCCAAGTTACCATCTGTTCACTTCACACTAATGATTAGCGGCGTGAAATTTTCGTCAAGCGAAGCGCTGTCGTTAAAAGCTTTCAGCCGTCAACTCGAATGCTTATTTCCTTAATTAAAGCCTCGCACTGTCCAACTCTTGACTACGGTTGGGGTCATTGCGTGCGCAGTACTAAAATAGGATGTTTATCTCTGGACATCCGGGTATCATTTCTCTTCAGCGCGCTTCGCGATTGTTTATGGCGGCCAACGGCAGCGAGGCATTGCCGATCGTAAGGAGATTTGGCACGCTAGCCAATTATTCTGTGTATAAACCGCAGCGAAATATTTCCTTTTTCGCCTATGTATACTTTTTATCCAACGCGCTTATAAGCGATCTTCTCCAAGCAAAAAGGGTCGACACGTGCTCATGGGAAGGCGCGTGACAAGTGTCGCAGACGAAATTTTGAATATCGTCTGCTAGCGATCTTGGATTATAGGTCGTCTGCAACGATGTGAAGTGCGTCATGGGCTGTGAAAGGAACATTTTTAATTTTTTTTTGACTTTCGGCAACATATTCATAAAATTGTGTAACTTAGCACCGACCGAACCGATTTCATGCTTACGCGTTTACTGTATAACGTTTGATTGTTAAAAAATACAAAACGGCGAGTTACAACTTAAAGTCAATATGACGTCACCAAAACCCATCCGTAAAAGCCTGTGGAGTCGTCTGGAAGCATGTTTGATTTTACATCGTCGTGAAATCGATAATTGAACGCAGAATACATGCGTAAATCATTAACAGTGATCTCCGTGCTGTCATTGTCAGAACATCATGATTCTAAATTAGAGTAAAACCACGAAAACTTTAACACAGTGGCGGACGTGATCTGGAGCAGACTGCAAAGTCCGCAGTTTCGTATATATCTGGGGCAACCGCGCATAGTTTGTGAAACGTGGATGTTTATGTCGGTATCTTTGCACAAACTTCACGACTTCAGGAAAGTTTGAGCTATAGATCTTATCGCGACTGCAGGCGCATTTGTAGATAAAAAAAAAGGTGTATCAAGGTACGTATGCGTGACCTTATGCAGTCATAGATCTATTAAAAAAGAAAAAAAAAATCACGATACGCCCATCCTCCCCCCCCCCCAAATAAAATCGTTTGATTTCGATTGCTGATATAAAGCCAAGGCTGAAAAAAGTTCCGAGACTAAACGAATACATCCCTCGCTGTTATGCGTCCTCAAGCTCGCGACCGTGAAGAAAAAAAACGAACAACCAATAAAGCGTTACGAAGATCTAACGGTTCTTCTCTGTTCAAAGTCTTCGAGGCCGAGCAGCTGACGATCACAGCAGACGACAGACAACGACGGCTGCCTTCTGCATGGAGTCACGTCTGTTTCTCTGGACAGTGACTGACCACCTGCGTGCAGTGGCAGTCACGTGACCTTTTCGTTTATCTGTCCTTTTTTTTTCCTTGGCACGAGACCGTCGGAGGACGCGGCGGCTTTATCGGATGAGCGAATCGGCTTCCCAAATTGGAGGCGGAGTCAGCGTCAAGAAGGAAGAGTAGGGCCAGGGAAGAAAAGCAAAACGCAAAAGTATACGTCAGTGAGGCCGCGAAGAGGCGGCCAACTTCTGCACGCGCAGTATAAGCAGCGTCGTCTGCTCTCGGCACTGACGTCATCGCTCCACCCGCGCGCGCCGCCATGTTTGTTTCAACCCTCGCCCTGAGCCAACGTCACCGCTCGCTTGGTTCTTGCGCGAGAGGTCGAATCGCGGGTGGCAGAAGTCAGGTAAGCGTGCAAAGAAGTAAAAAAAAAAAGACGGCAAAGCGAAAGACGAAGAAACGCGACGCTTGAAACTGCGGCGCGGGAAGAGGTTACTTCTGCCAGCGAATGTATAAACGCTATATTGCGTGACGCTTGCGTATAAATATCGCAAGCGCTTGGCGTGCGAACAGTCCATGCGGAACACTGAAAACACTATACGATTGGTTTCCTTCTTTCTTATTTCACTCTCCCTCGCATTCGTCTGGTGCGTTCACGCTCGGGTCAGTGGTATACACACGAAGCAGCTCGCCGCAATAAACGGAAATTACGTCATCATCCATGACGGCGCGATGGGTTTTGACACTTCACTCCTCCGCAGCTATGCACGAACCAAAGAGTAAGACTGCCAGCAGTTTCCGCTTTTTGTTGTTGTTGTTGTTCCTCCGTCATACTTGCAGATCCCTTCTCCCGACCATACATTGAAGCACGCAGGCAGATCTCGCGAAAGTTTGGAGGACACCGAAAACTTTTCGGTTGGCGTCGCCATACTGCACATACGTGAGAGCTTTCGCCATCACGGGGACTAAGACGTGTGGCAGCTTGGTCTAGTTGGTATGGCATGACGATAGTTATAGCGCGAGAACAAAACGACGACAGAGAGACAAGAAGGACACGAAAGACACAAGACGTTTGGAAGCGACCACTGAAAAATAATGATCAGTAGCCGCTGGAGTGAAATGAAAGGACACTTCACGCTTCCTGATGGCGAATGGGATGGGGGGATGCCTTGATGATAGCCACATCCGGCCACCACGAGGAAGGAACCGAAAGAAATAAACGAGACGACGGCATTCTGCGAATAAGAAACGAACTACGAATAAAGGTGAAAGTTTTCAGAAGCGAGAATCGATTAAAGCTGCAGGCTGCCGCGTGAAGCCGTGAAGTTTTTCGCTATCGTTCCGACAGGTACAATTAGAGAGTGAGGGCAGTGTATGCACGGCAGTGGGACGAGCTTTTGTCGAGGTCCGCGGAGTAAACAGTTCTGCCCGTTTTGTTTGCTTTTTAACGTTTCCCGGCAGGACTGTCTATTGTGGGCGAAGTGTGCTTATGCGGAGAAAAAAAAAGAAAACAGATAAACCTGCAGCGGGTACGAAGCGAGAGATACGTCATCACCTTCGCGTACGAGAAGGGCGCGGGGATGTGCTCACAAAAGGCTGCTTGCTGGTCAAGCCCGAATGATGTTCCTCGTACTACGAGCGCATACAATGGGTTCGACGAACCGAGGGCTATCCTGCAGGTACACAAAGGCCTTTCTGGCGTGCCTCCGTCTTCACGCCCCCCATCCCCGACCCTTCGTCGTCACCGAAACTCCTCACTACCGCCTCTTCCCCCAACTGCAAACTTCATCCTTCTTGGGAACTGACAGTCTGACAAGAGCACTCCGAGGGGGTTTGCAAGCACGGTGCTGTTGGCTCTCGGTCTGGGGAAATTTCATCCTATCTGCCCTGTGAAGGCGTCGAAGTCGGGCATTAGGGACCCTTCGGAGAATGTTGTCGCGCGTGGAAAGCACGGGACGTTTCGGTTGTAGCCGATTTCGCTGTCTCGGTGAAGGAAGGAGTGTACTGACAAGGTGATAAGGCGATCCATGCTTCCTAGAAGCAAAGCTCCTACGTACTATACATGTCGAAGGGCTGCGGAGGTGTCTTTTCTCACATGGACTACGCCTTTTTAGTTACGGGGCCATGTTAGTCTGTGGAAAGATTCGCGAGCAAAGTTGTTAGGTGGGCTAGTTGGCTCATCAACAGTGTGGAAGAATCGCAAAAGAAAAAACTGGACAGTGAGCACCCAGAACACAGTGCATGTCGCAGAATGAACCACCATTTCAGAAGGACAGTGACCACTACTAACGCGACGTGTCGGCCATGCTTTTGATTTCCGCGGTGACAGGGATCTTCAACAGGGAAAGTTCCTGATCTATTCCGTTGACATTTAGCGGCCATGACCGACTCTATATACTACTCGTTCGTGCAAAACGCCTTTCGTTGTGACGTTTTGGTGCGGCAGCTTGCTCTCCGCGTTAACATAAGCAGGACGACTAACAAAACGCCATATTCATTGTCAAAGAGTGTTGTCCAGCTGCACTTACTTCCACGTTCCTCAAACATACGTATAAACACGCTTATTGGAAATAAACTGAACCAACTAAACTTTTTTTAATAGGACCATGACCGATGCTTAACACAGACGCCACAACACACGTTCATCCGAAGGTGGCTCCGATGACGCGACGTTTCGGCTATGTCTTTCGCTCTTCGCGATGACAGAACTTCACCCTCACACGACCCTGGGGGGGGGGGAGGACATGCGGAAACAGACGTATGGATGATGATGGGTTGATGAGTTACGTGCGACTCTGAGACAAAGTGCCTCCGGGTGCCGCGTCTCCTTCCTATCTGACAACGGCTTGTACACTGAGAAAGATACGGCGCACCTTCCTTGTTTCCACAGAGAACCACTCTGCTCGTTCCTGCGTGAAGAGGCTGTGACGTTTAGGCTACACTCTTTCGCTCTCCGCCGGTCCAGTTCCTGCTTCCCGACACCTGACAAGTGGAGTCGAGAGCTCAACGACCCCCCCCCCCCCCCCCCCAGGGAAGCGACGTTTCACAGTTCACTAGACTCGGGTTTCGATGGCAAAACGAATTCCAAGCTTGTCTGGAACAAATCTTTTCACGGACGCATGGTTTTCGTTTCAATGTTGCTGGAATGGTACGTGTCTAATGTGTCATTTCGCGATGGTATACGCAATGTCTCAACCACGACACGTTCGCGAATATTTCTACGAAGACAACAGGTTGGAATCTTTCAAAACCTCCCACTGTACACGACTTCAATCCTAGCATGATTTTCGAGCACTACAAAGACAAAGGGTCTTTGGAACGGACACGGAAGCAGGTACTTGAATCCCGAAACGGCCAACGACACGCTGTTACGTCCAGCCTGCAAACGCACACGGCGAAAGGTCGGACGAAGCGAACATCTCTTACCGTCGACACACGTCACATCACAAACACGTAACGTCAATCAAGGTTACGGAAGCACTAAAATCGCGTAACAGCTGTTGCAAGAGCGCGCGGAAACGCGAACACGCTCCCGATATTTCAATATCGGCAATACGCACGTCGCTCCAGCAGCCAATCACAGAGCCGAACGCGCTTTTATAAGGAGGTCGTTAGGCCGAACCATGGAGGAGATCGTATCGTCTGTTAAACGGAGCGTCGTCTGCATGCAACCGCGCGAAGGCCTATAGGTCCGCCAGACGATTTGCACACAAGGGCTACAGCGGCGGCGGAGACGCTCTGCAAGACGCAGGCGTAACTCTCTCAAGGCTTGCGAGAAAAAACATAGATGCGATCTTTATGCTACTGCGCCTTCCACGAAGCGAGCGATACGAAATACCTTGCTCGGCGCGCCGGAGCGAGGCCTTTTCTTTTGCTTTTTCGTACTCTTCCCCTTAGCAGACGACGTGTGGCCTGAGACTTCAAGAATGGCAATGGCGCAGCAGGCGATATTTTCCGTTTCCTCTAGCAGACGACGCGCCTTTGCGAACACGAAATCACGGCACAGAAGGTTCGCGTAAAGACGCCTTCACGGCTCGAAGTCACGATCGACGCGCGTCCACGTCATCATCAAAGTAGGTACGGAGAACAAAGCGAGTGAAAAGACGTTGCCGCCGCCATGGGGGCTCGGAATAAGGTGACGACGTGTCATAATCCCAGAGGCGACGTCGTCTTCCTATAGACCCCGGGTTGCCACCGAAGTCGTCGGTGAGGTCGATGCTGGACGTGCCTGTACCATGACTGTTCCAGAAGGTGTCGCCGATGGTGTTCAACACGGGGCACAGCTTGGCGCGCCTTGATTTTAGCGGGACGGCGCGGCGCGCGCGATCTCATCAGGACGGTGTACACCCACACAAGTTGCACAGGGAACACGCACTTTTCGGGCAGAAGACAATAAGGGACCCGTACATGAAGGAGAGAGCACTAGTGCAGCAACCCACCTGTGGGCACCGCGAGCGGCGGCTGTCGGTGTTGCTGGCGGCCCGACCCGGTCCTCGCTCGTCGGTTGTTCAGGGCTACCGGCTAAACCCGAAAAACCAGTCTCCTGCTCGTCCGCCATGGCTGCCAACCTGTTTGGCGGGCTTCTCTCGGCAACGCCGTCAGCGAGCCATGCGGCCGTTACGCCTGGCCTGCCGCCGATGCCGGCTGGTGTAGCGCCGGTGTGTTGGCGGTGCAGGTGGGAGAGGCTCGGGCGCCTTCTCGCCCCCAATCGCGCGTTTCTTCTTCCCCCTACCGACGCCAGCGAGCGGAGCGACACCTGACGGCGCCATCTTGGCCGCGGGGGGAGAAGACAGGTGCACGCGCACCACTACACCACCGAGAGCCGTGGTGGTACGCGAGGCAGGTATCCGCGAGAAGGCGAGGACGCCGCCTTCTCCCGCCGGCTCTCCCTTCCCTCTTGATGGTTCTCCGTGATGGTGGTGGGGGAGGATGTACGGAGAAGAGGGGAGGGAGAACCCTGAAGAGAAACGCCGGCAGTGCCTTTGTTGCTCTTCGGTTTTGGTTCGGTGGCACGAAGCTCGCGGACAAGGCCTCATCGGCTCTTGCTTGCGAGGGACACTGTCTGGTTCGGCGATGCCGTCAGTAGGCATGGCTGACGCATGCTGCGAAAGATTGACCGCCAGTGTGCACCGATTGTCCGCGTGTAGGACAGGACGGGACGTGTGGGAGGGCATTCGTTTTCATTTGCGACGCCTTTGTGGCGTCAGATAGTTCCGGAACTTCGCCCTTGTGCCGGGGACGCAGCCAGGCGCTACACGCTTCGAGCCTGGTGCTGTCTGAGTGGCAGGGTTGGCAGCGAACATGCACTGTTTGTAGATGGCAGGCAGTCGTGGGAGAGGGTAGGGCTGTGGGCAATGTTTTTCTCTTGCGGAGGTTTGGGCGGATATGCAAGAATTTGACTTGTCCCTCCCTGAAGGGGCGACTGCAAGACGCTTCCTCGGTTAGAGGTGATTACAGGCTCCCTATATGATAAGTGGTCCTTCTTTAATTCTATACATATAGTCGGACATGTACTTGTCATAGCTCTGTCTGAAAAAATTGTCTGAAAAAAATATGTATAGTTAAACGGCATCGTGAGTTCATGTCGTTTATAACATGCGTGAGACATCGTTACATATTATGCTTCCGAGTGTCAGTGACATAATTGCTCAGCTGTTCGATGGCTGAATCGACATATCCAAAGAACAGAACAAAAGGCGGACGTTCGGAGGCATAAGACGCTTCCTACTGGTATTATATCCTCAACAATGACCAACTAGCCACTTGTACAGTATCTAAAGCTAAAGTACAATTAACTGTAGCTAAAGAAGCCCGCAGGTCGCGAGATCGAATCTCGGCTGCGGTGGCTGCATTTTCGATGGAGGCAAAAATACTGTAGGCCCGTGTGCTCAGATTTGAGTGCACGTTAAAGAACCCCAGGTGGTTGAAATTTCCGGAGCCCTCCGCTACGGGAGGAAGGAACAGAGAGGCGTCATCTCATAATCATATGGTGGTTTTGGGACGTAAAACTCTACATATCAAGCAATCAGCCAGCCCTATTCTGACATTGAAACACCACTTTTTCTTTACGTGCTAGCAATACAAGCGACCACCTGTAGCAGTTGCAGAAGTTCTAAACAGTGACAGCAGTGTGTATGTATCCAGGACGTCCATCAGACATCCATAAAACGTCTCGTTCTTCCTCGTGTATAATGTACAGGTACGGGAAAATAATCGCCGGTCCAGGATCGATATCGCGGCCTAATCGCATCTCACCGAGGCAATCAGGACGTTGATATGCCTCTTTTTTTTCCGTATGCGGATGGAGAATAAGAGGAAGCGAATATTCGAGGACCCGGCTGCGTCCTGTGAGCACCTGGAAGCAGACACATATCTAATGGGCTTTTTATGTGGTTCATGGCCGCCTGTGCAAGTGGCCGCAGTGCGTCCAAGGAAGTGGTGTTCGCGGATGACAGTCTGAAACGAAGCTTGCACCGAGGCTGATATGCCGACTGAGAACTTAAATTTGGTAGTGTCGAACGTTCCACTGCACAACAGCGGCGCATATTCAGGAAAACGCCTTGGCAGACTTGCCTTCTAGTGTATATATATATATATATATATATATATATATATATATATATATAGCGCCAGAGCAAATAGTATTTTCGTTCGGTGGAATATACAGCGAAGTACACAAGACTCGTGAGCGACGCTTTTTATTTATTCGGCCGGACTGCGGCCTTCATCAGTGGTGAGGAAGGATGGACTCCGGCGGAAATGTCAATAAATCGCTTTACACGACCGGCTTCTGTACTTAACTGAGCCTATATATGGACGTGGGCCGGGCATGTAGCGCGTAGACAGGATAGCCGCTGGTCGTAAGGGTAACTAACTGGATTACCAGAGAAGGCAAGCGGGTTATGGGGGAGACAGAAGGTTAGGTGGGGCAGATGAGATTAAGAAGTTTGCGGGTATAAATTGACAGCAGCAAGCACAGGACCGAGTTGACTGGCGGGACATGGGAGAGGCCTTTGTCTTGCGGTGGACGTAGTCAGGTTGATGATGATGATAATATATCTTTATAACTGAAAGCGAGGAAAGAACTCGGCGTCTCCCTCCGACTCATCGTGAGGACCTCTCGGCCTGCCTCCTTACATATGATCTGTAGGGGTGAGGTGGAAGGGAGGTAGTAGACGCTTTTTATACATACGAAGACAGCTTTCGCAGATGTGATGTATAGCCGCGTTCAAAATAGTCGCTGGGGAGTTTTTTTTTATTTTTTGTTGTTGTTGTTGTGGAAGGCGGGGTAAGGACCGGTTTCTGATTGGCTCGCACTGTTGGTCACCTCGTTGACTGCCCTTTGGTTCCTTAAGGTCACGTTTATCTTGACCGAGCGTGAATGTTCCATCGTGGGCTGACTCTTTATATACAAGTTTGTCTATGCATACATGCATGTGGAACTTCGCGAAGCGACGTACAGAATACGTACATACGTGGACGTCTATTCGACGTCTGTGTGTATGTGCACTGCCTATAGGGATATCGAAGCGACGTCGTGAGTCCGTTCACACTGCTTCGGGACATTGCTTTGGTAGATCGCACATACTTGTATGCTGCTTAGGTGGATTGACGGTGTTCTTACGCCGGAGGGAGTTGTATAAAAGTAAATAAAAAATAAAAGGACGGAACGAGAGCAAGAGGAAGGAAAGAAAGGTCACATCATGTATACACGTATGAAACCGACAACGCAATTTCTTCGAAACGAGCTCTTCCACTCTTTGGCGTTAAAAGTGTCGTATACATTTTCCGCCTCTTCACTTACACCCCTCAAATGTCGGCGTTATAGCGAAATTAAGGTGTTGCAAAGGTGTTTTACTTACGAACTCGCTACTTGTGAATATAAAGGTGCCTCCAAAAGTGGTGGTAGCGCAAACACTCGTATTACACCGTTAACGGTGTAAAAAAAGTTTAGGGTGTATCTTCTCTGCGTATTCCTGATTTAAAAGTTGACTAAAGCTGGTATTTGTAACGACTGTTTTGTCTTAAAATGTTATATTTTGTAAATAATTAAGCTGTGTGCGTGCTGTGTGTGATACGTACTGAAAGTTTGACGCAACCTTAATAAAAGTCAGCAGCTAATAAAGCCCGAAGGAAGGTATATTCTCAATTGTATTGTTTATTTAACTTATTGCAATGTTTGTGATTTAGATGCAAGGTGCGCAGAATAGCGTCGCCTGGTTGGTCACTGGTAATTTCAAGTATATGAAGCAGCATTTCATCAAATAAGACAACTTCAGCTGAAAAATCATATCTCAACGCCGCCTAACAATAAAACTGATACATTTCTTCCGAAATTACTCCTATCTGACAAGAATCAATAATGAATGAATTATGTACATTGCCTTCTCACTTCATATCTAGACGTTGTTATGATGAGTGTAATGTTCTGCAAATGGGCTACCGCACGAATAACTTTCGAAGTTTCTTTTTCCCCCACACCTCCACGCACTGGAACTGGCTTCCTATAAGTGTAAAATCTAATATAATCGTAAAATATCAAATTGTGAAATATTAACCATAGTTACATTCGTTTTATCATCATAATTTTCCGTGAGGTATAAAGTACCTGTCTCCTTTACTCTTGCTGTTATCTTTTTCCGTTTCTTTTATTTTCTTGACGAAATGTGCCTGCATTCAGATGATTTAGTATGTATGTGTCGGCACTTTTCAATGCTGTTCCTACCGCACTGTAATTAGCTCATATATTATTTTTTTGTGTTGTATATACAAATATTTTGTAATGTAACTATAGTTCTTGAGTTGCCGCCCCCCCCCCCTGCTTATGCAATAATGCCCCCAGGTGGTGCAGGTATTTATTTAAATAATAAATGAATAAATATTCGAAGAACGTACAGTAGGCTACAAGGCTCGCCATCGGCAGTGGCCGAACCCGTAACAATGACTACAATACAGTTTGAAAAAAAAATACTGTACAAAACTGTACCATACACCTTCCTTCGTGCTTCGTTAGCTGCATGTTTTGATTAAGACTGTGTCAAACAATGAAACGGGCCCCTGCCGGATTCTCCTCTTTCACACACTGAACGTTTGATGTATACACTCTTAATTATGCCCCGCGTGCTTGAAGTGCTGGATGTTGCCAGTACACTGCGCCTCCCTTCTGGTTTTTTGGCTGTAGGTCCCACTTTATCCGGGACTACATTAAGAGTATATATGCGTCCACTGGACTGCGGAGTGACGTCGTGAGTCCGTTGACATGAAGTGCTGGATGTAGCCAGGACATTGCGCCTCCCTTCTTGTTTCCTGGCTATAGGTCGCACTTTATCCGGGACATTATCAAGAGTATACATGCGTCCACTGGACTGCGGAAAGACGTCGCGAGTCCGTTTATATGAAGTGCTGGATGTAGCCAGGACACTGCGCCTCCCTTCTTGTTTCCCGGCTATAGGTCGCACTTTATCCGGGACTACATTAAGAGTATACATGCGTCCACTGGACTGCAGAGTGACGTCGTGAGTCCGTTGACATAAAGGGCTGGATGCAGACAGGACACTACGCCTCCCTTCTGGTTTCCTGGCTATAGGTCGCACTTTATCCGGGACATTATCAAGAGTATATATGCGTCCACTGGACTGCGAAGTGACGTCGTGAGTCCGTTGACATTGCTTCGGTATACATACACGAGATCACCGCTCCGGAGCGAGTGGCGTATAGAAGTAAAAAAAAAAGAAAGGAAAGAAACGTGACATGTAGCCAAAAGACGAAGAGCACAGGAAGGTGGGTAATGCGAGTGTGGTGAGAGAAAAATGTCGCGATGGCGTCGACCTTGCATGTGCGGCCGAAGGCTGCATTTACGCAGAAATCGCGTATGCAAAGGCCTCTCTCTCTCGGTTGCACGCCCTGCTAAAAGAGGGGCCCCCCTTTCGCGTCACTGCCAACCGCCGCGTGTATATAAGACTGTGGCGTCATTCGCTCTGCAATGAATACAGCGGGCTATTAGAACACTGTGTGACGTGTAAGTGGATGTTCGGGGTGCGGCGCCCGCATGTGTGCATTTTTTTTAGGTTTGAGTGCACTGAAACGACGCGTGCCGCGTCGACTGTGTTAGTTAGATACGAAGCATGCTATACTGAAACATGTGTGCCATTCATTCCAGTGACTCCATGTTTCCGTGAGATTCCTTCGGAAGTAGATAAGTGTATATGGAAAACAAGGATTCCATGCGAAACGATGTATGCGGGAAACGTATCGATTCCACGAGAAAAGATGAAATATTGACATGGTACATTGAAAGGAAGCATTGATTGATTGATTGATTGATTGATTATGTGGGGTTTAACGTCCCAAAACCACTATATGATTACGAGAGACGCCGTAGTGGAGGGCTCCGGAAATTTCGACCATGGACCTGGGGTTCTTTAACGTGCACCCAAATCTGAGCACACGGGCCTACAACATTTCCGCCTCCATCGGAAATGCAGCCGCCGCAGCCGAGATTCGATCCCGCGACCTGCGGGTCAGCAGCCCGAGTACCTTAGCCACTAGACCACCGCGGCAGGGCTTCAAAGAAAGCATGAGTATGTGTGACTCCTTTTGGTGTGTCCTGACTGGCCTCGTATATAACTCTTTTATGGAGACATGTTGCCTCCGTTGTGCGTAACATGACTCTCCGAAGGGAGCACACAGGGATCTGTATACGGAGAGATACGGCGTGTCTCTTTCAAGACAGTGGTATGCGTGGCAAGCTCTCAAGCAAGAGTCGTGGGACACTTTTTAGATGCGAAGCGTCTTATAGTCGAACTCAATCCGGTGTGCGGCGTGACCGCTCTTAATGCGCATGCGCGTCCCTCCCCCTCTCTCCCCTCGCAACGTCGACACACACTGCATCTGCTATTCTACGATTCCGCGACTTCACGATTTTATTTCACATGTAAAAAAGCGAAAGCTGTTGTGGGATCACAACTCGGGTCACGCGCAGTTGTCCGCCGCCGCCGCCGCCGGTGTCCGTAACCACATCGCGTAAAATTAAAAAGGAACCTGCCACCAAAGACCCAGTGGGGCTCCAAACCCGGATCTGCTGGGTGCCAACCCAGTATTCTACCGCGGAGCTACGCCAGTGCTTGTGACTTCTAGGCAAACCTAGCACCAAAGACACAGGGAGGCTCGAACCCGGGTCCGCTGGGTGCCAGCCCGGTGTTCTACCACTGAGCTACGCTGGTGTTTATTTTTCTTTCATGGCATTTACTACAATGTGTGTTAAAATAAACATAAAATGACACTCATAGTATGGAACATAGGTACAATCACAGAGCGACAATAAGCGCTTTAGCGTTACTAACGAAACACTCGACAATTAATGAAGTTCAGTAAAGCAGCGAGATTTCTTAAAATTGCGTTATACACAACAGGTGACAAGGCAAAGCACCTCACCAAGATGTGGCACCAGTCCGGTTTGAAGTCCATTTCATCATAAACGCCTTTTAGGTGGAGAGCCATTCTAATGAAATGTGAGCTCGAAAAAATGGTGGGTTCTGCGTTGCGATCTTTCATACGCGTCTTCCATATATACTGTCAATACCCATGAGAAAAAGCATATCAAGAGGCACTTCTTCAAGTGATGTCGGAATGAGATAACGTATTGTGTAAGATATAGTATCAAACCCTTTTTTTTTTCAGAGTCCGATGAAGGACATCCCAGAACAAGATAGCATCTCTGCAACTAACAAAGCAGTGTCCTATTGTCCGTGGCGCATCACATAGGCGGCAGTCAACATAGGAAACAAAAGTACCTTTTTTTTTTAACCTTGGGACTTGTTGGCAAACTTGCCTTAGGCAGGCTTCATGTCGGGAAAGCAATCGCGTTAATACATGTAAAGTGTTTTAAAACAGCGAAAGAACAACCAGTCGTTGCGCAATGCGAATAGCGTAACAAGGAGGCCGTCCAATGCTCCAACCCATTACAAAAGCTTCTTCTTGTTCCCCTATTAACTGTGGCGCATACCCACTTCAGCCTTAATTCGTCATCGTCGTCAGCCACTGCATGGACAATTGGCACAAAATTCCTAGAAAGTGTTTAGCGGATACCACGCTTCTCAAAAGAATGAGAAAAAATAGCATAGCGAATGCCGCCCTGTATACTACCCCGAAGTTTATTATTAATGCCATAGCGGGTATTAAGCAAGTGGGCTTGCAGTAGTTACCCAAAAGGCTCTGAAAGACCGCTCTATATAGCTTTAACTGTGAATACGCTGCGCCTTCCGCGTCGGCCTGGCGTTTTTTTTATTGTTTACGTTCTTTGCTTAAAATTGACTTTTTTGTTGATATGCAATTGAATAGCATGTGAAGGGCAATAGAATTCTGTTGTCCCAGTTTTTTTGTTTGCTTCGTGAACGCCCACTGTGTGTTAGTACGTCCGCGTACTTGCTACAGTTTTAATAAGAAGCTATTATGAGACAGCAACAATAGCCGATTTTCGTGCCGTATATTGCCACATGGTTTGCTTGGGTGAGATCGAAGAGTGAAAGAAGACAAAGACGATCTCTCTGAGCCGTTGCTTGAGTAGTCGACTAAACGAGCCCATTTTTATCAAGTTTGTCGAGAGTAACGTGACAAGACTGGTGGAGTTGCTGGGTATCGTCTCACATTCCACCCGATGCCCAAGACCCCGTACAGCAGCCGGAACACAAGCCCTGCACCCGTGGACACTCCTGTTCATAGAGTAAGCCGCCGCCAATTAACGAGGCCTACCGCCTGAGACACCAACCACTGACGCAGCGACTATGACTTCGTTACAAGATCCCATGCAAGCTCCGACACCTTCCACGCCGATCTACTGCACCGTCAAGAACCCGCTGATGCCTAGCCCCTTTCACGGAGAGCAGCATGAAGATGATGACGACTGGCTGAGTGAGTTCGAACGTGTCGCAGCGATCAATTACTGGGATGATGCCGCGAAGCTCCGGAACGTGTACACTTGCCTAAAAGACGGTGCCAAGACGTGGTTTTTGAACAGGGATGATGTTCTGACATCTTGGCGCGAGTTCCGGCGTCGCCTCCTGGAGACCTACAGGAGTCCCGACCGCCGCGAACGGGCGGAGCGTGCACTACAATCACGCATCCAGATGCCCAACGAGACCGTCTCGATGTACGTCGAGGACATGACACGGCTTTTCAAGCGAGCGAATCCTGCTATGGCAGAAGAAAAAAAATTGCCCGCAGCTTCCCTCGGGGGAACACTGAGGAGGATGCGGAGCATATAATTGGTTAACGGGGTGTTAAAGTGCAACTTACTTGGGTCGATGGCTAAATTGGTTAACGTGGTTGTGAAATGGGGTGTTAAATTGCGACTTACTTGGGTCGATGGCTAAATTGGTTAACGTGGTTGTAGGAGGGGGTGTTAAATGAGTGAACACGTACACACGTATGCGAAAGGGCGGCGCTGGTCGAAGGGACGTCGATCATTGTGTTTGTGGATTCGTTGGAATTCATTTCACCGCGACCTTGGACGTCGACGCGCCGTACAAACCAACCGACGAGCGGCAACTGAGCGAGCGAGCGCCGACCTTGAGTATATATACAGCGCGACGGCGCATGCACTGTCAGCTGTTGAATGTTCTCGAAGGAGAAGCGCGCGCGGCACAGATGGTGGGCGACGGCGCGACGGCGCATGCGCGCGCGTCAGCTGTCGAATGTTCGAGAAGCGGTGCGGACGGCGCGGACGGCGCACTACAAGGCGCGAGTATAAGATGCTTCCGCATCTAAAAAAGTTGCGCCACCTCATGCGTGGTGTGAAGGAACAACTTTTTGCTGGTTTGGTGCGCAGTCCCCCCAAAAGTGTCGCTGAGTTCCTCACTGAAGCGGCAACAATGGAGCGAGTACTGCACCAACGGTCTGCCCAGTTTGACCGTCAAGTGAATGCTGCCTCAACTCCCGAAATTTTCGCCACCCCTGGGAGCAAGAGCCCCGAATGGATTCGCGAGATCATTCGATCTGTCGTCCGGGAAGAAATGGAAAAGATGTACTGGACAAGGCAAATCGATGTTGGTTCTATCACCAGTGTCATCCGCGACCAGGTCCAGCAGGTGCTGCACGCCCATCGTTTTCCGCCCACGTCGGTTGATCCGCAAACGGCTCCTGTGTCTACTGACAGTCGCCGTCGTACGTACGCGGAAGCCTTGCGATCTGCCACTCCTCTTTCGGGTCAAGGAGTTCCGATCCAGCCAGTGCCGCACGTCCCGATCCAGACAGTGCCGCAAGTCCCGATCCAGACAATGCCATACGTCCCGATCCAGACAATGATGCCGTCAGTCGCGATTCAGTCAGCGCACGCTGATTTGGACATCGATAGTCGCCGTGCACCGACGCGCAAGTCTGATCTCTGGCGTACGCCAGACAGACGACCCCTCTGCTATCATTGCGGTGAGGCTGGTCACATTTACCGCGAATGCCCATACCGGCAACTTGGACTGCGCGGATTTTCCGTCAATTTCCCTCGTCCCCGAATTGGTCAAAGGCCAAGGGATATCGAAGAGTATCTCGCGCAACAGCGTGCACCCTTTACACGACGGCAATCGCGGTCACCATCTCCGAGGAGACCCGCAGCCACTGGGCCACGTTTCGGGGTGACGGCACGGGAACGCTCCCCGAGCCCTCGTCGGGAAAACTGAAGGCAGCGGCCTTCGGGGGCAAGGTCGCTGGGACTCAAAGTGCGGAAGACCTCCCATCGACGCTTGCACTCAACGCCGAAGGCATTTCGTCAGAGAATAATCGTGGTGCCGAAGAAACGCCGAAATCCGCATCTGAACCTAGTGACCGCGTGTCACTCGACATACCTGTGCTGGTTGACGGTCTTCAGGTCAGTGCATTGGTAGACACTGGTGCAGACTATTCGATCATCAGCGGGAGGCTAGCGAAAGATCTCAGGAAAGTGATCACGCCGTGGAATGGAACGCGAATTCGAACAGCTGGAGGACACGTTGTAACACCGCTGGGTCGCTGTACCGCAAGAGTGAAAATTCGTGCGTCAACGTTTGTGCTCAGCTGCCTCGTTCTTCCCGACTGTTCGCGTCAGCTGATTATTGGCATGGACTTCCTTCGGAAATACGGTGCCATCATAAATCTTCGTGAGCGCATCGTTACCTTCTCGACTCAAGGCGCAACAGATCGAGACGCTGATAACTGCCGTAGACCTGCGCTGCGTGTTGCTGACGACAGTGTGACGCTGCCACCTCGAGCAACTGTTCCCATCGAAGTCACTTGTGAAGACTTCCAAGACGGCGACGTGGTGGCTGAAAGCAACTTATCACTCCTGCTGCTCCAAGGTGTATGCGCCGCCCGAAGTGTTGTGCGCGTCCGTGACGGACAGTCAACGATACTAGCTACGAACTTCAATTACGAGCACCGGCATCTTTTCCACGGAACCACTCTAGCTTATGGAGAACCTGTTGCCGACGTCACGGAGTGCTTCGCGTCCGAGGAAACGCATGAGGATGAGGAATTTCTAGACCACATCGACATTAATTCGACGCTGTCAGACGAGAGAAAGGCTGCACTTCACGACCTTTTAAGGGAGATTAGATCTTGCTTCGCCTCTTCTTCTAAAGTCCGTCAAACACATGTCACGAAGCATCGAATTATTACCGACGATGACGTCCGCCCCATCCGGCAGCAGCCTTATCGCGTTTCTGCCAAAGAACGCGAGGCTATTCAGACACAAGTAAAAGAGATGCTCGATGACGGGATTATTCAACCATACAGCAGCGCTTGGTCCTCGCCAGTCGTTCTAGTGAAGAAAAAAGACGGAACGCTGCGATTCTGTATTGACTACAGGAAGCTTAATAGCCTCACAAAAAAGGACGTCTATCCGCTTCCACGGGTCGACGACTCCCTCGACAGGTTACGACGTGCGAAGTATTTTTCGTCCATCGATCTAAAGAGTGGCTATTGGCAAATTGAAGTGGATGAACGTGACCGAGAAAAAACCGCGTTTGTGACTCCAGACGGAACTTACGAATTCCGAGTTCTTCCCTTCGGCCTCTGTTCTGCACCAGCCACTTTTCAGAGGATGATGGACACAGTTCTCGCTGGCTTGAAGGGGCAAAGCTGCCTTGTCTACCTCGATGATGTGGTCATCTTTTCCGAGAGCTTTGAAGAACATCTGAAGCGTCTGAGAAAGGTTCTGGAAGCCATTCGCACAGCTGAACTCACGCTGAAACCCCAAAAATGCCATTTCGGCTATGAAGAGCTGAAATTTCTGGGACATGTCACTAGTGCGGATGGAGTGCGACCTGATCCAGACAAAACTGCTGCTGTCGCCGCCTTCCCTGTTCCATCAGATAAAAGAGCAGTACGCCGTTTCCTCGGCTTGTGCGCGTATTATCGCCGATTTATCGCCAACTTCTCTAAGATAGCTGAACCTCATACGCGACTCACCCGAGATGATGTACCCTTTACTTGGGGCGCAGAACAAGATACAGCGTTCACAGAGTTACGACAGAGACTGCAAACAGCCCCTGTTCTTGCCCATTTTGATGAGGACGCTGCTACGGAAATTCATACAGATGCCAGCAACGTCGGACTTGGCGCTGTCCTTGTACAACGACACGGCGGCGTTGAGCATGTGATAGCTTACGCCAGTCGTACTCTTTCTCGAGCTGAGACCAACTATTCTACGTCAGAAAAAAAATGCCTCGCAGTCGTGTGGGCGACGACCAAATTTCGGCCTTACCTCTACGGTCGTCCCTTCAAAGTGGTGACTGACCACCACTCGCTCTGCTGGCTGGCAAATCTCAGAGATCCATCCGGCCGTCTCGCACGGTGGAGTTTGCGTTTGCAGGAGTTTGATATTACGATTGTGTACAGGTCAGGACGCAAACACGAAGACGCCGACGCGCTTTCTCGAGCACCTGTGGGGAACGCTGTCAGGGGCTCCGAAGATGAAGATGCCTTTCTCGGAGCAGTTAGTGACTCCGAATTTATGTCAAAGCAGCGGGCAGACGATGAATTACGCCCAGTAATTGATTCCCTGGAAGGCCGCAACTCTCAGGTCCCTCAACACATTGCTCGCGAACTGCCCACTTTTTGTCTAAGAAGAGGCATTCTTTACAAGAAAAACGCCCGTGGTAGCGACAAAGCCTTCCTACTCGTTGTTCCTACCGACATGCGTGATGAAATCCTCCTTGCGTGCCACGACGAGCCCACGTCAGGACATTTGGGCTATTCGCGAACTCTCGCCCGAGTACGCCAACAGTATTACTGGCCGCGACTATCAACTAGTGTACATCGATATGTGAAAGGCTGCCGTGAGTGCCAGCGCCGCAAGACTCCGCCTGTGTGACCCGCGGGCCTGCTCCAGCCGATCGCACCACCACGGACACCATTTGACCTCGTGGGAATGGACCTTCTCGGGCCCTTCCCTTTGTCGTCCTCTGGGATCAAATGGATTATAGTTGCGACAGATTATCTTACGCGTTATGCTGAAACAAAAACGTTACCCCGTGGCACGGCCTCTGAAGTCGTGCAGTACTTCGTGCACCAAATCGTCCTACGGCATGGTGCCCCGTCATGCGTGATTACGGACAGAGGGACGTCATATACAGCACGAATGATGGAGGACATTTTTAAATTGAGCTGCACAAGTCATCGAAAAACAACGGCTTATCATCCGCAATCCAATGGACTGACAGAGAGGCTTAACAAGACCATAGCGGATATGCTGTCAATGTACGTGGACGTACAACACAAAACCTGGGACGAGATTCTTCCATACATCACGTTTGCTTATAATACGGCAACGCAAGAAACAACGCGATTTCCGCCTTTCCGACTTGTTTACGGACGCAACGTGCGAACCATGCTCGATGCTATGCTTCCGTGCGACCAAAGCAATGAACTTGCTGAAGATGCTGAGCAATACACTCAATACGCCGAAGAAGCTCGTCAGCTAGCTCGCATAAACACCAGTCACCAACAAGATGCAGACGCACGACGTTACAACCTCCGCCATCGAAATGTCACCTACCACCCTGGGGACCGAGTGTGGGTGTGGATCCCTGTCCGGCGACCAGGCTTATCCGAAAAGCTCCTAAGTCGTTATTTTGGATCGTACAAGGTTCTTAGACGAATCACAGATCTTACCTACGAGGTATTTCCGGACGGCGCAGCGTCTTCTCGTCGACAGCTTCGGCCCGAAACCGTGCATGTCGTTCGGCTGAAGCCCTACTTCACACAGTAGCCCTTGTGGTTTCACGTGCTACGACATGCCGTGACATTGCGTTGCTGCTGCTGTTTGTGTTCTCCTGTGCTGTTATGCCTTTTCTTTTTGCGCTTGGCGCAAGCGTTGGCGAAACTTCCTCATTTGCGCTGCGAGTAGTGGCACTCTCCCTCTTTTGGTTATCTATATCTGCGTGTGTATACCTTCATTTTTTTATTTACGAGCATCGAGTCGATGCTTTCAAAGGGAGGGACTATTGCCACATGGTTTGCTTGGGTGAGATCGAAGAGTGAAAGAAGACAAAGACGATCTTTCTGAGCCGCTGCTTGAGTAGTCGACTAAACGAGCCCATTTTTATCGTTTGTCGAGAGTAACGTGACAATATAGTTGTCCATGGATCATCGCTGCCGGTGTATCGCGCTAAAAATGAGAGGGTAAAATACGACAAAAACAACACAAAGTCTGATGGGATTAGATTCCGTGGGCCTTGTCCGCGGCAGTATATTCTACTGCAGAGCCACGCCGGCGCTTCAAATTCTGTGCGAAATGACCCGTTATAGATATCTTGTCGAACGAGTATTCACATTAACATAATTAAAGGGACACTATAAAGAGCAAAGCGATTTTTTCGCGTTTTAGTAAACGCAATTTCACAATGCCAGAAACACTCTCACCGCGACACGACGCTTACGTATATGATACGCAGGACGAGCGCCTCCCCTGTGGATCGGCGTTCTTGCTTCGTCACATATACGCGTCGAATCCGCGCTTATGGGCATAGAAGAATTTGAACCAACCTTCAGCAACAAGTTCTGTTGTTCGGTACTCATGAACGGTTACTGTATAGCTGCGACAAACCCGTCATACATGCAGAGATAGAACTGCTGGCCCTGTGAAATTGCCACTATATAGTCCTTCGTGCACGATACAGCGCCGGGCAAAGCACAGCATCGAGCCCGGCGTTATTATAACGTTGTCAAGAGATTTAG
This sequence comes from Rhipicephalus annulatus, assembly GCA_013436015.1. Lineage (NCBI taxonomy): Eukaryota > Metazoa > Arthropoda > Arachnida > Ixodida > Ixodidae > Rhipicephalus > Rhipicephalus annulatus. Next base: position 357,564 of record WOVY01003798.1, read on the forward strand.
CGTGGTCGACTTCCGTCTACGTATGAGTGTGCGCCGACCGCGCCCTTCTTGAATCGATCGGCCTCGAGGAGCAACGAGGAAATAATCATATCGAAGACAAACAAGCAAACAAACAAAAAAGAAAAACAAGGACTGATGGATACGACTTTCGTGCCGACGACCTTCGCTGTGGTCTGTGCTGCCCTGCATGCATGCGCTGGGTTTACCCCGATCCAGGGCGTTCACCACCCCTTCTCACCCTTTCCCTCTGCCTCTTTTCGCACTCACTCAGTACCGTACAGCAAGAGGGATATGTGTGGCGAGTCGCCGATGTATGGGACTGTACAGTGTATTGACGTCCCCTGCTGCATGCTTCTATAGTGCCTTCGTTGTTCCTTTTGGTTGGATGCGCGTGGAGGTGGGAGCATACGGCAATCAGGAGCTTAGATCGTACTTGAACTGGTATAGCGCATTACGGGGAAAAACAAACGGTCGAGCAGACCTACACAAGAGGACAGAGCGCTAACTTTCAACTGAGCTTTATTGTCAACTGTGTTCCTCTTGCTCGGCCGTTTCTTCTTCCCCGTTATGCGCTATACCAGTTCAAGTATGATGAACCAACTCGCCCAATCTTAAACACTCGTGAGCTTAGATCGACTATACCTTTTTCTATATATATATATATATATATATATATATATATATATATATATTGGTGGGAGAGGGCGACGCGCGTACGTAAAATTAAAAAAATTATTGGACCGGAGACTGGTCTTATTCAAGTGTGTGGAGTAATCACGTATACAGTCACTGGCTCTACACATATGTTCTCTGGGCAATAAGGTGGGGCAACTGCTTACGAAAAACAAAACGAAGCAAAGTTAAGAAAAAACGCGCCATAGAACAGCAAAAAGACAGGGGTGTGGTTCTGTGTGTTCGTTGTGATATTGTCGCGCTACATTATGATTATTAGCAAGCACCAACTAGCTCAAAAACACGTCCTACCGTATTGTATTCAATAAAAGCAAGGGAGGTAAGACTGAAACAGACGACAGTGTACATGCATGTACATACAGCCCCATATATCTCCCCAGCATCCCTCTTGCTTTTAGTGCACAATATCAACACCCTATTTTTTTTGGGGGGAGGGGGGAATGACCACTTACGTTAGCTCTTTCTGCTTAGAGCGGACGTGCATAAATCTAGTGACTAGTGTACCTTTCAAGTCTATACGAAAAGGACTGGTCTCTGGTCAAAACGTTGAATAAATGTAATTTTGTTCTTGTACGTGGAAGAAAACCTTGGTATGGAAAACAAAAAATTGCCCGCAGCTTCCCTCGGGGGAACACTGAGGAGGATGCGGAGCATATAATTGGTTAACGGGGTGTTAAAGTGTGACTTACTTGGGTCGATGGCTAAATTGGTTTACGTGGTTGTGAAATGGGGTGTTAAATTGCGACTTACTTGGGTCGATGGCTAAATTGGTTAACGTGGTTGTAGGAGGGGGTGTTAAATGAGTGAACACGTACACACGTATGCGAAAGGGCGGCGCTGGTCGAAGGGACGTCGATCATTGTGTTTGTGGATTCGTTGGAATTCATTTCACCGCGACCTTGGACGTCGACGCGCCGTACAAACCAACCGACGAGCGGCAACTGAGCGAGCGAGCGCCGACCTTGAGTATATATACAGCGCGACGGCGCATGCGCTGTCAGCTGTCGAATGTTCTCGAAGGAGAAGCGCGCGCGCGGCACAGATGGTGGGCGACGGCGCATGCGCGCGCGTCAGCTGTCGAATGTTCGAGAAGCGGTGCGGACGGCGCGGACGGCGCACTACAAGGCGCGAGTATAAGATGCTTCCGCATCTAAAAAAAAGAAATCATTGATGTGTTCCCTTGTATGATCTTCCCTCGACACGGACCACATGCAACGAATGACAAATTTGAACATGCAACTTGAACATGCCGGTACGACAATGGGAAGCTAAACTGCATACACGTGCTACGCTGGTGACTGAAACAAACGAAGTCCGGTATATACGTTCAGACGGGCAGGTGGGTAGAGCTGTACACGTTAGCCCCAGAAGCGAGGACAATAGCCCCGTGATGTCCCGTTTGTGCAGGTAACTGAACTCGCTAAAGAAATCAGAAGCCGTTATCATCACTCGTAATAATGCTTTGTCTCAATGGAGGCGGTATAGGTCGTTTGGCGCTAGTTACGTCGACGGATACAATGCGTTTCCGCGGGTCAGGCCGTCGCGTTGGTAACCGCATGACCATCGAAATGTGCCCCTGCTCTCGACGATGCCCATTAACGAGGGCACAGCCAGGCATTAAGTTACGCGGTAGTGCAGGTTATAATACCACGGGTATAAGCAGCCACGAAGCAAGAAAATAAAATAAATGAGCAAGAAAACAATCGGTAGCACTTTATGCGCTCATTGCATGCGAAATGTGTATACGCATACAGGGTGCAAATATTTCGTGTTAAAGGCTTTACCATGTACGAAAAATCCATCGGAGCGCCTCGCGTTGCCTGGCAACCTCTGAGGCCATAGTTGGGCTGCACTTAGGTGCGTACGGAAAACACCTTGGTGCGTACGGAAAACACCTTGGTGCGAGGCAGACAGGGAATACAGACATGAGCTTCTTCATTTATTTAGCGCTGTTAGGGCCTTTCCACGCGCTACCTGCACAGATGCAACGCACGTGCCAGAACCCCTGCCGCACGCAAGCGGGGGACAAATAAGGCAACTGGCGACGCTCTTTCAGCCTCTGCTTGGGTGCGGCAACTGTGCCGCCACGTGCGTTGCGCCTGTGTGGCTAGCGCGTGGAACTTCCACGCGCTACCCGCCTAGCCACGGCGCACGGGCATAGACCCATGCCGCAGCCAAGCGGAGAGTGAAAGCGTCGCCAATTGGCTTATTTGTCCCCCGCTTTCGCGCAGCAGGGGTTCCGGCACGTGCGTGTGGCTGTGCGGGTAGCACGTGGAAAGGCCCTTAGGGTCGTTCCGTGCGCTAGCCACGCAGCCACAACGCACATGCCGGCACACCTGCCGCACCCATGCGGAGGGTGAAAGAGCGTCGCCAATTGGCTTATTCGTCCCCCGCTTGCGTGCGGAAGGGTTCCTGGCACGTGCGTTGCGGCTGTGCGGGTAGCGCGTGGGTCAGCCATTAAGGCCTTGTGCAAAGGAGTGCCACGGCCGCTGGATGAAAAAGCGCTCTTTCATCCAGTGGCCGTGGGAGTGCCAACTCACTGAAACGCCCACATTGTCGGGTCTGAAACCGCCGCTCTGGGGACAAACGGACACACTGCGATCGTATAATCTAACGAAAACGCGCTCGTTTATTCACAGCTTTTACATAACGGTGATCTCGCTGGCTGAATTGGAGAAGCAGCTGCACTAGCATCACAAATCGGCAAATGCAGTGCCAAGAAAATGCGAAGCGAACACACAGACCAAGGTAACGCATACAGTATATCTCGATTGTGCACATCACCGACGTTAGACTCAACCCGGGATTCCGCGGGAACGAGCTGCGGCTTACACCCACAGACCTCTCACGAGAGTCGACCGTCCGTGGCCGTGTCCAAATTCCAAAAGAGAATTCCATCATCATCATCATCATCATCATCATCATCATCATCATCATCATCATCATCATCATCACCATCATCATCATCACCATCATCATCATCATCATCATCATCATCAGCCTGAATACGCCCACTGCAGGACAAAGGCCTCTCTTATGTTCCGCCAGTCAACTCGGTCCTGTGCTTGCTGCTGCCAATTTATACCAGCATACTTCTTAATCTCGTCTGCTCACCTAACCTTCTGTCTCCCCCTAACCCGCTTCCCTTCTCTGGGAATCCAGTTAGTTACCCTTTAATGACCAGCGGTTATCCTGTCTACGTGCTACATGCCCGGCCCATGTCCATTTCCTTTTCTTGATTTCAGCTATGATATCCTTAACCACAGTTTGTTCCCTGATTCACTCTGCTCTCTTCGTGCGCCCGCTTAACCTCATGGCCACTCTTACCAGGTGGCGCGAAAACATAACACCAAGTCTCGCTCGATGCCAATGAAGTTATATATGTCTTCATTATATGTAAATTCATTATATATAACCTATATATACTTATAGGTATACGATTCGCAGGCTCCGTCAGGCGAAAACGGCAATACGCCGGGGTTGAAAGCACATACTACTGTTAATAGTTGTTGCACTTGAACCTATTTCTACACGCCTGCACATCAATATTGCTGTACATGTATAGTCTGTCTGGCAAATATCTATGGTTTCATTTGTACAATAGCTTGCGCTGTACATAAAGTATACTGTCTTTCTACAGGTATACGTTTGTATACGATAGATATCGCTGTAGGCTGTCTCGTATACATGTAAAGTTCCATTTGTAGACAGTGATAATGATTTATCTTATGTGTGATTGCGCTCTTATGTACACTTCTATGACGTACAGCTAACGCTGTGCATAATGTATATTTCTATTTAGCTTCGTTGGAAGAATGGATTAAGCTTTGTCTGTTTTTTATTAATACTGCAACCCCAAGAGGGGGGGGGGGTTACAGGAGTGAAAAACGCATACAATTTTACAATATAGAGTGCACTTTTGAGCTGAAATTCGAGCAAAACAAATTAAAAAATGGGCATAAAAAACGTTACAAAATAGAGACATAGAGCGAACACAGGCATGTACACTGTCGTTCTTCATGAAAGGGAACACGCGAACGCGTGGCCTGTGCTCTCCGGTGGCTGCCTACAGCCCCATCAACCGACAAGTGAAGAAAGCGCGTTTGCTTGTGACGTCATCTATGGCCAAGCAAGATAACGAGTCAAGGGCGGTAGACAAGCGCTGCTAGATTGCGTTCCATCATTGCTCGCGCGGCGAGCGATATCGGGCGATTAGTGCAGCTTACGCCGCGGTTGCGAACAACGTTTAATATGTTGGCAGTAGACTACGTACTCCAGGCGTGAGCAGAGGAGAGGGAGTTCAATCTAGTATAGTGCTCATTTACCGGCCATAACTCGTCATTTTTTTTTGGCAACAGATGACGTTGAAAGCGAACGTGTTTCATTTTGCTGTCCATAGATGGCAGCCGAGTGCAGGCCACGCGTTCGTGTGTTCCATTTCACAAAGGACGGCAGTGTACACTTACATTCTGTTCATAATACGTTCGTTTGCGTTTTTGCATGAATCAACTTGACCCCGGACCATTTTGTGTGCAGAAGATACTAGGACCTTGGGCATCTGCCTCAGTTGCGCAGAAAGCGACTAAAGCACTGCTACTTTACCTAAAGTCAACAAACCTGAGCGACCGTCTGTAGACTGTGTGTGCTCCCCGAGTGTGCTCGTGATTGTGTGTACCTTCTCATCTCACTGCAACCTCTTTTATCCCCTTCATCCCTTCCCCAGTGCAGGGTAGCAAACCGGACGTGCGTCTGGTTAACCCCCCTGCCTTTCCTTGCGGCTTTATATTTATCTCTCTCCTTCTTTGCATGTCAACAGTCTATATGTATATAAACTATCGCCCTATTGATCTATAGCTGAATTTCTCCAGCAGCTAACAGCCCACAAGTGAGTGAGTAAAAACTTTATTGAACATGTCCGGCGTCATTGAGCGGGGTGGGGCTACAAGCACCCCGGCCTAGGTGACGGCCTCGAGTCCTTGGACCCGGGCGGCATCCTGGGCTTGCCGGACGGCCCACAGTTGATCGGCAAGGTCATGGCTGAGCAGAGCCGCCTCCCATCGCGCCTCGCGGTTCGAGACTGCCATGTCTACCGGGTTCGTAGGGGACTGCTGCGCGTTACCGGGACACTTCCACAGCATGTGCTGCAGCGTCGCTCTGGCTGCGCACGCCTTACACGCGTCGGACGTATAAATGCCTGGGTAGCAGAGGCGGAGGATCACCGGATTCGGGTACGTGTGTGTCTGTAGTTGTCTCCAGGCAACCTGCTGTTTCTTGTTTAGTTTGGCATGGGGTGGTGGATATTTGCATCTGTTCAGTCTGTAGTGTTGCGTGATGTCTCTGAAAGTGGTCATGCGATCCCCCCACGTCCATTCCCGCATCGCTGTCGAAGTGTGCGAGACATCGGGACTGTCGGCAGGCGTCGCAGCTCGGCGTGTAAGTCCTCGAGCCGCGGCGTGGGCAGTCGCGTTGCCCGCAAGCGGAGGGTCCGTGTGGGCGGGGGTCCATACGAGGAAACTGTCGTTTTTGCGGCAGATGTTGCGTTCGTAAAGCCTGTATAATTAGACACATCCAACAGCAGCAAAAGTGTGCGGGACGTTGGATTCGCAACAAACGCGAATTTTCCTAAATAGGGCACACAACACTTTTATTCCATTTTATGACTGCACGGGCTGCAATGCCACCAAAATGCAGAGTGGAACATTCCATTTCGGGCTCTGTTTCCGGAAGAAATGACGATAGAACTTTCGCAAACAATTCGCGTCGCGCAATGTTCTTGCTTCTGGGAGTATACATTCGTGTAAGGCCTGTCGCTGTAGCAACGTCACCGTCGCATATATATTGACGCGCCGCGCGTTCTTAATCTTACGCGACAGCCTATACCGCATTGAGAAACGCCTTCGCATCGTTTCTGTCTCACTTATATACTCTCTCCCATTACGATGGGCTCTGCCTATAGAATCTTTCAAAGTGTCTCCGGGAAGAGTCAATGCGCTGTTGTTACACTTTATGCTCTATCCTATACTATGCTTTAACAAAGCCTATATACGAAAAGGCAATGCGTGGTTATTAGGCATTACTCACGCGTGTCACACGTATGGCGACAGGACTGCTGCTGTTTTTTCTATTTCGAAAGCCTCCGTTGCCCGCTTGCATGCACAGCCCCGCACCTTGTAGCATGCGTGCACGTACACTGCACATACATTGGACGACGGCGCGGAGAGATTAACTCCGGGCCAACGCCCAGATCAGCCAGCGCAATGGGAAGGGGGGGGGGGGGTGCACGCAACGATTCGGCCCAGCCCCGGCCGGCTTGCGCCATTGCCCCGAGGGTTGGCAGACTGCAATCACTGCCGTCGCCTCGCCCTAGTCGGCCGAGTTGGGCAATGCCCAAGGAAAAAATGCTCTCGTGCGTGTGTTGAGAGTCTATAAGCCCCTGTAAACGCCGGCCACTTTGATTGGTCGTATGTGTGTGTATGCATGTACCCATGTCACGGTGTAAGGGAAGTGTGTTTGTTTTTGTATGTATGTGCGTACGTGTGTAACTATGTATACGCTTGTGTGTATGCATTATGTTTGTACGTACGTGCGAAATTACGCACCTACAGACGTACAAAGTGTGGCTCTGAACTTAGCCTTGTGTTGTGAGCGCGGTCTGTCCCAGGCGCGTGGATTAGAGGCGCTGCAGCGTGCCCATGCAAAGATTGGGAAGCAGCCCATTTTGTGCACGGGCCACCTGTCGCATCGGCGAAGTGTTCCGCGCAACTAAAGATCCTTATCTTCACCAGAAGCGCCCGTATAATCATGGAGTTCTGCCATTTTGTATATCGTGTGACCAGTCTTTACGATCGAATTCGATCGCGCTTGATACTCCCGATACGCTTTGATTGGCCTGGTCATTGCAGCCTGCTTATATGAAGACTTATACAAGCGATGATTCACGCACGGTGGCTGGATATCTGCCATATATGTAAAAGTGACGGATATGGCGGGGCCGAAGGAGCAGTATAGAAATCAGTGTGTAGAAGACCCTCACTATAGCTGAGACCAACGGTGTGCTGATTTGTCCAATGTCGGAAGCAAATTTAATCTAACGTCGGCAAATCACGTTAGCGCACCTTTCACTGATGATTTGATCTGGCCAGCTTTGGACAGGTGTTGGCTAGTAAACCATCGGGTCGATGTAAGCCGGCCGATGTTGGTATAGTGTCGTATATATATATATATATAAAAGAACGACTCGCGTTGAATCCCGCAACATGTTACCATCGTTGGCAGGGGCAATTTTTTTCCTGAGAGAGGGGGAGGATTCGTGTGTAGAATGGCTAACTTGGGCAACGAGTTGTCGCTGGGAAGGCGTGTGCATGTTTTAGTGTCACCCGAAATGTTAAAGCATAAATAAAGTTTGGGGATAAGGGATAAGGGGGGGGGGGGGGTGTCAGGACTGCCTTCAGTTACGGCCAAGTTATGGCCCTAATCGTTGCACGTCAGTGCCTTGGGTGTCTTTCCAGTACTTCGCAGTGCGTTCCTTTAGCATGTTACGGCCAGTGTTATCGTAATATGCTTAGGTTAGTTAATGGGCAGTTTGAGCATTACACTAAGAAAGAAACAGTCTTAAGAAAGAAAGCAACATCGCGAAGCGATGCAGGCATATATGTATATGAAGTTTCATGAATCGATATACATGGTGCCAGAACATGCTTTCACGCACAAACATTAAATTATTAACGATTCGCTAACCACTGGAGTTACGCGGTGGTCTCAATATATCGTTAAATGCACTCCTTACACGGCTAAATCTCTCTTTATCTCTATGGGCTGGCTGTGACAGAGCGCTGAAGTTCTGGAAGGCCATGCACTTGCGCGTTGTTAATCACACCTGCCGAGACCGGTCACGCCTGGACATCGTTCTTAGAACGGACAGCTATACTAAGCGGCGTTGCGTAATGGAGAAAAAAATTAATGAACGAAAAAAAAGAAAGGGAGGTAAATAAATGCGCTTAATCTGGGTCTAACGCTGTCTATGTGTCCAGGCAACGCCCTTCGTGTAAAGCAGTTGTCGTTACACAGCTGCGGTTAAGCTGTGTCTCATTTTGCGGCGTTCTGCGTACCAATCGCAACTATAACCGCAGTCAGACGGAAGGCCTGATTTCACATGGTTATATAGTATCCCAGCTAACGTGGACCTACCGTTTTAAAGTTTCATCGTGACCTACACTCCAACAAATGTGTTAATATAAAAGTACCCCTGCGATACGATTGGTTCTAACCAATCCCGAAGCTGGGCATACCATTAGCGAAGCCAGTTAGCCAATGGGCAGGGGCCGCATGTAGGAGCTGAAGGCCGTGTGTATTCGCTCCTTTATGAGACACGAAGCATATAGCGCATAGAGCACACGTGTATACATTGGGCGTATAAAGGACGTCTTCACAACATTAACGATACTCAATTCAATTCAATTTCAATTTTTCAAAATTTGTTTTATTGTTTTCTTGTACAAGACACAAGAAACAAAATCATGTTGGGACTAAAGGCATATAGCCTGACAGAGGACCCAACACTCGTTTAGGATCGCCACATAGCGTTTATGAGGACGTCCTGAAGAAGTTTTCGCGAGACTTTTTGGGATTTTTTGTACCCGCAGTTATGCAGCTTTGTCGGGTTACGGGTGTCTTAAGACGTCTTCCGGCCGCTTCGAACGCTTTGAAGTCGATATCGTTGTTAGCCAATTCCATGCACATTCTGTTTGTTGAAATTCGTTGATGTCTACGACCGACGAATTCGATTTGCTGTCAGTAGAGGTCTTAATTCTTTATAGCTGTAATTACCGTATTTACTCGCATACTGTTGTACGAAAGTAAACCAAGTATCAAACCAAGTAAACCAAGTATTCATGTCACGAACGTGATATTGAGCCGAACGTCATAATGACTTTCCAGGTCATCGGAATTTCTGGCGTCACGATGACGTCTTCGCTGGGCATCGTCGCTTATTGGTCAAAAGCTTACCGATCACGGAGGCTGAGGAAAACTGTGGTCGGCGCTGTAAGCTTACAATGTCTCCGATCTTGGAGGTAGTACAAAGCCGCGTCAGTTACAGGATGCTGTCAAAGACGGAGTTATACATCGACTGACGCAAGAAAAAAGAGAAAATTGCACTGGCGATGATTCATTTGTCGGTTATAATGTCTTTGCGTGCGCCAATGTATGCCGACCCGTCTAACGCGCGACTATACGGTACATGTATACAGTCGCAAGCGAAAGCTCCGCAGCCTGCATTGGCTATCCACTTGCCTTTTAACAATGTGCGCGTATATCGTATAGAATAGACGCCGGGCTGGCGATCGCACGTATTTCTACACCTGTCAGTGGCGCATGACGTGCAGCCTTCCATTGTCGCGTCTTGCAGCGTTGGCGATTTCGCTTAGCAAGTGTAACCGACTGACGGCTGTCCAACATCGCTTCCTGTGTATGCTCGTCTCGCGTGCATTTCTATGCATTACCAAACCTTTTCTTTCTCTTGGGAACAGTGGTTATTGGTATTCGTCGAAGGCTTATTTACTGACGCGAGCGAAAACTTTGTTTTACGGTGAGAGCCTTTGAGCGGCTATATATTGGTGCTCTCGTGAGCGAGACTATCTCGAGACCATGCGGTGCCCGCAAGTCTCCTCTCAGGGCCCCGTCCGAAAACCGCCGCGACGTCCATGATGACATAACGGCATGGAGCCATCACGAGACACATCTGATGACGTCACGTGTTGTCAGAATTTGTCACATCATGGCGTACGTCTTGGCGTCAATTGAACGCTTCATAATTTGACATCGTCGATCGGTGAGAGCTGGGCCAATCTCGGAGACAGCACAAAACTGCATCAGGTGCAAAAATGTTCCATAAAAAAAGGGGGGGGGGGACCAAGGATCAGTACCGTGCAAAAAATATACCCTCTATCATTAAAGGGAACCATGTGTAGATGCGAAGCAGAGGGCGCTAACGCTTACATTGGCGGTGGCGTTGACGCTGGCGCTCATCGCGGCGTTGCGCAGGACAGAAACCTAGGGAGACGCAAAGCACGGGGTGATAGACCAATGTTTACTACAGGAACATACCAATCGTTGCAATTGTTCAACAACGCACAGCAGAAATCTCCCACCGGTACTATCTTGGAGGCCAATATCCGGCGCATATATACGCGGGATGTCCAAGAAACTCGCCAGCAAACGCTACGTGCGTCGGCGTTGCGATAAGAGAGAGTGGGGGAGCGTAGAAGGTATGAGGGAGAGGGAACGCGCATGTGTAATGGGTGTCCAAACGCCGCTGGGAGGGATGAGGAGAGAGAGAGGGAGGGGGAGGGAGGGAGCGTAGACTTGCAGATGCTGCATGCGTTGGCCTAGTGAGGCGAGAGAAGGGGAGGGACACGCATGCGCAGTAAGGGTGGTCACGCCGCACACCGGATGGAGTTCGACTATAAGACGCTTGGCATCTAATAAATAAATGGCTTTTGCCATTGCATCGTTTTGCATTAGGGAACGCGGACCTTTTGTCTCCTTCACTTTAGCTCTGCACCAAACGGCGGCAGTATTTACAAACGGTTGTCACTTACTCATCCTAAAACAGGTAAATAGGCAAAATGAGGAGGAGAAATTCTTACTGGGAGAATATATAAGTATGTAAATTACTTGAATTCGCAACATACCATCTTCACGAACGTAAGGGCTGAAGTCCCGCTCCCAAGATTACGCTTGCGCACTCTTTAGAAAGGTAACATAGCAATGGTGGTCAATCTTTCACTTCCGCCTGTTTACATTCATTCCTGTTATCGCATAGCACGCCGGTCAGTGAAGGCGAATTCGTATATACCATAAAGACGACGTGCTCTAGTCGATACACAAGTCGGTGCACAAGTTGCTGCGATGTTGGTGATCGAGTAGAAGAACGGATAGATTTCTATCGGTTGATCGATATGTGGTGTTTAACGTCCCAAAACCACTTCATGATTATGAGAGACGCCGTAGTGGAAGGCTCCGGAAATTTCGACCACCTGGGGTTCTTTAACGTGCACCCAAATCTGAGCACACGGGCCTACAACATTTCCGCCTCCATCGGAAATGCAGCCGCCGCAGCCGGGATTCGAACCCGCGCCATGCGGGTCAGCAGCCGAGTACCTTAGCCACTAGACCACCGCGGCGGGGCAACGGATAGATTTCTGTAGTTTATGTAGTCGATGAAGAGTTGATGCTCAAGCATGGTTCACAGGTCGATTAACAAGTGGATAAACAAGTACATCAAGATATCGATGTTCAAGTGGATTCCCAACTCTATGAATGCGAAATACAGTATACGTGAACCAGTCACCTGCAATAGCAGATGTTGCCGTATTTCGGTAACCTTCCGTAGCACGTTCATTGAACTAGTCATCGGGTTATATAAGGGCCATATATGGGGCATTCATATAAATCAAATCAAATCAAATCATTTATTTTTTCCCAGAAAGAAACAGGTTCTGGAGAGGTTCACTGGCTAAAAGCTGTTTATGGACAGCTTGACGAGGCCAGTGAACCCTATACAAGGCAGGTGGGACAATGGCAAAGTTGTGTGTAACAATAAAGACCATACGCTAACATAACAATACCAAATACGCTGTAATAAAAACATATATATACATTCCTACGAAACATCCTGATATCAGCATAGCACAGAAGATTACATGGACGCGAGCGAAAAGAAAAAAAAACAAAGAAAAAAACAAAAGAAAAGCCTGATATACCTAACTCCTGATGTAGCCATATATGGGAAATTTTATGTAGGTCCATATATGGGATTTTCGTAAGGGCAACTATGCGAGTGACACGACAAAGCAACACGTTTTAACAGTTCTTTTTTTTATTTCTTTTCAGAAAGGAAAAGCAAGCCGTCTCGTTTCTATTGACACTTGTTTCCTCCGCAACCACCGACACCTGAACAATTCTTGCAACGCCGATACATCTATAGGCGGTGTATACATTCTTGGGACTGTATACACGAGTCAACTGACTCTCTGGGGGCTTTGAAGTCGACAACACAATAGCTTCACCCGGGGACAGACTGAAAGATTTGCCGTTCGGGCTTCGAAAACCAGAAGTGGGGACAGGGCGGGAAAAAAAAAACATACTCGTAAATAAATGATCTAACAAACAAATAAATAGTTACTGGCGCGTGCCCGAAATTCGCGCCCGGCGCTGCACCTGTTGTCGCCACTCGATCAGATTGCGAGCCCTACGCGTGCAAGAAGAGAGAGAGAGCAATCTCTGACTATACGCGGCTGTTTCTTGAGACGCCGGGCTTCGCACAAAAGCGACCCACTTGTGTGGCGCTCGCAACAAAAGAAATTGAGGAGGTTTTCGATCCCGTTGCTCTGTTGCTCAGTTGCGCTCCGTGGCAGTGGGGCGGATCACAGAACTCAACCGCCTTCTCCTCCTCCTCCGCGCCCTTGTCCCCTTGCCTCGATAGAATACAAAAGCTTCTCTTATAAATGGCGCGCGTGGACCGCTGCGGTTCCGAGTATCTCGCGATAAAAGCCGCCTATACGGCTATAGAGTTTGTCTTTCTGCGCCGGACGTCTATAAGCTTTTTTTGATGGGGCGTTGATAAATTGTAAATTTTTGTTTCGCTCTCCTTGTGCGTGCGATGTGGATGTGGTCATGTGTTTCAGAGAGAGAGAGAGAATGACACTGTTATGCCTGCATTGCAAATAAAAAATGAACTTGTGAAGTATCTGCAGACGTATTTCAGAGACGTCTATAGGATTTCTACACATTCACAGCTTGTGGGCATAATCTCATCACGTTTTTTTTTTTTCACTTGGCTAACAAAATTTCTTTTGGAAGGTCGCGCCACCTCCTCGAAGTAGTTTGATCTTCGAAGTAAGTTAGCGCGTATAGATATGTATTTGGCTGGTCAGGGCTCATCGAATAGAGTAAAGCTACTTATTCGTGGTGTAGATGTAGCGTGCCTGCAAATCTACTCATTTAATTGCACTACCTGAGTATTTCTCACGTTCTCAACCAACCGCCATTTTTGTGTCCCTGCTATACCAATTCTTTAGGTGTTACGCATCTGACAATTATTGTAGGCAGTCACGTGGGCAACTGAAATAGTGTTTGTTTTGGTTCTGTGTACCGCAAAGAGAACTTGGAAGACGCCTTTTTTACTTGACACCACTTAGAATGGGCAAGAAAAAAAAACTGTTGGAGCACATTATCAATTTGTTTTATACTAAATCGGTACTACGCGAAACCGCGTTTTTTTTTTTGGATTCGTCATTGCTGAAACTATACTGAATCTATATTTACGATGGCTGCTGTTCTGTGTATTTATAGTTATCTGTGGCTAGTATTGCGAAGCCTCTCCAGCCCTTATCACGGCATATCGTTAAGTGTTAATAATTATCTTTCTAAATGAATGTGTGCATAGGATAGATTTTGAGCATTCATAAAGTCATCTGTTCTGTCCTTATTAGGCAAGTTGTATACGCGGAAAATGCTTGAAGTAAAAGGAGCAAAGAAACAAACTTCGCAAGGTAACCAATACTTTTCTTCGTTATCTGTTCTGGTTATCTTAGCAATTCTTCATTGGTGTCACATCGTTATGGATAACGAAACGCAGGTCTTCACCCTTCTGCACATTTATTGTATCATTATTACAGTGGCTCAGATGCAGACCGAGTTCATCTTCTTGTTCCTCTACGTCGAAAGGCTGCCAATGCACTAAAAAAAAAAAGGCAGGATAGTACGTGTGACTTATTTTCGACCAGTCATGACTTGCACGTGTATGACTCTCTTTACGGAGTCACGTGAATTCCATTTTGGGTGTCACGACGAGAGTATGATGATCTGCAAAGAGTTCGCGGGTCCCTTCAAACGGATAAAAAGGCCAAAGCGATTTTCTGGTGCTAATGATGTCGGCATTTCACAATACTAACGTTTGCTGTGGGGAGACACTCGGTAACCAAGAAAACTCTCAAAAGCAAAATTCGCGAGGTGGCGCCACGTTGAAGTTCCTATACGTCAGCCGCCACGACGTCATAGATTTCGATGTCGTCTACCAGGGCCGATGCAGCTCCTAATCGGCGAAAAATGAAGTGCATTGTCTTCTTAGAGGGGCCAGAGATTGAACATACTAAGTTTCAGGAAGTTGCGTTGAGCCAATGTCGCCAAAATGCGAACAATACACGTTACAATCCGTGACGTAACTCGCGGAGATTTTTGGCGCGAAGTTTAAAAGTGCCCGAACTAAAATTAACATCGCAGACATTAAGACCCCCACGTAGAAAAGGCACGGCGCGCGTGAGCCCTGACTATCAATCAAATCTCTTATTACTTCGGTTGCCAATGCACACTTAAGTGTAAGGCAGCCTTACCGCACATGTCTACACACACACACCACACACACACAACACACACACACACACACACACACACACACACACACACACGCACGCACACAACACACACACACACACACGCTTTTGTAAAAAAGTTAAACATTTAAAGATGAAGCATTATAACCTTCATTCTTCTCCTCTATTGCAAAACCTATGACGGCGAAGTTAATGTCATTAGAGTTTTCAGGGAGGAAGCTATCAATCTAAACCAACTCGTCGTTTCCCGCTAGTGTCCCTTTAGGGAGACATGTCGACTCGCCCTTAGTATCCACGACTCTGTGAAGGGAATAAAGTGACCTCCAAAGAGAGTTAACACCTCTCTTTAAAGAGAATCATATATGTGGCATGTCAGGACGCAGGTTACATTGAAATGAGTGAAATGAGTGAGAGGCGTCTTGTTTTGTTTTAGGGGCGAAGCTCCTCAGGGCGTGGGCTGTGCGTCCCCTGTATGTAGCCACCTCTAGTTAGTTCTTGCAGTGTTCACTAGATGGCGGTACCGTCCCCTGTATGTAGCCACCTCTAGTTTAGTTCTTGCAGTGTTCACTAGATGGCGGTACCGTCTCCTGTATGTAGCCACCTCTCGTTTAGTTCTTGCAGTGTTTACTAGATGGTGGTACTTGTAGCTGATGACGAAAAGATGCAAGATGTTATAAACTAGAAAGCGGGTACTTGTAGTTGATGAAAGACGCGAGATCTTATAAAATAGGAATGATGTCACATATGGCGCGTGTCATTGGTTGAAGGCAATCGTTCGATTTAGTGCGGCGACGTACGCTAGGGGGAGCGATGTAATAAAATCGAGTGGGCAAAATGTACAGAGGATTCATGGTTTACCTCCGGAGCTTCGCCCACTCATCATCATTCACTTCGTGGATATGGCGGAATTTTTTTATTAGAGTGTGCCCTTCTAAGCGTGTGCAAACGCGATGGCTCTCGCTATGCGAATGGAACGACGTGCCGCCTTTAGACGAGCGCCTACGGCATTCGGCCTCTGCGCGCATAGGAACGTGGCGGCAGCGCGCGGCCACTCAGTCGCGACCGAGAGACACAAAAGGCGACCCCCTCCCAATATCGCCTTCTTCTCGCGAGGTCGCCGACGCCCTCCGTGCAGGCGCCGGTTGTTTGGCCTCGGCCGTGCGTTTTCTGTATCGGTGCATGGCGGCCGTGTGTAG